>JALPQD010000084.1:1200000-1538214 GCA_023101885.1 Typhlomys cinereus | reverse complement strand
GCCTCCGCATCCAGTATGTCCCAGCTATGGAAAAAGCCTTCAATACAAGAACCTTTTCGGACACTTTAAACCCAGTCATTGTAGATACATTCCATGTGTTTTCCCCTTATTTAAAGAAAAAAAAGTTAAAAGTGTTAGTATGAGTTTTTCAAATGATCTCATTATGGTCGCTGTAAAATGCAATCACTGCTCATTTCTTATGGGGGCTGTATAAAACTGATGAGGAAAATGTGGGTAGGATTTTGTACACTTGTTTAAAACTATTGGACATAAGGCCAGGAAAAAAAGAATAAGATATGTTAGAGGGGAGCAATTAAAGAACTCAAGAAGGCTTTTAGTTGCATGCCAGCTTGGTGGGATTTTGGAGAAAATGGCATTTTCAAATAAATATCTAGGGGTGTGAAATTAATAATGCTTTGGTAGTGGCACACCTTTCCCATGATCATCTCTAATAAGTCTAATGGAAAAGAGAGTCTGTAAAATTCAGAAAATAGCAAAAGAGATGTAAGTAAGCAAGCTCTTTCAGTATGAGTGTGAATTATTAAAACCTTTTTTTTTTTTTTTGAGAGCAACATGACAGTGCATCTGTCAGGCTATGCCAAGTAGCCAACTGAACCCAAATGATAGCGAATCTTCCTCATTCATGGGGAAAGAAGGAGTTGTAGAAATTCTGTGAGGTCCTCGGAGAAAAATAATAGCCTAGTGGCCAGTCATACATGTGTTTGAGTTATTGCAGTGTTGCAGTTTGCCTGCGTGGTTGCTGATAAATGACTATCAAATGGCTTAAGGGAACAGGGGTTTATTTTTTTACTGATAGTCCAATTACAGTCTGTAGTCCAGCTTGATGGGAGATGACACGCCAACACCAAGCCGAGGGAAGTGGCCCTACCATCACCACCTAATGCTGGAGAGGAACAATTCTTACTTTATAGACCAGCATGTCTGGCCAGTATACAGAAGGATGCCAACTTCCTTAATCAGCTCTCAGTATTTTATTCATCTGTTCAGGCCTAATCCCACCCACCATAGGCTGGGCCTTCCCCATCAGCTAGACAATTTCTTGCAGGTTTGCTCTGGGCTTAACTCAACCACCAATTCTCTACAAAACTGCCCAGAACTCAAACCCTCCACTGTCAAGTTGACACATTGTACCTGTGCCTAACTGTGACAAGCAAGTACTTTCTAAATTTCTTCTTAAGTTATAGGACTATTTAAATAATTCACAACTTCCTGATTCAATTTAGGTAAGTTGTGTTTACTTAGAAATTCATCCATCTCTTTTGTGTTGTCAAACTTCACAGAGTATAAGTTTTTGAAATATGATGTTATAATTCTCTGGATTTCTTGGGTATCCGTAGTGATAACTCCATGTTCATTTCTAATTTTGTTAATTTGGGTTTCTCTCTCTTGCTTTTGGTTAGTTTAGCTAGGGGTGTATCAATCTTGTTGATTTTTTCAAAGAACAGCTTTTTGATTGGTTGATTTTTTCTATCGTTTTCTTAGTCTCGATTTCAGATATTTCTCCCCTTATTTTGCTAATCTCTTCTCTTCTACTGCTTTTAGGATCAGATTGCTCTAGTTTCTCTAAAGCTTTAAGCTGCATTGTTAAGTTGTTTATTTCTGATGTTTCCATTTTTTTGACGTGGGCATTAAGAGCTATGAACTTACCTCTTAGAAACAGCTTTCATTGTGTCCCAGAGATTTTGGTAAGTTGTATTTTCGTTATCATTCACTTTCAGGAAATCTTGAATTTCCTTTTTAATTTCTTCCTGAATCCAGTTCTCATTCAGCATCATAGTGTTAAGTTTCCAGGAGTTAGTGCATTTTCTCTTGTTTGATTGTTGTGGATGTCCAGCTTTAGGCCGTGGTGGTCTGATAGGGCACAGGTTAGAATTTCAAACTTTCTTGTATATGTGTAGATTCATTTTGTGGCCCAATATGTGATCTATTTTGGAGAAAGTTCCATGTGCTGCTGAGAAAAATGTGTATTCTTTGGTGCGTGGGTGAAAAGTTCGATAGAGATCTGTGAGGTCCATTTCTTTCAGGGTTTGATTAAGTTCCAAGTGTCTCTGTTAAGCTTTTGACCTGTTGATCTATCCCATGTAGAGAGGGCGGTGTTGAAGTCCCCAAGAATTATCGTTTGGGGGTTGATTTCTTGCTTTAGACGCTGTAGGGTTTCTTAATGAATGTGGGGGGGCCCGTATTGGGTGCATATATGTTCAGTATTGTGAAATCTTCCTGGTGAATTGTACCTCTGACTAAAATGTAGTATCCATCCGTGTCTCTTATAATTTTTTTTGGTTTGAAATCCACTTTGTCTGATAGCATAATGGCTACCCTGCCTGTTTTCTGCTTCCATTTGCTTGTAGAATTGTTGACCAGCCTTTTATTTTTAGAGCGTGCCTATCTTTTGTGGTGAGATGGGTTTCCTGCAGGCAACAGATTGATGGATTGTGATTTTTAATCCAAGTTTGTAATCTGTGTCTCTTGATCGGTGAATTAAATCCATTAACATTTAGTGTTATAATGGAGAAACTATTGTTATTCCAGACATTTATATGTTTAGTAGCTTTTATAAGTATATTGCTTCGCTTTTTAATGGTGTTATATTTGCCTTCTGTTCTCCTGGATATGCCTGTTTTTGTCTTCACGCTTGAGTATCATTTCTAGCAGTTTTTGAAGGCCTGGTTGGGTGGCCATGTATCCCTTAAAGTTGTCTTTGTGCTGGAAAATTTTTCTTTCTCCCTCGATCATGACTGATAGTTTTGCAGGGTAAATCAGCCTGGGTTGACATTTTGCTCATTCAATACTTGAAGTATGTCTCTCCAAGCTCTTCTTGCTTTTACTGTTTCGACTGAGAAGTCATTAGTTATTTTAATAGGTTTGCCTTTAAAAGTGACTTGTTTTTTCTCCCTTGAAGCTCTCATCACCAGTTCTTTATCTTGAATGTGGAGTGTTTTAACTATTATTTGCCGCGGTGTGCTTCTAGTTTGGTCGTATCTGTTTGGGGTGCGGAATGCCTCTTGTATATGAATGGGCCTCTCTTTTTTTAGATGAGGAAAGTTTTCCTTGATGATCGTTTGAAAAATTTCCTCAGGGGTGGTATTTTGAGATTCTTGCTCCGGTATTCCATGAATACGCATGTTAGGCTTCTTCAGGGTGTCCCATATCTCTTGGATATTTCTCTCAAGTATCTTTTTGGCTTTAACAACCTCTTCCATTGAGCTGGTTAGTACTCCCACTTTATCTTCAAGGTCTGAAATTCTGTTTTCTGCTTCATTAGTTCTGTTGATAAGACTCTCTGTGGCGTTCTGGGTTGAAGATAACTTGTCTTTTAGCTCAGTTTTAAACTCTGCTTGAGTTTGTTTTAACTGTTCTATGCCACTTTTTGTTTCTTGCACTGTTTTTCTCAACTCCTCCAGATGTCTGTTGTGTTGCTCTTCAAAGCGATTGATTCGATTATGTAATTCCTCCCGGATTTCCTCTTTCATAGTATTGAACATGGTAATGATCATATTTTGAAAGTCTTTATCCTGGGTGGGGCTTTCTTGGCCTTTTTCCGCGGGTTTGTTCTTGTTGGAGTCTAACATTATGGGATTAATTTCTTCAGTGGGAAATTTGTTTACTTGAGTGTTGCTTCTCATGGATTTGCACTTTGACTTTGGCATTGTCATTTTAACTCTTAAGATCTCTCAATTTCACTAAACTGAATTATTTGGCCTGGGGTACTGGTGGGCAGGGCCTGAACGGGGACTTACCTAGGGCGCGGGGTGAGGCCCGGGTGGACCTCGCGCGTGTCCTGACTGGCGGAGCGGGG
This sequence comes from Typhlomys cinereus, assembly GCA_023101885.1. Classification (NCBI taxonomy): domain Eukaryota; kingdom Metazoa; phylum Chordata; class Mammalia; order Rodentia; family Platacanthomyidae; genus Typhlomys; species Typhlomys cinereus. Next base: position 1,534,397 of record JALPQD010000084.1, on the reverse strand, counting down.
TGGGGCGAAAAGGGAGGATGGGCGCGTGGGCGTGGAGCTATTTAACCCGAGGGCAGCTGGGGCGGGGCCCGGGCGCAGGGGGAGGTCCTCCTCGTCCCTCGGCCCCCGCGCGGCTCCGGCTGGATGGTGGGAGTCGGAGCCGGGTCCCCGTGGGCTGACCTGGGGGTCCTAGAGCGCGCGTTGAGGCCCGGCTGGATCTCGCGCAGGCGTCCCGACCTCATTGGAGCATTTCTAAAATGCAGTGAAAATGAGAGGAAACCTTCCATGGGAGGAACTTGTCTGGCATTCATCTTCCATCTAGCATGAACAGACTCTGCATTACCAACACATAGTCCTTGTTGCTCTGTGTAGATCATAAGCATTGTCAAGCCAGTAGCTTGTTAGCATATTTTGGAACTGCGATTATTTAGATAAACAAGTATGGAGCACATTCTTCCATTAAAAAAAATGCTCCTTTAAAAAAAATAATAAATTATTAGACAAGGTGGCTCATGCTTATATCCTTCACTGGCGAGACAGAGGCAAAAGGATGGCTTTGAGTTTGAGACCAGCATGGTAAGTTTCAGGTCAAAGAAAGAGAGAGAGAGAGAGAGACAGAGAGAGAGAGAGAGAGAAAGAGAGAGAGAGAGAAAGAAGGAAGGAAGGAAGGAAGGAAGGAAGAAAGAAAGAAAGAAAGAAAGAAAGAAAGAAAGAAAGAAAGAAAGAAAGAAAGAAAGAAAGAAAGAAAGAAAGAAAGACTGCATTCACAGGAGAGTTGTTTTGCAGGTAATGATAATACAAAATGAATGGATAGAGCCTCAGTTCCTAGATAACTTGTCTAAACAACAACAACTAAAAAAAAAAACCTCTGGGTCGCCGCGGTCGTCGCCGGGATGTGGAAGCTGAGCCGCAGTCGGGTGCTTCTGGACGAGCCGCCCGAAGAGGACGATGTGTTCCGGGGAGCGCCGCCGGCGTCAGCGGCCGCCCCGGCGCCGATCCAAGGAGCAAGTTTCCGAGGATGGAAAGAAATAACTTCTGATAAAGATGATGAACAGTATCTCCTGGAGAGATGCAAATCTCCCAAGTCCAAAGGAACTAATTTACGATTAAAAGAAGAGTTGAAAGCAGAGAAGAAATCTGGATTTTGGGACAATTTAGTTTCAAAACAGAATGTCCAGCCTAAAAAGCCAGATGACATTGAAGGTTGGGAGCCTCCAAAAGTTGCTTTTGAAGATGTGGATGTGGCAGCCGACGTTGGAGACACCACGAGTGGATGCCCACCCTGGCCAGGCTGGGAAGATGACGCCAAGGGCTCCACCAAGTACAGTAGCTTGGCCACTTCAGGCAGCGGCTCCCGCTGGAGCCTTCGATCAGCAGGGAAGCTGGTTAACATCAGGCGACAGAGCAAGGGCCACTTGACGGACACTTGTGAGGAGGTAGAGTAAGCAGAGCAGCTGGATCATGACATATCACTTTAGGCTTTGCCAGGCCCGTGGCTGTCTGCTAGTGCACCATTAAGCTCTTGAGCCCTCCCATGTTCAAGAATAGGAGCCCACTGAGTGCTTGTGTTTCATGCCCAATGACCGTGGATTTGCCTTATCTATCGCAGAAACATCCACCCGTTGGGTGCATCTCTGCCTAAAGGACAGGTGCATTTTAGATGCTGTCTCACTGTGAAAGAGGACTCATTTCAGCTTCAGTCGCCGTTGTCTTTCAGAACCTCCTCACCTCTCTGCATGTGTTGTGGGTGCCGGCGGGACGTGACACCTACCTCCATGGCACCTTCCCTTTGCACAGCACGCAGTCTTCCAAAAGTTCTGCTAACTCTGTTTAAACTGCAAGTTAAACTTCTTTTCTTATTAATTAGAAAATAAACTAAATGTTGGAGATTGAGTTAGAATGTCAGGGTCATATAAGTGGTCCATCTGCCTCTGAGGAGAAGCAACCTCTACTGTGCACTTGGGTAATAGCTGGGTCTTTTATGGAATTTTATTTTTACTTATGAACTTTTAAATATTGATCTTTATTTTCTAAAAAAAAATTGACTTTTTAAAAATAAGCTTACAGATTAGAGAAATGCTGTAAAGTGAGAATGAATTTTAGTCACTTGGTAATCTTAACTTTGTTCAGAAATCATTAACTTGTTCGTTATAATGTTAAAATACATATAAAATACTGAAGTGCCTCTTTTCTATTCCAGATGTTTAGTTTTTCAAAATGAGAAACTTCTTTTGATTGTCGTTAGGTCCGTGAGAAGCAGAGTCACACAGCTGACTTAGCTGTGTATTGCTCGTCTGTCTCAACCTGCTGCTGTGCTTCAGCTGTGATCTTACGTATCAGGACCACATTGGATCTCTGCAGGGGGCACTTACAATAGATGGTGCATTTACCAGAAGTGTAGTTTTGCTTTGTTTTCTTTTGGCTAAAAAAAAAAAAAAAAAAAAACCTCTGAAAAGGACAATCTCCACCAAGGTGACGTGATGGCCATTCAAGGAAAGCTTTTATAGTTCTGATGCGAGAGCTGAGACCCGAACCCTGAGAAGGGTCTATCAAAGCGATGATGTGGAGCAAGAGCAGAGGAAGCAGTGAATGCAGAGTTGAGGACAAAGAGAAGTTTCAAGACAGTGTGAAAGCCAAAGCCAGAGCCAAAGCCAAGATAGAGTGCATGTGTGTGCCGGCATTTGGATATGGATTCTTTCGTCCCTTCATTCACACGCATGAACACCATAGCCTATGAGTGGAGGTCAGAGGACTTTCAGAAGTCAGTTCTCTCCTTCTACCATGTGGCCTTTCAGTAATTCAACTCAGGACACCAGGTTTGCAAGCAGATGCCTTTATCTACTGAGTTATCTCACTGGCTCCAGTTTATTTTTCTATCCAAGCAGGCCACGCCCTCCCAAGTGCTGAGAAGTACAGGCATAGACCACCATGCCCAGCTCATTCAATTCATTCTGAACCAGGAGTGACTAATTTGGGCCAGGCTCTAGGCTTACTGTCAGGAAGGGGACTATAGCCATCTTCCTAAGGGCATTTTAATTAGATTCGATCAGACACAAAGGTGTGGGGGAACTGCCTGCCCTATCTGCCAGGAGACCTTGTAAGTATGAAGCAGGGAACACTGGCAGAGCAGAGAAGCAAGTGGGGTAGAGGTTCCATGGAGCATGGCAACTGTCATTCTCTTGTTGACAGAAAGGGAAAAGCTCCAGGAAGTTCTGTGCGCCTTCTATTTCTATCCATGTTCTCACATGTCTTCTGCAAGGATGATGAAAGCATGACTTGTCAATTGAGTGCAGGTTCTGGTTCTGGGTGTCTTAAACTTAGGGAAAATCACATGGCAGTAATCAGTAATACACACATCACAATAGAAAGACAGCCCATCCCAAGGTTCAAGGAACCTAAGAGTTGGGAGGGTTTCTGTGAGACTGTGTCCTCTGGTCATGACAGGATTGCCACATCCAAGAACTCATGGCAGGAGTCGGAGAGATAACTCAGGGGTTAAACCTCTGCCTTGCAAGCAGAAGGACCTGAGTTTGGATCCCAGGTCCTACATAAAAACAAACAAACAAAAAAACACTAGGCAGAAATGGCAGCAGACTACACTTTAGGCCCCGGAAGATGGACCTTGGGAAACCCCAGAGCAAAACAAAAAGGAGGTAGAGTAATCCCAAATGACTCCCAAAGTTACTCTTGGGACAGGCACACACAGTGTTCTCTCTCTCTCTCTTTCTCACACACACACACACACACACACACACACACAAAGAAAGAGAGAGGAAGAGAAAGACAATTCACTCCATGACGTCAATGTCCACAAGACCTACACAGTAATTGTCTATCGATATTTCACCATAGAAGACAAAAATCTCAAAAGACACTACATTTCACTCAGAGAGTATTTACGATTAATGTCAGCAGAAGAGAAACTTCTTTGCTCAGTTATCTGTGGTATTCAGGGACCTGCCAGTACAGACATTCTAGATGAAACCCTATGGTTCATATATGCAGATGTAGAAACAGAAGGACATTGGCTGGAAAGGAGAAAGTATGAAGTGGGACAGGAGGGGGAATGGGATTGGATGTGAAGGGGTAAAACACCTAAGTTTATTGTATTTATGTATAAAACTGTCAACAAAATAAAATAAATAGTAAATAAAAACAGAGACAGAAACACATCTAAGGCAACCAACTGCTTCATTCAATCACTTCCTACATATGCTGGTTGCAAACCCAGCCTCAGTGCCACAGAGAAACAGAAATAGGTCAGATGACTCCCTAGGCCTTTGAGTAGAGACTAAGCCCTATGTGGAACAACTCTATTGAAAGTATGCAGGCATTGATAATAGAACACCATACATGCATGAATGTAAGATAATTTTCTTAATCTCTCAAGCATTTATTTATCAAAGGGCTGAGTATACAGCTCATTGGTAGAGCACTTCCCTGGCATATACAAGGCCCTGAATTCAGTACCCAGCACCCAATGAAAAGACAAAGAGTCACAGAAAAAAAGAAATTGTGCTTCTATGTGAATCCTCACCAACTGTATTATTTCAAAGCACACACCAGATTCTTTCACTGGAAGCGTGGACCACTGAGCCAGAACAGCTTCCACAAAGCAGCTTTGGAATGATCATGGGAGCTTCCTGATTCCTTTTCTCAGTAAGAAGACAAAGAGATTTAAGGCAGATTTAGAAACTATTGCTGGATATATATAGCCCCACAGATCCAAGAGCCAGATCATCTGTAAACAAGCCTCTGAAAGACCATCTGAGAAAACAATCCAGAACTTTCAGGTCAGCAAGGGGAGACATTCGATAAACAACACGACTGACCGAACCAAGCAAAAGGCCGAATTAAACATAAAAATGTCCACTTAGGTACTTCAATAGACTGGGATGGAAAGATGGGTTCTCCAGAGGCCAAAAACAGAAAACAAGGGAGTATGCTTCTGAGACCAGACCTTGAACCCTGGCACACGCAGCTGCTCCAATTGGGCAACAAAGTGATGGAGTGCAGAGAGAGGCTAATCTGAGATTCCCACATCTCTGAGACCCTCCTTGCAAAGAGCCAGGAGGAAAAGCTGGATGTTTCAAAAGTAACCAGACAAAAAGAACTCTGGGCAAAGAATACAGGAAAATGATCCCCTGAGAATTTGTAACAAGTCTCCCTTCATCTTGCTTGGTCAAATAATAGATGTGTCCAACCTTTCCACATTGGACCATGACACTATCATCTGCAAAGTTCAAACTCAAGAACATACGTGTGCATAACCAAGTTACCAGGAAAAAAAAAAAAGAATCACAAAAAAAGAAGAAAAGAAAAAACTTGTTTTTAGTAACTACAATTTCACACTGGGCTACATCCACAACTACCCTGGGACCATCACATGAAATCCATGTGCTGTAGGCTGAAAAATTTTCCCTGGATGATCCCAAAATTCTTTCATAATAGAATTTGATATGAAGTAGGACAGGATAAGATAATTAGGCTAATTTCAGGAAAGATTTCCTTCATCATCTCTATAACATCATAACATATTTAGTCCAACCCACCATCCATAGTTTTGGCTGTTTAGATGGCTGATAGATCTGAAGAAAATAGAAATTTACTGAGATATCCTTTGCATAGTCAAGATGAAGCAATGAATTTTCCCCCATTTGGCCTTGTGAGTGCCATCAGAAAGTCATATATTAAGTCCAATGGGATGGCCCAGCTAGTAAAAACACCTGCACACAAAGGTGTAAACCAGGCTTACAGGGTAGAAGGTTAGGGCCAACTTCCAAAAGTTGTCCTCTGACCTCTATGTGCATCCCCCACCCCTGCCAATAAACAATGAAAAAATTTAAGTACCATATCTGTCTAGCCTTGCCTCCATCCACTCAGGCACCATTACCTTTTTGGCAGCCAGGATTCTTCCACAGGGCTGTGCTCTTTGGCTTCCATTGTTGGACCAAGGACGGATGCCTATTCTGCTAAACCATCCAATGCCTTCTCTAGGAATTTCACAACCAAAGAATGTATCAAGTGATTTTGTCCCTTAAAAGTAGACCAAGACATATGAAATATGTAGGTTTGGGGACTCATATTGGGTCATGTAGCCTGAAAGTTGCGAAATCAATATTCTGCAATTAGAAGAGCTGCTATTTTTGAATACTAGCTCACTAGAAGATCTATGAATTGCCTAGGATTCACGACCAATGTGTAAAGACGATGCAAATAGAGCCATTCCACAGATGGCATACTGAATGGCTAGGTGAATTCTTCAAGGCCCGAAAACTAGTAAATGACAAAGCACAACCTCAAATCTAAACCACCTGACTTTAGACCATTTGCTTTAAGCCCTGAGGTTCCAACCCAGGTGCCATTTTGTGCCTCAAAGTTCCAGATGTGCCTCTTTCTTTTACTCCTTTGTAATCACTGGGTATTTCGATAATAAAGTTTCCCTTTTTGCTTAAGTTGGTTTCTGTTTCTCACAAGTAAAAAGTGTCTCAAAGAGAACATTACTGACAAATGGGGATCAACATTTATAGTTCCCAAGAACTCAATAAACAGTGAGTAAGTAGGAAAAAAGGAACACCACTAAGCGCCGGCTGTGTGGGCTTCCGGGCATCCTAATTCCCAATCGTTATGCCTCAGAGGCGCTGAGCAATGCTTGCCGTCTGTGCCCCGGCACACAGCAGATGCCCCATCTCTGGGCATTTTGGAAGTAGGCGGATAATTTCCTGGAACCAGAACATGTTCTCCAGAGGAAGCGCACGCAATACCTTCCTTCCAGGCCTGGCAGTTTGAAGGACAGATGTAGACCTCAGTCCGCAGTTAGAATCCAGGGGAAATTGCATTGAGATTGAAGTTTTGAAAAACAAAGCCATTGTACTCACGGCAAGATTAACTCAAGGCTGAGAAGTGAGCTTTAGAGTCAAGCAAATCTGAATCAGAGTCTGGGCCGGCTCTGCGACATGAGCAAGCTTCTGAATGTTTCTATTTCAAAGTTTTATGAATTTTTAAAATAATACTTTGGGAATTGAAACAAGTAACCCAAGCAAGTACAAAGAAGAAAATAATTAACTGCATTTCCTCTAGAACAAAATGTCATCACATCACGGCATACTGGCCCCCCGTCTTCTTTGTTCATTAGGCTAGTTGATTAACATAGGAAAAGTCACACAATAGTGTCCATAAAAATGACTATTCCTTATAAAAATTTCAAACAATGAAAAAGGAGGAGAAAAGTTCATTTTCATCATTCAAATTTCCCCACTTGGAAATTACTGTTGCTATGGGAGGTGGGTAGAAGGGTATGAAACATAAATTCATTGTATTGATACACAAAAGCATCAAAGAATTAAAAAAAATTGCTGTCGATTACAATAGAATGTTAAAGTTACAGTTTCTACATAAATACAAATGGAAAGTTGGTATGTAGACAAACCAGAGAAAAATGCTTTGCTAAGATCAGATCTACCTAACACAGCTTTGAAATACAATATTTAGTTGTATTTGACTTTACTTTAAAAAAACAAGATTAGTTCTGAAACATGTAACTTAGCGCTTTCTCCTTGTCCTCCTTCTCCTTTTTCTCCTTCTTCCCCCTCTTTCTCCTTCTCCTTCTCCTCCTCTTTTGCTTCTTTTATTTGCGTTTTATTGTTAGTCAGAGTCTCATTGTGAAACCAAGGCTGGCCTGTAATTCACTTTGTAGCCAGGCTGGCCTTGACTTTGAGAATTTTTTTTCCCATCCTAGGCCTCCCAGGAGCTAAGATTACAGATATGCACCATCACACCAGGTATCTGCTGCTGCTGCTGCTGCTGCTGCTGCTGCCGCCACTCCTGCTATTCTACTCTTCCTCCTCTTCCTCTTTTCCTCCTCTTCATTCTTTAGTGTACAAAGTAATTGGCTTCGGTTATACAATGCTCACATCTAATTTGTTTTTGTTGAACCTCCTCCCCTCTTCTCCCCCATCCCCTTCCACTACCTGAATTTTCTTGCTCCAGCAGCCCCTTTACTGTTTTCAAGTCACACGTGTTGCATTTCTTTCCCCCTCTCTCCAAACCCCTTTTCCTGTCTTGGGATCCCATTTCTAGTTTTATGACCTATGCACACATACATCTTCCTATGAGAAAGAACATGCAGAGTTCATCTTTCAGCATCTGGGTAACCTCATTTAATATAACATTTTTTCAGACCCATCCATTTTCCTGCAAAACTGCTTACTATATTTTTTTCTTTTTCTTAAATAGAATTCTATTGTATATGTTTGACATGTTTTCATTATCCATTCTTCTGTTGGCAGACACTAGGCTGGTATCAATCCCCGGTGAAGAAAGCAGCAGTAAGCATGGATGTTCTGGTAAGATAAAGTGTCCTCTGGTTCATGCTTAGGAGCAGTATAGTTGGGTCATATGCAATTTCTATTTTTTCCATTTCCATATATATGCGAGAGGTGTGAACATGTGTGTGCATGCTTGCATGTGTGGGGGTACACATATGGGAATACACCAGCACATATATGCATACATGGGAAAGCCCAAGGTTGGTGCTAGAAATCATCCTTTATTGCACTTGTCCCACTTTATTCTTCCAAGACTGGATATCTAATTAAACTCTGAGCTCAAAACTGCTAGTGCTGGTCTAGGGATTCCCAGGCTCAACCTTCGGAGCCCAGAATTACAGGTGGCTGCCACACTTGCTGGGCATTTTATGTGGGTTCCACGAATAGGAACTCTGGCTCTTTTGCTTGCGTAGCAAGCACTTTAACCACTGAACCATCTTCCCCGTCCCTGTTTTTAATTTTGGAGAAAGCTGCACACTGATTTCCATAATGTCTCCTTAGTTTGCACAGCCTCCAACAAAAAATAAGGGCTTCCCCGCAGGCTTGCCGGCATTTATTTTGTTTCGTTTCAGCCATTCCGATCAGGGTGAGAGAGAATCTCAAAGTAGTTTTAATTTACATTTTCCTGATGCTTAAGGATGGTGACCACTTTTAAAAATACTTATTGGGGGTTGGAGAAATGACTCAGGGGTTAAGACTCTGTCTTTTAAGCAGAAGGTCTTGTGTTAGGATACCAGGTCCCACATAAAAACACTAGGTAGAAATGGTGGTGGCCTGCACTTCCGGCCCTGGTGGGTGGAGCCTGGGAAATCACAGCGCAAACAAAGCAAGAAGGTGGTAGAAGCAATCCAGGATGATTCCTAAAGTCACCCTTAGTCCCCCACAGGGATACACAGTGCCCTCTGGTACACTCACACACACACACACACACACACACACACACACTAAAATTTTTTTTAATTAAAAATAAAAAGTATTCCAAAAAAAGTACTTATTGGCCATTTGCATTTCTTCATTTACAAACTGACTGCTCATTTCAATAGTCCATTTATTATTAATCAGTTTGGGGTGTTTTTTGAAGGGGTGTTTAGTTTTTGAGTTCTACATATGTTGTAGATGTTAACCCCCTGTGTGAAGCATAGATGGGAATGATTTTCTTCCATCCCGCACCTGTCTGTTCACTCGCTTTGCTGTGCAGAAGCTTTGTAATTTCAAGTGCTAATCTCATTTGTCTGTTCCTGGGGCTATTTCTTATGCTATTGGAGTCTTCTTCAAAGAGTTCTTATTATGCCTCTATCTTGCAGAGTTCTGAATTTTTTCCTTAAACATTTTACTTTCTGCTAACTGAAGGTCCCAAGTTCCACCTGATACCGATGCAAACATCTCCATACCCCCTAATGTCCCTGTTGCTCAAAATTCAAAACGAGACCTTCAGATCGTCATATTCTTTTCAAACTGATGTGAACTAGCTAAATTCCTCAATGTGACCATTTTAAAGTCTATGATTCCTGGACACTTTGTACATTCACCACCACCTCCATCCAGGCCCAAAATGTGTCATCTCCTCAGAAGGAAATATCATATCCTTAAAGCAGTTACTCGCTTCTCCTACTTCCCTCCTTCCTGACAGCCAGTAATGTCTTCCTGGATTTGCCTATTAGGAAGCATTTATATCAATGAAACCATATAATGCAACCTTTTTTGCCTAGTTTCTTTTATTAGGCATTTTTACAAAGTTCATCCATATTGTAGCATATATATCTGCTTTTCTTCTACTTGTAAAACTGAATCATATTTTCACGCCTCAATCTATTCACCAGTTAATGGGCATTTGGTTTGTTTCCACTTTTGAGATTTTATGAGTAATGCTGCTATGAACATTCAAGTATAATTCAAGTATGAGTTTTGGTGAAACATTTGTTTTAAGTTTGGTTGTTTTCTTTTTTATTTGTCTGTTTCTGGTTTTTGTTTTTGTTTTTATACAGAGCCTCATGTATTCCCCAGATAGCCTCAAACTTGTTGTGTGGCAAAGGAAGACGCTGAACCTCTAATCCTCTTGGTATGCACCACCATGCCGAGGACGGAACCCTGGGCTTCATGCTCACTGGACAAGCACTCTACCAACTCCCCATCCCCATCCCTGAGTAGAATGCCTGGTCACTAGGCAACTCTGAGTTCATCATATTGAGGAATGATCAGACTGTGGGAACTGCACAATCCATGTTTGTTATGGTTTGAAATGTGAGTTGTCCCTAACAGGCTCATGTGTTTGGACCTTTGGTTGTTTGAGAGGGTCATTGCCCTTTAGGAGGTCAAGCCTTTCTGGAGGAAGGCATGTAACAGGGGGTAGACTAACCCCACCTTGCTTCTAGGAAAAATCTGCTCTTAGAGTTGGCAGTTTTGCAATTTTCAGCTTCCTTGATGGACGTGACTTAGGCCATCTCCAGTTTCTGCCACTTCCAACATAGAGGGTGTATCTCCCCTCTGAAACCATAAGCCGAATAAACCTCCCTTTCTTCCTTAAGTTGCTTGGCTTTGAGTCTTGTCTCACAGCAACAAAGAAGAGTAGCTACTACAATGTTCATTCTTACCACTCATTCTATGTGTTCATGACTTTCCTCTGAATGAAGGTAAGTCCATAAGGTAGCTTCAATATCCTTCCAACCGTATTCTGCCCATTGATATTTTGATGGTTGTTTAGCATTCCTTAGTCAAATATACAACCCTTTTCACATTGTTTTTTATTCTCTCACACTATACAAAGAATTTATGTGTTTTCAGCCCTCATTACCTAATCCCATCCCCCTTCCTGTCCCGCTTCATACTTTCTCCTTTCCGGATATTATCTCTCCTACTTTTCCATCTTTTTATATGTGTGGCAAACTGGGTTTTGTCTGGGATGTCTGTACTACTGGCAGGTGTCTGAGTGAGACAGGGATGACTCTTCAGTGAGTAAATCATTGAAAACTGAAGCTCCCGTTCTCCTCTCTGGTATTATTCTTAAATAGTCTCTCAAGGAGTTATAATGTTTCTTGAAATCTTCGTCATCCATAGTAAAACATTGCTAGGTCAACTTATGTGCAGGTCTAGTGGAAGTGGCCACTGCTGCAGGGAGTTCTTAGGTGAGGCAGCCTTGTCATAACCAGAGGACTCCCCACCCTCAGATTATTGCATTTTTACTGTCCCCTATTCCTGAAGTTTCTCTGACTCTTGGAATGGAGTGGTGGGGTGATTTTGATGTCCTGCTCAGAACTGAGCATTCCATAATCATGTATTGTCAATACTTTGACCAGTCATGGTTCTCTGCATTAAACACCTTCCATTGCTAAAGGATATTTCTTGGTTGAATTTCTCTAATCTATAAGTATTTAGAAAGCAGTTTACTTTCAAGTACATATAGTAAAATCTAATAGCTTGTTCTACCTAGGACCTATGATCTCTCCATTCACAAGTACTTGGTGAGGTGTACAACACTAGGCATGTGTTCTCTGCCAAAAAGAAGGTCTTAAATACAATCAGAAAGCAGTTGGTTAGCCCCATACCACAAATGCCACTATTGCAATAGTCACCTCTTGTCACAGTGATTGCTATTGTAGCTCGCAGCATTCACAGCTGGGTGTTGATTGCTTTTCTCCCCTGGTGACCTATAACATACCTTCTGGCACTAGGAAGACTAGTGTAAAGAAAAAGTTTACATGTTCATGCCACTTTGTTTTATCTGTGTGCTATAATCCTTGTGCATGTGGTCTTCAGGAATAGGGTCTTACTATGAAATTCTGGAGAGCAAATAAGAATAATCCTGACCATCTTGCTAACAGCCTTCTGGAGACACATGTGGCCAGAGGATCTCTTCTTTCTGTAACCCAGCCACAGCCTCAGAGTCCCAACCCCAGTACCACTACTAATAACAAATAACATTCCTCATCCTTCATGCCTCAGCTCTGTCTACTTGCTTTGTGTCATCTATCTTTGTGGACATAACCGCAGTTTCATAGGTCTGCTTATTTTTAGGGACCAGATCAGACCACTCTGTCTGCAAGAGAATTTGTTTCCCTACTGTGAACTCCCAGGGCCTCCATATTGTCCATGTCCCGCTGTTTATACCTTCTTTGTATACACTAGATTCTGTTATGTGGACACCACTCACAGGCTTCTTGACTGTGGTGAGGAGCAGACAGATGGAATTGAAGCTGGGCATCTTAAGGCAGACGTGCATCCAATACATGAAATAGGCACGCTAGCTGCTGTGTCCCTGGGGCTGACTCTACTTCCTTCTTGTGAAATAGGTGACGATGCAGACATCAAAGGTTATAGTCCTTTAATACCTGTAAAACTCATTGGAAGTGACCAAAAATTGTGATATTACAGAACACAACAGTCTGTTTTCACATACATCTAATGCTCCTCCTCTGTCAGTGGCAAGTACTGTACATAAAAAAGCTCACACAATGTTAGCAAGGTGTATTCATGCCACATTTTCCTACCAGAAGTGCGGGGAAACTGAAAAGCAGGCAAAGTTTTTTCTCATTGTATTGGTCAATATTTTATGCTTATGACTTATATATTCATTTTTCCCTATTTATATATATGTACTCCCAAAAAGCTGATGAGACAGAAGTATTCTCATGTCTAGGTAGATTCTGAAACAAGCAAACAAACACATAAACAAATAAACAAATAAATAAATAAATAAATAAATAAATAAATAAATGCCTCTTCAAAATAGTTACAGATAAAGGGAAGAGCCAGAAGGTCTGCTTTTAAATCCAATAGGTTCATAAGTGACAATTCAACACAATAACTATTAGCTGCCATTTATTAAGTAGTCCTTAGTTGTTAGACACTGAGGCTTCATTTTAAATGGCTCTCTTGCACTTCTCGCCATGACCGGGTACTGGGGAAGCAATTCCTTCATGCTCTGCATGAGTAAATGAAGGTCAGGATCATTTTCTGAGAAGGTAGAAGGAATGTAATCTGAACAGTTCCACTATCTGACTTTGAGGTCTTTTCTCTTGTCTCCTGTATTCTCTTACTCAGTTTCAGGAAGCAGCCATCTTGAAAAAGTCAGGCTCTGCCCTACCAAGAACTACATAAAAGTGAGTGAAGAGACCTTAGAAAGACTGGTATCAAACAGCATAATGAATAACAAGAAACAATTGAGGCACCATACCATCTGGGCTAGTAAGCCTGACTCACCTACTATGGGGGAAGTAGAGCAGGCCAGGGCAAACCCCACTGTGCCAAAAATAGAACAAAAGATTTAATGGCCCTAAAGCCCTTCTCCCTCTACTGAGCTTCAATACCAATAAAATCTGCGTGTATGATTATGCAGTGTTTCCAACATTGAGCCAGTATTCACAGGATATTACTGTATGACAAATGTAGAGCTTGGTGTGGGATCTTTTTGAATCTGTTAGAAGTGGATACCCATAGATTTGACTGCCAAATGTATCGTGCATGTCAGGAAAGCCATTGGATGTGTTGCAGATGTTCTGTCTTCTGGGCAGTTCTGGTCATTCATTACTAAGATGATGTTAAGTTGGGTATGGTGGTACATGTCTAGAGTTCTAGACTCCAAAAGTGAGGCATAAAGACAAAGAGCTCATGGTCCATCTGAACCACATAGTAAAACCCTGACTCAAAAACTAAACAAACAAATCCCCCAAAAATGAGATTAAAGAGGAAGCTAAATTGAAAAGCTCATAAAGGGAGATGAATAAATGTCCTCATCAGTAAAGTACCTGTGATGGAAGCATGAGGACCTGAGTTCTGATTTCTCATGTAAAAAAATTCAAGCATGGTCTAATTTCATGTGTCTATAACGTTAGTGCAGGTTGCAAAAACAAATGGATCCAAAGAGCTTGTTGACCATCTAGTCTAGCTAATCAGAGGGGGCCAGATTCAGGGAGAGATCCTTGCCTCAGAAGAGAAACTTGAAAATATTTGAGAAGACATCCTGTCAACCTCTGACCTCCACATGCATGTAAATACATTTGCATCTATACACACATGTACACAGATATATATTACACATTTTCAGATACATACACAAAAATATTAGCGGTCTCTCCTCCATCCATATTATTAAAATTTCAGTATCCCTTGTAGCTTTTCTAATGTGAAATTCGTGTCTTTCATGCCTAAGGATTCAAGCTATTTTGAAACACATCAACTTGAGCATTATTAGAATGAGACCATATGTACTTTATGTTAGGTCAGGGTGAGAAGGAGACTTGAAGAGAGAAGCTGAGGGTAGAGTAGCAGGGCCACTAGTCAAGAGATATGGGCAATTTCTAGAAGACAGAAATGGTCAGGAAGCACCATCTCTAGGGCCTACAAGAGGAAGGTCACCCTATCCACTTTGATCCTACATTACTGAATTAAAGTCTATAGAACTGTGATATAAGAAGTTTGCATTATTAATTATTGCACTATGTTCAAAGTGTCCAGCCTGGTTGCTCAAATCATGTGCATCAATGACAGTTCAGAAAATATTAGTTTTCATCCATTTTTGAGAAGAAAAATTTGAAGGTTAGTCTCAAATATCAACCTGACATTTAGGAGGTAGACCTTTAGGCATAAGTATGATAATTGATCTAATTAAGGTAGGTCTCTGCACTATAGGATAGTGTCTTGGTTACATAATTAATATGGGAAGATCCAACTCATGGTGGGGTCATTCTCTGGACAGATGGATAAAGATGGAGAGAGCTAGTTAGCATAGATAAGCATACAAGTAAGTGTGCATTGGATTTCGCCCTCTGCTCTTGCTGTGGATACAGTGTTGTCTTAAATTTTTGTTTCTGTAACTTTCTTGCCACAGTGGACTTAACCTGGAATTGTCAGTCCCCTAGGATGTTTTGGGTCAGATATTTATTGCAGCAGCAAGTTCTAAAATTAAAACAGGTATGAAGGGCTGGAGAGGTGGCTCAGGGGTTAAGCCTCCGTCTTGCAGGCGTAAGGTCCTGAGTTCGGATCCCAGATCCCACGTATAGACGCCGGGTGGAAGCGGGGGCAGCCTGCGCTTCTGGTCCTGGTAGGGCGGAGCCTGTGAATCCCGGGGCGGAGGCGTCCATGGCGGTTCGCGAATTCTCCCGTGGTTCTACACACACACACACACACACACACGCGCGCGCGCACATACACACGCACATGCGCACAGTTGAATAAATAATAATAAAAATTAAAAAAATTAAAAAAAAAAACAGGTATGAAGAATCTCACGTGTGCTGAGACAGTAGCATCTCATCCTACTGTGGCCTTCTGCCCCATGGGTGACTCCAATTTTTGAAAGTTTCAATTATTAAAAAAAAAAAAATCCAGTTACTAAAAGGTAATGCACACCCTAAGAGAATTGGAGACTGGGAGAATAAAAACTTCAGGAAAAAAACCAAGGAGAGAATTATTAAAATCCAGCATTGGATTTCTGAATACTAAAGCGCTGACTAATATGTTTCAGCACTTGAACAGAAAATTTTATCAAGTGGAATTCACAACTTGGTGGGATATTATTTCAGCTTGTTTTTTAATACCTCATTTTTTGTGAATTCTTTTGTATTTTGTTTGAATATACAGGATTTTTATTTTCTGCATTTTTTTGAATTATGGATGGATGTGCATAACACAAATTTTTCTGCAGCGGCATTGGCTTGTTTTCCTTGTTCAGCAACCATAATCATTATTTCAAGAACTGCTCGCCTCTCCTAAATCATTCCCAATTTCCTTCTTTAGCCAGCTCCTGGTAACCACTGTTCTACTTTCTGTCTTGAAGAATCTGATCAAGTACCCCATGTAAATGGAGCCCTATAGTATTTGTCCTTTTGTGACTAACAAATTACCCTTTTTCAAGCTAAGTGCTGTAGCATATGCTACAGTTGCTTTCTTTTTCAAAGCTGGATAATATTTCATGGTACTCAGGATAAAAGGACACATTGGAAAAAATGGGCATGTGGAGTATTTCTGCCTTTTGGCTATTGTGATTAGTATTGGTTAAAAAAATCATGGCTATAGCACATGTGTTTTTTTAAGTACTCAACTCATAATGGCAGAAGGACTCATAAATGCTTATTTTATATTTAAGGATATTTAATAAGGTGATCAAATTTTACTTTTATTGGCTTGTGTAATTATATAAGTTCAAATTTCTGAAATGAGATTAAACAATGACAAATTACATTATTTCAAAAATTAGAAGCATAATGATCAAAATCAACCTAGTCAATACATTCTAGGCAAACGGCTTTGTCTTCCAATAACTTTATCACTTACTGAGTACTTACTATGCTCCAGAACTGAGGTAATTGACCCAATGAACTCACTGGTGCACCAAGTAGCACTTTGGTGTTCTTATTTCTTTGGCCTATCATAGAAACCTTGTCTAGAGTGAATACATGTGGGTGTGGTGTCTCTCCAGGAAAAGTTTAACATAACACCCTCGTCTCCTGTCCCTTCACCATTATGAAGAAGCAGCTCATGTCTGAAGCCGTGCTGCCCAGAAGACATGCACACAGTTGCTGGCTTTGTGATGTCCGGGTCTTAGCATGTACTGCTCATCCAATAGCATGTCCTTCCCTTGGGGACTACTGTCAGACTCCACCATTTAATTCAATTCTAACTTCCCCAGTGATATCTCCCAAAATCTGGTCAGTTGTAAGGTCTTTTCTTTGGGAGGTCCAATAACATTATTGCCATCCCAATAGCATTAATTTATACTTCTCCATGGACCTTTATCATTCTTTCTTTCTTTCTTTTTTTGGCTTGGCTTCTACACGTGTATTTAGAATCCTTATCTCTTTCCTCTTTAGATCCTCAGAGTACTTCATATGGCATGTTACAGGGGCTAAACATTGACTTTTAAGGATGGATTATGCACATCATCCACAGCATCCACCAATAAGACTGAATCTGACGTTTCAAAGAACAGAGGTGGATCTGATAAATCAATATGTGTGCCTTCCTTGGTTCCTGTACAACCATCCACAGAGTAGACAGTGTTGGACAGAGTTCTCTAAGTAAGTTGTCCATTTTTCAGCCCCTTTGATGTCTAGAAGTTCTTAGTCAGAAAATAGGAAAAATGAGAAACCCAGGAAATTAAACAGAAACCTCTTTATTATTCCAAGTGGAATGAGCTGCTCCTTTAATGACTCAATAGAAAGGAAAATACACTTGGCTATGGGATGACTTCATTAATGTGCTATGGACTTTCTAGAAGCTCATCCAAAACATGGATGATTTTTTAAAGCTATGGATAATCTCAGTGGACACCAATCTAGACTAAATCTCATCAGAAAGAAATAACATTGGGAAGTACAAATGGAAGGAAATATGCAAACATGAACCCATATCAACTTATATCTTTGGTTGGGACAAAGTGGATGGCCTTTTGGATCTATCAAAGTTATTTATAAACGTCCACC
The DNA here is from genome assembly GCA_023101885.1 of Typhlomys cinereus. Lineage (NCBI taxonomy): Eukaryota > Metazoa > Chordata > Mammalia > Rodentia > Platacanthomyidae > Typhlomys > Typhlomys cinereus. The sequence goes on along the minus strand of JALPQD010000084.1, from coordinate 1,516,675 downwards.
GGGCTGTGGGTTAAAAATAAAGTGCTAGAGAATTGGCAAGACATAAAATCCACAGGCTGATGTCCAGAACTGCGGAGTTCACCTTAACTGTTCAAAGGGGAACCCGTGTCTCACCTGGGAGAATTGAAGGATGCATCATGTTAAAACCACATGCGACTTGGGACCAGAATCATCACAGTGCAGATAAACAAAGATGCCAACTAGCAAGCGATATGTGGCATGAATAATCAAATCTAGGGGTTGGCTGAAGGCAAACTCCAACAATCCCTTGATATAAAACCAACTCACGTAGAACCTCCAGGGAAGCGCCCCATGTGTTTAATGGAAGCCATAGTCCAAAGTTCAGGGCCTTGCTATTGGAAAGAGAAGAAACTGTCTGTGTTTCTGATGTTATTGCCAGAGAGCACTGGCCACCTGCGCTGCAAGTGAAAAACCCAATTTTCCTTTTCTTTTTCCTCAAGTCAAAAACATATAAATATAAAAATGGCTGTTATTTTTAAAGCAGCCCTATATACTTGTGTGTGTGTGTGTGTGTGTGTGTGTGTGTGTGTGTGTGTGTGTGTGTGTGTAACACGTGGACATACATGTACATGCAGAGACCAGAGGTCAACCTCAGGTGCCCTTCCTCAAAATCCAGTCATCTTGTTTTTTAAGACAGGGTCTCTCACTGGGACCTCACTCTTGCCAGTTTGGCTAGACTGTTTGTCTGACCAGTTCACCACAGGTATCTGCCAAGCCTGCCTCCCCAGCACATGGGTGCTGGTGAGCTAACTCAGGTCCTCCCGCTTGTACAGCAAGCCCTTTGCCTACAGAGCTATCTCCCCAGCTTCCCAACTCAGCACATTTCACCAAATTTTTCTGTGCTTGATTTAAGGGACACCAACCCCCCTCTCTCCAGCACCATATATTAATTATGTTTATTTTTATACTTTATGTAAATATATTTATTTTATATATAATTAATAAGTAGTTTGACACACACAATAATAGATGGTCACTTACCGGTTGTAAAACGAGGCCTCCAAATTTATCCTTCTTTGGGCTCCTAATTCTACATTGTATGATCTACATTTAATTTTAAAATATGTTTTACTGATTATGTACCATATAAAAAGTTGACTGAAACTTAAGATTTTTTTATGGAATTTAGATGTAGAACTCTGTCCTCTGTGTAAAGTAGCTGCCATCCTTGTCAGATCAGGTGTAATTACTGGCAAGAGACCACCAAGGTGGCCCTGAGCATGCTGACATTCCCTCAGAGACAGAGCAGGTAGGGAGTGTCCTGGGACCTTCACCTTAGGTTCTAGCTGTTTCTAATGTAATTGGCCCATCCATTTGTATGCAATTCTATCCTCATGGCATGTAGCCTGGAGGTCTTAGGAGGGGATGGAGTAAATATATTGAAAAAAGATAACTGAAGAAAAACACTTTCTCCTGAAGTTATGGGAAGTCATCATCTAGGATAGGTAAAACTTTCCAATGTGACTGTATTGGGGTTTCCTACACACCTTAGGTAAACCTCTGCTGTACTTTTATATACAGTTCCAATAGACTCATTGGTTAGCCAAGTTAGACTTAGGTGTAATAGTTATTTTGGTCTGTTACTTTCTACTTGGTGTGGATAGGACTTAGAGTGTTATCTCACAGGTAAAGTATCCCGCAACAGATAAACTCCAGCATCAACTTAGAATGAACTGACATATTAACAATACTTAGTCATGCAAAAAAATTAAAAATATGGTATATATCTCAATTTATTTGGTCTCCTTCAAATGCTGAGAAATATTTTCATTGTTTAAAATTCTTGGTAGATTTTTAGGCCACAGAAATGGTTCACGGGTTAAGTCTTCGCCTTGCAAGAAGAAGGTTCTGAGTTCAAATTGCAGATCCCACATGAAAACATTAGATGGAAATGGAGATGGCCTACACTTCTGACTCTGAAAGATGGAGCCTAGAAACTCGAAAGCAAAGCAAAAAGGAGGTAGCGAAATCCAGAATGATTCCTAAAGACATCCTTGAGTCCCATAGGCACACACAGTGCCTTCTGATATACAGACAGACAGACAGACAGACAGACAGACACACACACACACACACACACACACACACACACACATGCACAAAAATAAAAATACTTATTTATTTTATGTTCAGAAGCAACACTGTACGTAGACTCTTTCTTACTGTGACTATCATATTGAAATCTACTCGTGAGTTGGAGAGATGGCTCAGGGGTTAAGTCTTTGCCTCAAAAGCATCAGGACTTGAGTTCAGATCCTAGATCCCACAAATTGAAATGCCTGTGGCCTGCTCTTCCTGCCCCTGAAGAGCAAACCAAAAGAAGGTAGAGCAATCCCAGGATGATTCCCAAAGTCACCTTTGGGCCTCCACAGGCACATACAGTGTCCTCTGATACACACACACATACATACACACACACACACACACACACACACACACACACACACACACACTCTCACGAAAAAAATTCATTTGCCATCTATCAAAATACATTTTATATATAACATGTAGATATATCTGAAGTATATGCTAAAATTTTTCTTTTAAGGTTTGTTCCAGTGATGGATTGATTTCCACATATTACAATAAATGTCACTGGATTCCATGTGTAATTTTTTATAGTTGCTGTATTTGATTTGCTGATATTTTGTATGGATTTTTTTGTCCAACTTTATAAAAGATGCTGATTTCTTATTTTCTCGTTTTGTATTGTCTTTATCTGTATTGGGATCTCTATGTGAATCATAACTTCAAAAAGTGAGCCTGGCTTCCCTCTTATTTTTAATTTTTATTTATTTTGCTTGTGTGTGTGTGTGTGTGTGTGTGTGTGTGTGTGTGTGTGTGTGTGTGTCATAGGGCACTGTGTGCCCCTGTGGAGGACCAAGGGTGACTTCGGGAATCAACTTGGATTGCTTCTAACTCCTTTTTGCTTCACTCTGGAATTTCCCAGGCTCCGCCCACCAGTGTAAGAAGTGCAAAGCTCCCCTGTTTCTGCCTGGTATTTCACGTGGGACCTGGGATCTGAACTCAGGACCCTCTGCTTGTGAGGCAGAGTCTTAACCCCTGAGCCATCCTCCAGCCCCCCTTCTTATTTTCTGTTTTCCTCACTGATGTCTGCTCTATGTCATCTTCCTTCTGCTTTGAGTTAATTTTGATGTTATTCTTCTGATGTCTTGAAATGAAAATGTAGTTTATCAGCCAGGTGTTGTGGTGCATGCCCGTCTTTGCCAGCACTTGGGAAGCCAAGACTGTGTGATCAGGACCTCAAAGCCAGGCTGGGTGACATGAACCCTGTCTTATAAGCAACAGCAACAGGAAAAACAAATGCTGTTTATAGATTTTAGTCCTTTCCTCATTTCTAATTTCATTTTAATGCTACTAATTTCCTTCTACACATCACTCAGCTACATTCCATAAATATGGATAAGTTATGCTTTTATTTTTAAGTTGGATTCAAGGTGCTTTTTTGACACTTCTGTTTTGAGCCATGGACTATTCAGAAATGTGCATTTAATTTCCATGTTTTAGAGATTTTTTTTTCTGTTTTCTCTAAGCTATTGCTTTCCAGTTTGATTTCATTATGATCAGAGAATAAACTATGATTTTTAAAATTTATTTGTTTAGAGAGTTGAGAACTAAATCTAACACTTCGAGCATTCTGGGCAAACATTATCACAAGCTATATTTCCACCCCTTCTTGTAAATTTATTGAGGCTTGTTTTTCTCATACCCAGGATGTGGCCTTTCTTAATGAACATTCAATGGGCTCTTCAGTATTCTCTGTATCAATTTCAGGGTTGTCCAGCTATTGATTTCATGACATGACATTGCTATTACAAAGATGCCATGTTATATTCATAGTTATCTTGATGTACCTGCTACCTGTTGGTCTTAGGTTGGACTAGGTTTGTCGATTATACTCGTGTTGTTGAAATAGCCATATTATGGCATGTGCCAAGAAGGATATAACTTGGCTTTTCTATATCTCCTTTCAGTTCCTTTCAGTTTTTGTTTCAGACAAATTTGAGGCTCATTACTTGGCACAAACATATTTAAGACTGTTTTCCCTTCCTTGTGTATTAATTTTTTCATCATTATGCAATTTCTTTCTTTGCTACGGTAATTTTCTTTTGCTGAAGCCTGTCTTATATATTAATAGATCCTCAGTATTACTGATTGGTCAAATAATGTGATAGCTAGTATTGGTTATCCACTTGACAGGATTCAGAATCAGCTTGGAAGCAAGACTCCAAGCAAACCTTGGATCCTGGACTGAATAAAAGGGATAAAGTCAAGTGGGTTTGAACATTCATCCTTCTCTGCTTCCTGACTATGGATGCAATGTGTCTGGCTGCCTTCTGCTTCTGCCTCCAGGACTTCCCCACCATAATGCACTGTAACCTCAAACTGTGAGCCAGAACAAACCTTTCTCCCTTAAGCTGCTTTTGCCAGAGCATTTAAACACAGCCACAGAAAAAGTGGCTAGTTTACATGATATAGCATTTTCCATTCTCTTTCTTTCAACCTATTAACATCACTCATTTGAAGTGAATTTTCTCCATGACACTTAGCGTTAGATCATTTTTTCTTATACACTCTGCCAACTGGTCATTTCATACATGCATTTAGAATATTTACCTTTAAAAAAAGTATCAAGTCATCTTATATAGCTGCCATTTTATTTGTTTCTGTTTATTTCTTCTCAGTCTCACTTTTTTATTTCTGGAACCTGAATCCATCTTGACTTCCTCATTTTGCAATACATATCTGTATGCAAGTGTATTCTGGGAATTTAACTCACATACTCAACATAACATCTATTAGCATCACTTTGCATTTTTGGATACAGAAATCTCAGTTCCACTGAGATCTTTCCATTTCTCTTTTGTGTTTGGAAAGCATTAAGACAAGGTCTCATTAAGTAGGCCAGGCTGGCCTGGAACTTGTTATGTTCGCCGAGTAGCCCAGATTGGCCTTGAATTTGAAGTGATCCTCTGCTTCCACCTCTCAAGTATTGGAATGACCCTCCACATCTGCCTGACTTTTCCTATTTTTATATACCATTGCCTTCTGCATCGAATGGTATTTTAATTTTTCTTAATTATCAACTATTTTATGTGAAGTTTGTAAGACAAAAGAACAGATTATGAAGTCTGTTCATATGTGTCCTTTCTGTCCTTATTTTCCCTTCTGGATGCTCCAAGACATTTCTTTATCACTAATTTTGTATTTGAAGAAATTTTTTAGCACATCTTTGAGGATTAACTTTACCAGGCACATTTATTTTCTTAGTTAAAAACCTTTGTAAGATGATGTTTTTATTTACCAGACCCTACATTATAGTCCCACCAGGTAGAATTCATTGTTGTTCATTGTTTTCTTTTAGCCCCTTAAAAAACTAAGGTAACTTGCTCTCTCACTGTCCTCTGACCTCTGAGATTTCCAAGAAGTCTGCTGTGTTATGATCAGAATATGGATTATGTCCTCCACGAGTTCCTGTGCTGAATGCTTGGTTCCTCACTGGTGGCGTTATTTGAGGACGCTGTGGACACTTTAAGAATGTGGGGTCTCACTGGAAGAAGAAGATTCCAGGCTGTTCTGCCTCTAAAGACCGAAGCAGTGTTCAATCCCTGCCTCTAGCTTCTTTCAAGGCATAATGAAGGCTGCTCAGCCACATCCTCACTGCCATAATGGACCGAAACTTCTGAAACCACGAGCCACAGCTGTTTTAAGTGGGACCCGGGATCTGAACTCAGGAACTTCTGCTTGTGAGACAGAGTCTTACTTAACCCCTGAGCCATCTCTCCAGCCCAACAGTTATATTTTTAATTCTCACTCCCAGTTTCTTTTTTTAATAACTGCTTCTATACTGAGTGTTCCTCTTTTTTCTTTTTAATTTGTTTCCGAGGAATTTGTATTTGATTATTAAAACACTTTTATCAGAGTTGTTTTAAAAATCTGACTTATTTCAATGTTGGCATTTGATTACATTTCTCATTAACATTGGGATTTTTCTTGGTTCTTAGTTGTTAGACAAGACTCTAGTACCTATGTAATTTTTATTATTATTTTAGCAGCAAGTCATTGTATTTTAGCTTAGCATGTGGGTCATAGCCTATCTTTATGAGCTACGATTTCTATGGCAGTTTAATTTGAAGAGATTGGGATGTTATTTTTATCCTGCTTGGCTAATCTCTTGCTTCTGGTAGTGGTGTAATATTTGAGAAGCTCACCAAGACTACCAAATGTCTCAAGGCTGAGCTCTGGACACATCTGTAAAGAGCATCTGATAGTGAAAGCAAACCCTAAGCGAGTCTGTGACAAGGGAAGACCCAACCCATGGTGATGGGACCATTCCTTGGGAAGGCGGTTAAGACAGAGAGTACTGGCTCAGTAGCTGGGCATAGTTAGACATTCTTTGACATGTTGGCAGTCATTCTGCCAAAGAGAAAGTTTGTCTCTCTCTCAACTATTCCTGCGAGATGCACTCTCCTGCTAAGCTGACCATTATGAGCTGTAACCAGAATTGTAAGCAAGAGCGGTTCCGCTGTATATTTGCCAGCAACATGAAAGACATACTGCGGTACTTGGTGAGAAACGAATATAGTGGGCTCTGTTACACAACTGCCTTGGTGTCTGTATATGGGGATATGAAAGAAGAGAAAACTTTCCTGATCCAGCTACTTGAAGTGTACAAGTTCTCCAGAAAGATATACATACTCACCTTGACATTTCTTGGCAAAGATGGATGGTCTTTTGAGCCTGGTAGGGAAAAGAAACATCGACTGAATTTTGAATATTAAGTACATTAGGCATCTCTGGAGATTGAATTCAATTTGTGTTTGTTTTGGTCATTTGCTCAGAATTTTCCATTAGTGGTCCTTGGAAATATTGATCTGAAATTTTCTCCTCTGATAATGTCTGTGTCAGGTTTGCATGTCAAGGTTATGTTGGCCTCATAAAAGGACTGGGCACATGGGACCAGAGGTGGCTTAGCCAGTAAATGTTGCTACTCAAAAACCTGATGACCGGAGTCCCATTGCTGGAAGTCCATGTGGTAGACAGAGAGAACTGACTTTGGAGCACTGTCTCTTCTCTCTGTCTTTCTGTCTCTGTCTGTCTCTCTGTGTCTCTCTTTCTCTCTAATCAATAAAATATTTTTAAAATGAATAACACATCCATATATTCTTTCTTCTCTGTCCTGATAATCTTGTAACATGACTTTACATCTTATTCAAATATTGAATCGAGATAACTTATCAGAAAGACTTTTTGATCATGTATTCAATTCCTAAGAACTATAGAGCCATCAGACATGCACAAGAAAGGACTCTCTGGGAATTGGGGTGGGAGGCACTGGGGGATGGGGAGGGAGAGAGGTGGGGAGGGGGAGCAGGGGGTACGGGGGGAGGAGGAGGGAGGGAGGGAACTGGTGTACCTAATAAGTTTGTATGAGCTGAAATAAAAAAAAAAAAAAGAAAATATAATCCCTGTTGGGTCTGGTGGTGCCGGGCTGAGGCAGTACCGAAAGTTCAAGACCTGCCCGGGTTTCAGAGCATGTTCCGCCATCCTGGGGCAGGTTAGTGAGTCTCTGTCTTGAAATTATAGAAGAATAATATTCTAAGTAGGTATACTCGCATTTTTATCAGACTTCCATCTGTGTACCACCAAACCTTGTCCTTTTTATTGAAGTTTATACTCATCTTAGTGCATTAAAGTTATCAATTGATAATCAAAAAAAAAAAGAACTATAGTGCCATTAAGATTTTTCTATTCCAAATCAACAAACCACAATCCAGAACTTCAGAGACTCTATATCAACCACCTAGAACTAAGCCAAACTAATCTCTCCCCATCCTGAAGCTCAGGGACATTTGCGGAAAAGGGGGCTGTAAGAGTGTAAGAGCAAAAGGATGGGAGGAGCAAAGATTTGCAAGATACTCCACACAAGTTAGGGCCAAAGCAATCGTAATTGGACTTTGCATGCCCTGCGCAATGTCCAACACACTATTGACCTCACAAAGTCTAGCATCTGCTAAAGGCACCAAGATCCTTGGAAGCAAGGGATTGGCAGCCACAGCAGTGTTCCTGTGTTTAAGGGGAACACCGGAAAGGGTTCAGGGAAATGCCACTGGGTCCTTGTATGTCATCGGAGAGGAGGGCCCAGAGGAGAGTCAGGCATGCACAAGAAAGGACTCTCTGGGAATTGGGGCGGGAGGCACTGGGGGATGGGGAGGGAGGGGTGAGGGGAGGGGAGCAGGGGGTTGGGGGGGGAGGAGGAAGGGAGGGAACTGGTGTACCTATTAAGTTTGTATGAGCTGAAATAATAATAAAAATGTATTAAATAAAAGAAAGGAACAATTAAAAAAAGATTTTTCTATTCCAATTTGAGTTATTATAGTTAAGTTGTGTTTCAGGAAATTTATCAGCTTCATGTAGCTTCTTGAATTAGTTGGTATAAAGCGGTAATATTACATTATTTTGTTAATGCTTATGAGACTTATAACAATAAGGTCAATTTAATTTCTTAAATTGATGACTCATTTTATTTTCTCCTAATCATTCATCTAGAAGTTGATCAAATTTGCTAATTATTCAAAAAAATCTGTGTCCGTGTGTGTGTGTGTGCGCGCGCGCGTGTGTGTGTGCATGATACATGAGTGTGTGTTTGAGTTTATGCTCTGGTGCACGTGTAGCATTCAGAGGGTAACCTAGGGTCTGGTTCTTTACCTCCCACCTTGTTTGAGACAGGCTCTTTTGTTGGATTGTTTGCTTTGTTATCGACCTGTTCACCGCATATGCCTGTGAGGTGTGAGAGTCTCTGCTCCCATCTCCCCACAGGAGTGCTGCCATTGAAGAAATGCATGCTACCACATCTCACACTTACATGGCAAGGCTTCTTCTGTCCACTAGGCCATCACCCCAGTTCCCAACTTCTTGTCTAGCCAATTTTCCTTACTTTGTATCTGGATTTTGTTTACCTCATTGATCTCCTCCTAACATAATTATTTTCTTCCTTCCTTGTGTGTCACTGTGTTTTTCTTGTTTTAGCTTCTCGTAAGTGTATAACTTATAATCACTGATCAAAAAATTTAAAGTTATGTCTTCTATCTAAATGCTGTTGTTGCTGGACCCTATAAATTTTGACATGTTATATGTTCCTTATCATATAATTCCAAATATTTTCTAATTTCTATAAGGATTTCTTCTTTGAAACATGAATTATTTAGAAGTATCGTGCTTAATTTGTCAATGTTAGGAATTTGCCTTTGTGCTGTATTAATTTTTAATTTCTACCAAATATATAATTATATATATCCCTTATATAATTAAATTCCCTTAAATATATTGACCTATTTTATGCCCTAACTTACGTCTTGTTTTTGTCAATGAATCACAAGCTCTTGAAAATAAGTTTATTCTGCAGTTCCTGGTATGTACTATAAATACCAGTCAGATTGAGTTCATAGAGTTATTCAAATTTCTAATACTTTGCCTATCTTTGGTCTGTTTCTTCTATCTGCTGTTATGGAATATTAAAACCCAGTACTATATAGTGCAATTGTCTTCTTCCTTTAATTCTGTCCATTCTTCTGGATGTATTTTAAAGTGTAGAAGTGAGAAACAGCAGGATACAGCCAGTAAATATTCAAATCTGGGTATGGTCAGGCATGGAGTAATATTACAATTACTAATTTTCATCATTATTAAATAACAACTGCATGGGAAGTAATAACAACATTATCATGCTGTTTTCACTCATGCTGTAAGATTTCATTATAATAGTGTTATCAAGAGAATCTTCAGGCTCTTACAGAAGAAAATATCATTAGATGGAGTTTAGTAGAAAACTGTATTAAAATATATAAACACAAGTAGGAGGTATCATAATCATTATCATTATGAAATCACCACTAGACTCCTCTTCTAACCAATTCTGTATTATAGCGGGTTATGTTCCATCTGGCATTTAGTGTTAATAAACCTCAATCAGAGCTGTTTTTAGAGTCACATACAAAGTGCAGTGTTGACAAGTGTGGGGACACTTAGGGAAGGAGAAAAAGAAGGGGAAATATTCAGAAAAGTTACAAAAGATACATTAGAGGAAACATATCATCATTTCCCTATGGTTTCCTTCATTTACAGGTGCTCTCAGCTAGTCAACACTTGGTCTTCCAGGATTACATCTCCTTACCCAGAGTCTTCCAGTGAGAAGCCTCCAGAATCACTAGAACTTTCCCTAAGAAGAAGGTAAATTCCTCAACCCTAGCACAGTTAGAATTGACTAGGGAAGAAGGAGAAGAAAGAAAGACTATACTGAATACTGAAAAGCAGTTATCTGAGAATCTCTGGAGGTGACACTTACGTAACAATATCATTGAAATCTTCCCAAGTGATTTTCATGAAGCTGAAATAATCGCATGACCTCCTTGTTACAATATCCCTTCCAAAAAGGCAAAATCACGATTCATATGCAAATATACAATGCGTGTGTCAAGTTGTTTCAACCCGTCAAATGAGGGAGCCAGTAAGATGTCAAAACCGGTTCAAAGGGCATATGATGAACTAAATATTTATAGGCAATGTTTTAGTATAAGGCTGCTGTGTTAGATACCAAACTAATTAATGTCATTCCCTGAAGCAAGTTACTGAGGCAATGCAATCTCCAACAAAACTCCAGTGGGTTTTTTTTTTTAATGGAAAAAAAATCTTAAAATTCATTTGGAATTTTAAGGGACCCTGACTTACCAAAACAATCTAGAAAAAGAAGTTGAAGAGCTCACAATATTGGTCACAGTATTGCTTTGTAGCAAGATTGGGAATTAGTATTGAAGAGCTCACAATACTAATTCCCAATCTTGCTACAAAGCAATACTAATCAAAAGAGTAACATATATAAACACACCAATGATTAGAGAAATAAACTCATGGATCTTCAGTCATCAAAACTTCTTAAGTATTTTATTTGTGTGTGTGTGAGTGAGTGAGTGTGTGTGTGTGTGTGTATCAGAGATCACGGTGTGTCCCTGTGGTGGACCAAGAGTGACTTTGGGAATCATCCTGGATTGCTTCTACCTCCTTCTTGCTTTGTTCTGGGATTTCCCAGGCTCCACCCACCAGGGCTGAAAGTGCAGGCCACCTCCAAAATTTTTATGTAGGACCTGGAGTACGAACTCAAGACCCTCTGCTTTTTTTTTTAATTTTCTTTTATTATTTATTCAATTGTGCATGTGCGTGTGTGCGCGCGCGCGTGTATGTGTGTGTGTAGAACCACGGGAATTCGGGAACCAGCATGGACCACCTCCACCTCCTCGTTTACTCTACCCGGGAATTCACAGGTTTTGCCCCACCAGGACCAGAAATGCAGGCCGCCCCCCGCTTCTGCCTGGCGTCTATACGTAGGATCTAGGATCCAAACTCAGGACCTTCTGCCTGCAAGGCAGAGACTTAACCCCTGAGCCACCTCTCCAGCGCCAGGACCCTCTACTTTTGAGACAGAGTCTTAACCCCTCTAAGCCATCTCTCCAGCCCATATCATCAAAACTTTTTAACAAGGCCGTTAAATGAGGAGAGAATGGCATTTTCGATGGATGGTGCTCAGACAATTATCTACATTTTTAAAAAAAATGAAAGTGGGGCTGGGAAGTGTAGCTCAATTAGTGGGGTGCCTGTCCAGCATGCAGGAAGGCCTGAGTTCAATCCTCCACTATATAAATGACCAGGGGCGAGGGGAGGGCATGCCTGAATCCCAGCATTAGGGAAATGGAAACAGAAGTATAAGAAGTTCAAAGTCATCTTCAGTCACCTAGCTAAGCCCCTGTCTCAGGAGCACAATGATGGACACCTACTTCACATTTTTTAAAACTCAAGGTAGACCAGATACTTAAATCAGAGTTAAAATGATAAAACTTGGAACAGAAAAGAGTAGATCCTCATGACTTTTAATGTGGTAATAGTTTCTGAGATCTGACATCGAAAACATAACAGCGACAGCAAAACAAACTGAACTTGAGAGCAAAATAACTAGCCACAGAAAGTGAGAAAATACTTGTAGAAACGTACAGCTAAACAAGGGTGTAAGGTACAAAAAATTCCCCCACTTGGTAACGAAAACTCAACTCAATGACAAAAACAGACATTTCTCTGAAAAAGACAAATTGCTGATAGGCTTGTGAAGAGATGTTCACTCTCATCTATCATTACTGAAATGTTAATCAAAACCACAAATAGGAACCATGCCACATACAAAGTTGGACAGAAAAGCCCCAAAGGAAAACACATGTTGATAAGGATTTGGACAAATTGGAATCCCCATTCGTTGCTAATGGGAATGTTGAATGCTACAGGTGCTTTGAAACAGCCTGACATTCCCTAAAAAAATTCAACGTAAAATTACTATATGACCCAGAAATTTCACTCTTTCTTATATGCCTGAAAGAAATGAAAACTAATATGCCTGAATGTCCATTTCATCCTTGTTCATAATAACCAAAGGTCAAAACAATCTAAATGAGCATCCACAAATGAATGGATTAAAAAAAAAGAAAAACAGAATATCTTTGGGTCTTAGAAAGGAACAAATGTGGGGATTTCTACAACCCATAGAAATAAGCCTTGAAAACATTATGCCGAGTGAGAGAATCCAGAACAAAAAGTCACACAATGTCTGATTCCACTGGCTTAGAACTTTCAGAGAAAGAAAATCCATGGAGACAGAAAATAGATTCACCGTTGCCAAGGAGATGGGTGAGGTGGAATAGGACCTCTCTGACCATAGGGAAGTGTCTTAAATTTGGCATGAGGACTCTTGTTTGAGAGCCCATTACTTGGGCTGGAGAGGTGGCTCCGCAGTAAAGTCTCTGCCTCAAAAGCAGGAGGTCCTGATGTTCAGATCCCAGATCCCACATAAAAATGCCAGGAGGAAATGGTGGTGGCCTGAACTTCTGGGTGGTCTGGGAAACTACAGAGTGAAGCAAAGAGGAGTTAGCTCAATCTAGGGTGATTCCTGAATACACCCTTAGGCCTCCACAGGCAAACACAATACCCTCTCTCTCTTTCTCTCTCTCTCTCTCTCTCTCTCTCTCTCTCTCTCTCTCTCACACGCACACACACACACACACACACACAGAATCAATGACTTCTATAAGCAGCATTATCCATTCATTTAGAGAATGTCTATTCCAAGTTCTTTATAAAATTTCATAAATACTATATATATAGTATATATACATATATATACACAATATGTATGTCTTTTTTTTATTTGTTCATTTGTAATGTTTCCTCCTACCCCTGGCTTCTTTCTAATTCCCTGGCCTCTAGAGATATTCACTCCTGCCTTAATACAGAAACTCAAAGCTAGGACCTACAAATGAGAAAGAACATATTTGTCTTTCCGGGTCTGAGTCATCTTACTCAGTGTAATACTTTTCATCTCATCTTTGTCTATAAAGAAAACTCATCCGTGATATTTACCAGCTATGGACCTGTGTGCTATCATACTGAACTGCCAGGCAAGATACGTTCACTGCTACTTAGTGGTATAACTGCTTTGGGAGTCACCCATTGCTTCTTGATTGGATTTGAGGCCCCTGTTATAGGAGGGAATACATACTTGGTATATTAGCCAGCTTAAAATCTTATGTATTCCCTCCCATGAAAGTGATAGGCCCTAGTGTGGAACCTACTACTATTGTTTTGCCAAATGAATATGTTACAATTTACCTCCTAAATATTCCTGTTTATAGCCACATGCTAGCGTTGATCTTAGCCTAGGAGGAGATGCTTTTTTTTGGCAATAGTTAATATAGAGACTTATATCTCGTATATACTATATACATACATATTATGGGGAGTATATACAAAAAATATACCTACTGCTCAGCACTTAGCAACTATGCATACCTGCTTAAGGCCTGCATAAGATTGGGTCCTTAAACATTCCATCATGGATGGGGAAGGTACTCATGAAGCCACATCCCTTCCCAAAGTGCTATTAGCAATGATTGGTTTCCAGGTAAGTGAGTATCATTTTCTGCAGTGTTATAACCACTTGTGAGTTGATCATGTTCCAGTAAGTAGGTCCCTAACCATATTTATACAAGCGACCCGAACTAAACTCGGTGACTCAAAAAAAAAATCATGAAAGTAGAGGGGGAGACCAAATGGGAAGAGAAAAATTTCAGAGGGAGAAAGAGGAATAAGAGAGGATACTGGGGAATAGAAGTAATCACAATATGTAGTATATGGATGAAATAAAAAAAATAGGGAAAAAAGAAACTATGAAGGAAAAGGACTGAGGTCAAGATTCTCTTGCTCTCTGTAGATTCATTTTTTTTTAATTCTTCCTATAATTAGCAAACCTTCCCTGTGGGGTTTATCTGGTTTACCCAGAGCATGTATTTATCTCTATCAGCATTGGGAAAGATGTAAGTGTGCTTCACTCTGCCTACAGAGTTTCATCTGCAGTCCATTGTGAGTAAAGCTTAACGACCCTATCAAATCCTTTCCCCAAAAGACACGGCACAGGGACAGAAAGAGGCAAAGGCAGGAGAGAAAGGAGGATGAAAGAGCGTTCACAGGAGCTGGCAGGCACAGGGGCATTATTGCTTAGCAATGTAAACAGTTTTGGCCATGAAGGTACTCTTTGGGAATTTAAAGGAAGCTGAAGACTGCAGAAAAATGCACATGCATGCATAAACACAAAAGTTTGCGTGTAATTTCAGACAGTTTGTTATTTCCAGAAAGGTTTCTAGGTAGGTAGATATACCTATAATATATCTCTCAGAACCAGCAGAAATGACAAAGATAAAGCACTGTAAAATGTTCTGTGTGGGGCTAAGGATGTAGCTGAATTGATAAAGAGCTTGCATAAAGCCTTGGGTTTGACGCCCAGCACTATATAAACTAGACATGGTAACATATGCCTGTAATTCCAGCACTTTGGAGGTGGAAGCAGGAGAATCAAATGGTCAAATTCATCCCAGGCTGCAATGTTCAGAGCAGTATGATTAACTGACCCACTCAGTAAACAAAGTTTTCAGTCCATAGCTTTCATCTTTTTTTAAAAGCTTCACAGAATATATGAAATTGTTCCCTTTATCTGAAGGTTCATGAAATGAGAGAATCAAATTGTGAAGAGGGAGGACTTCCTAGATTAGCTTTCTGGAATCATATGATTTGAACTAATTAGCCAACTACTGTTAAAAGATGTTCATTTTGAAAAACGTGTTTATTTTGCTCTGCCACATTTATTTTTTCAGTGTCGCTCATATGAACATAGATTACTGGTTAATGAAGTCTAGAATAGTCTTACCCAGCATTCATTGCAGATTTTGGCTGAAAGTGCAATGAGCTTTACCAACTTCTAGCTGAAATTAATCATATTCTCTTTTTTTTCACCTCAGCTTGACTACTTTTTATAGCCTCTCTGTCCCTCCCACTCAAAAACTCGTTATTTTCATCTGCTGATTTACTTTTTAATTACTTCTTCTGTTGTACTATCACAATAGTATCTGAGGGTTGTTAATAAACCTTGAACTATTATTTCATGGGAAATGAAAAATGCCAGAATGGGTTTTTTTTGGAGGGGTCTAAAGTTAAAAATAAGATTTACTTTGCATGTACCATTAAAGGTGATAAATCTCTCAGCTTCGGTGAAGAGCATAATAGCATCAAATGTCGTGGAAATTCCTTCTTTATGCCACTTATGTCATTACAAAGCTTAAAGTAGACTTTAAGATCTTTTTTTTTTTTTTGAAATGTCAAAGAGTTGATGAACAATGCCTCTGGAAAGATGTAGAAAGAGCTGTGAAATCAAGGAGGGCAATCCATTGTCAAACAGCAATCCCCAATGTGGGTTTTGGATTTTTGGGTTTGTTTTGTTTTTCAGAAAACATGGTCTCTTTGAGCATCGTACTCCAACTTGTTTGAGTTGTGAGGTGACCAACCTATCCCTTTCTGCAGAGGACTTTTCTAGTTTGGACAATAAAAGTCCAGCTCCCCTGCCAGGTGTCAGAAAACTAGACCACCCTAAACATCCTTTTCAACAAAAGGTAGTGCTTTATATTAACAACACCTCACATCCACATTTTGCAAACAATGGTTCCCTCATCATGTTTGTAAGACATTCCAAAAACATGTATTCATATGCTCAACTTAAAACACATTTAAGACCAGGATGGAAAATGCGTGTGAGTATTATGTCAGAAAAGCCTGATGGCAGAAAGTCTAATTTGCATTGGCATTTACAATGGAGAAAATTTACATATTACTTGTGAAATTAGAGACTTTTTAAAAGAGGCAGATTTGGAAATCTGCCTATAAAATGTTAATCTGAGAACAGTAAAGAATAGAATTTTTTCTGCAGTACAAGTTTTGTTATCGTTTCTAAATCTGAATTGCAGTCATTGGAATAGATAATAAGTGTTCATAGTACAAAAATTCAAAAGGAACCCACGGTCTATGCACCTTAAGGTATCTTCCTCCCACCCACAGGCCAGCCATGCAACTGCCCAAGCAATTATTAAATTCAGAGATAGTCTATGCAAATATAAAGAAATAGTTGGGAGTTTTAGAGAACAAAATGATAATTATCAAAGGTAAAATTGGAGTGTGCAACGGCCTGAAGGCTAGAGAAGCCTGCCCGGCCGCTGGCTTTTGAGCAGAGGGGCAAGCAGCAGCCAGACTGGGAGGACAAAGGACACAGAGGCGCGCTGCAGGAAGCTAGATCCTGCCAGGAATGGCCCAGAGGTCAGAAGGGTCAGAGCAAAGGGTATTGTAGCTGCAGGGAGCACTGGGGGTCTAGAGAGATAGCCTGTGGGCCTGCTTTCCATCCAGAAAAAAAAAAACAGTTTTCATTATGTATTTATTTATTCATTTATGCTTTTCAGTGTGTATGACAGGGGAGAGAGAGAGACAGAGAGAAAGATCATATAAGTCAGAGGTCAACTTTGGGGTGTCCATTCTTCCCTTCTACCCTGTTGAGATAGAGTCTCTCCTGTTTCTGCCCCGGATTGAATTTCCCTGGGATACACCAGTGTCTACCTCCCATCTCGCAGGAGAAGAGTGTGTAAAAGTGTGCACATATTCCAGCTTTTTATTCGTTTCCAGAGGTCAGACTTGGTTTGTCAGGCTAGCATGGCCACGGCTTTTTACACACTGAGCCGTATCACCAACCCCTCAGTTTTCATGCCAAAAGAATCTGAGCTAAAGAGAGGCAGAGGAAACCACACCAGGAGGCAAATCGTGAAAGGTCTCCAGAGACTTCTGCTGCCAAGCCAGAACATCCCAACCCAAGGACGATGTGTTCAGTGGTGGGAAAAGGAAGGGAAAGGTATTTACACTTTAGACAGAGTGAATTTCATCTCTCAGGTCTGATATCCATCTCCCCAAAGTGAACCATAAACAAGACAAAAGTATTAGATATTAGGAGACCTGTCTCATCCAAGGTCCTCACCTCCCCTAGACTTCCTGGGAAAGTCTGGAAGGTTTCCACGTGGCTGGAAAGAATGTTCCTTAACAGTGTTGCCTCCTCTGGTCAGGGCTCATGCTCATAGCTTCTTCCTCACTGCAACTATTACTAAAGATGAAGAAGCGGGCTGGAGAGGTGGCTCAGGGGTTAAGCCTCCGCCTTGCAGGCGGAAGGTCCTGAGTTCGGATCCCAGATCCCACGTATAGACGCCAGGCAGAAGCGGGGGCGGCCTGCGCTTCTGGTCCTGGTAGGGCGGAGCCTGTGAATCCCAGGGCAGAAGGAGGTGGAAGTGTCCATGGTGGTTCGCGAATTCGTCCGTGGTTCTACACATACACAGACACACACATACACACACACACAGACGCGTGTACGCACATACACACAGTTGAATAAATAATAATTAAAAAAAAATTAAAAAAAAAAGATGAAGAAGCACAATCCTTCCTCACAAATTGCCTCTCCATGCCGGTAGGTTCTGGCAACTGGCAGCACAGTCTCTGGATGAGCTTTTCACATAGGATGAGCCACTCCTGACAGAATGACTTGTTCCACTGCAGAGCAATGGCCAAGAAAGGGGAGAGAAGTGCCAAGCAAGGTAGAGCAGGAGTCCCCTAACATGGCTTTGGATTCAAGAATCACTCTAATGCTTGAGACTTTAAGAAATAAAAAAAAAAAGGTAACTTTCAAGATCCCAGCCTGGATTTATTAGGTCACACCTGGGGAGAAGTGGCAGTGTTTATTTTGTACTTCACACCCCTAGAGTTGTAACAGCAGACAAGATTTGAGAAACCCCATCTGCTAATCTGGAATGGGATCGAGTCCTCAGAGAATCTGCTCTGAGCTGCGGGAAGGCTGCTGGGGTGGTCTGGGTGACTTTTCAACTCAATGATAGTCTACCACAGAGAATGAAAGTCCTCAAGGAAGCCCACTGGTGATGCGTCATTTAACACCACAGGTACACTCTTAGCAAGTAAATGTGCTCTGCCGAAATTGACTGAGTCAATCAAATTTTTGTAAATAAGATATTTTAAGTGGACAAGACCCACAGTTTCAAAGGAATTTTATGAGCATTTTTCCAATCAGTATTTATTTCAAATATCATACATGTAAAAAAATCCATATCTAATAGAGAAGAAAATCATAGAAAAGGTAAAAGGCATTTCTGTCTCTTCTAAATCCTCCCCAGTATTCAAATTTAACATTTCCTTGTTTGCAGCCAGTTAGATCACTATTCCATCTTACTTTTATTAAATGTATGCCTGCTCCTTTTTTCACCTATTTATAGGTAATGGACACCACTCTGTGCTATGAGACAAGCAGCCCCATCGTCCTTGTAATGGGGGAAATGCAGGTATCATATTATCGATAGTCTATATTGTAGTCACTCTTCTGTTGCTGTGATAAATGCTCTGACCCAACCAACCTGAAAGAGAAAAGGTTTATTTTGTTTATAGTTCCAGAAGGGATACATTCCACTGTGGCAGAGAACACAGAGTAGAAGTCATGGTGGCCAAATCAGAAGGCTAATTCACAACCTCCTGATTCAATTTAGGTAGGTTTTGTTTACTTAGAAATTCATCCATCTCTTTTGTGTTGTCAAACTTCACAGAGTATAAGTTTTTGAAATATGATGTTATAATTCTCTGGATTTCTTGGGTATCAGTAGTGATAACTCCATGTTCATTTCTAATTTTGTTAATTTGGGTTTTCTCTCTCTTGCTTTTGGTTAGTTTAGCTAGGGGTGTATCAATCTTGTTGATTTTTTCAAAGAACCAGCTTTTTGATTGGTTGATTTTTTCTATCGTTTTCTTAATCTCGATTTCAGATATTTCTCCCCTTATTTTGCTAATCTCCTCCTCTCTTCTACTGCTTTTGGGATCAGATTGCTCTAGTTTCTCTAAAGCTTTAAGCTGCATTGTTAAGTTCTTTATTTCTGATGTTTCCATTTTTTTGACGTAGGCATTAAGAGCTATGAACTTACCTCTTAGAACAGCTTTCATTGTGTCCCAGAGATTTTGGTAAGTTGTATTTTCGTTATCATTCACTTTCAGGAAATCTTGAATTTCCTTTTTAATTTCTTCCTGAATCCAGTTCTCATTCAGCATCATAGTGTTAAGTTTCCAGGAGTTAGTGTATTTTCTCTTGTTTGATGTGTTGTGGATGTCCAGCTTTAGGCCGTGGTGGTCTGATAGGGTACAGCTAGAATTTCAACTTTCTTGTATATATGTAGATTCATTTTGTGGCCCAATATGTGATCTGTTTTGGAGAAAGTTCCGTGTGCTGCTGAGAAAAATGTGTATTCTTTGGTGCGTGGGTGAAAAGTTCAATAGAGATCTGTAAGGTCCATTTCTTTCAGGGTTTGATTAAGTTCCAAAGTGTCTCTGTTAAGCTTTTGACCTGTTGATCTATCCCATGTTGAGAGGGCGGTGTTGAAGTCCCCAAGAATTATCGTTTGGGGGTTGATTTCTTGCTTTAGACGCTGTAGGGTTTTCTTAATGAATGTGGAGGGGCCCGTATTGGGTGCATATATGTTCAGTATTGTGAAGTCTTCCTGGTGAATTGTACCTGTGACTAAAATGTAGTATCCATCCGTGTCTCTTATAATTTTCTTTGGTTTGAAATCCACTTTGTCTGATATCATAATGGCTACCCCTACCTGTTTTCTGCTTCCATTTGCTTGTAGAATTGTTGACCAGCCTTTTATTTTTAGAGCGTGCCTATCTTTTGTGGTGAGATGGGTTTCCTGCAGGCAGCAGATTGATGGATTGTGATTTTTAATCCAAGTTTGTGATCTGTGTCTCTTGATCGGTGAATTAAGTCCATTAACATTTAGTGTTATAATGGAGAAACTATTAATTCCAGACATTTATTATGTTTAGTAGCTTTTATAAGTATATTGCTTCGCTTTTAATGGTGTTATTTGCCTTCTGTTCTCCTGGATATGCCTGTTTTTTTCTTCACGCTTGAGTATCATTTCTAGCAGTTTTTGAAGGCCTGGTTTGGTGGCCATGTATCCCTTAAAGTTGTCTTTGTGCTGGAAAATTTTTCTTTCTCCCTTGATCATGACAGATAGCTTTGCAGGGTAAATCAGCCTGGGTTGACATTTTTCCTCATTCAATACTTGAAGTATGTCTCTCCAAGCTCTTCTTGCTTTTACTGTTTCGACTGAGAAGTCATTTGTTATTTTAATAGGTTTACCTTTAAAAGTGACTTGTTTTTTCTCCCTTGAAGCTCTCAGCACCAGTTCTTTATCTTTTTTTTTTTTTTTTTTATTAAAAATTTAATTATACATTTTAAAATTTTTTACCAGTTCCCTCCCTCCCCCCTCCCCTTCCCCCAGTGTCTCCCCCCCAATTCCCAGAGAGTCCTTTATTGTGTGCGCCTAACTCTCCACTGGGTCCTCCTCTCCGATGACATATAAGGACCCAGTGGCATTTCCATAAGCCCTTTCTCTTGTTCCCCTTAATCATAAGATTACTACTATGGCTGTCAATCCCTTGCCTCCAGGGGTCTCGGTGCCCTTAACAGATGCTAGACTTTATGAGGGCAACAGTGCGCTGGACATTGCGCAGGGCATGCAAAGTTCCATTATGATTGCTTTGGCCCCAACTATTGTTGAGAATCTTGCAAATCGTTGCTCCTCCCATCCTTTTGCTCTTACAATCTTACCGCCCCCTCTTCCGCAAATGTCCCTGAGCTCCAGGATGGGGAGAGATTAGGCTGTCCTAGTTCTATGTGATTGATATAGAGTCTCTGAAGTTCTGGATTGTGGTTTGTTGATTTTCTTTTGCAGTTTTTCTGCTCCTGCAATTCCCTTCACTCCATTCTGCTGGGCACTGTATGTCACCCCCTGGCCAGAGACAAAAAGCTGTTAAACTGGAGTCTTGTTGTAATAGCACATTCAAGGGTAGATGTAATAAGAGTAGGAAACCTCACTGAGGGCGGGGTCCATTACCCATTTGCACAATGATTACTTTTTATCTGCTAGACTATATGCCCTCCCCTTCTGGTGAGATCAGGAAAGAACGTCTGTGAACTTAACCAGGTTTCTCATTACTTACTTGCAGACCTTGATGGAGGCTTATTTTCTCTGCTGTAACATGGTCTCCTCTCTCCTTGTTTCTGGTGTGGCCCTCCTAACCCATCTCTCTTGTTCATAATCCTTGCAATTACTGTGTTACATAGGTTTACTTTTGAGTGTCCCAATGTGGGCTGGGCGAGTTTGGTACTAGGAGCCACCTATTAGGGAGTACATACGGCGCTTAATTTTCTGGGTTTGGGATACTTCACTTAATATAATTCTTTCTAATGACATCCATTTCCCAGCAAATTCCAGTAATTCATCATTTTTGATGGCTGAGTAGTACTCCATTGTATAGATGTACCACAGTTTCCTTATCCACTCGTCAACTGTTGGACATTTAGGTTGATTCCATGACTTTGCTATTGTAAACAGTGCTGCTATGAACATGGTCGAGCTTGTGCTATCGAGGCGAACCTCTGCTGCTTGGGGGGTTATTCCCAAAAGTGGGATAGCAGGGTCATATGGCATTTCAATCTTTAATTTCTTTAAGAATCTCCAGACGGCTCGCCAGAGTGGCTGTATGAGCCTGCATTCCCACCAACAATGTAGGAGAGTTCCCCTCTCCCCACATCCTCTCCAGCATTTGTCGTTGTTTGTACTGTGGATTTTTGCCATCCTGACCGGGGTGAGATGATATCTCAGGGAAGTTTTGATTTGCATTTCCCTGATGGCGAAGGAAGTGGAGCATTTTTTAAGATAATTGTTAGACATTTTAATTTCATCCCTGGTAAAGTTTCTTTGAAGTTCCAGGGCCCATTTTTTAATTGGGCCAGTGTTTTCCTTGGAGTTTAATTTTCTAAGTTCTTTGTGCACTCTGGACAGTAGAGCTCTGTCAGATATGTGGTTAGTGAAGATTTTCTCCCATTCTGTGGGTTGCCTTTGAGCTCGTGCGACAATCTCTTTATCTGAACAGAAGCTCTTTAATTTCACAAGATCCCAACTGTTGAGAGTTGGTAGCAGTGACTGTGCCATTGGATGTCTGTTTAGGAAGTGTTGGCCTAGCCCAATCAGCTCGAGGGAGTTCCCTATCCTTTCAACTATGGCTTTTAAAGTCTCTGGCCTGATATCAAGGTCCTTGATCCATTTGGAATTAAGTCTTGTACATGGTGACAAGTACGGGTCCAGCTTTAATCTTCTCCATGTGGAGATCCAGTTTTGCCAACACCATTTGTTGAAGATGCTGTTCTTTTTCCATTGGATTCTTTGGGCCCCTTTGTCAAAGACCAAATGGCTGTAACTTTGTGGGCTTATATCTGGGTCTTCAATCCTTATCCATTGATCTGTGTGTCTATTTTGGAGCCAGTACCAGGCTGTCTTTATAACTATGGATTTGTAGTATAGACTTAGGTTTGGTATGGTAATACCTCCAGCTGTGTTTTTGTTACTCAGGATTGTTTTTGCTATCCTGGGTCTTTTGTGCCTCCATATGAACTTTGAGATTGTTTGGTCAACTTCTTTGAAGAATTGCTTTGGGATTTTGATTGGTATAGCATTGAATCTGTATATTGCCTTTGGTAGGATGGTCATTTTTACAATGTTGATTCTGCCAATCCAGGAACAAGGGAGGTCTTTCCACCTTCTGGTGTCTTCTGCAATTTCTTTCTTTAGGGTTTTAAAGTTTTCATTGTAAAGGTCTTTTACCTCCTTAGTTAGGTTTATACCAAGGTATTTCATTTTTTAGGGGTTATAGTAAATGGCATGGTTTCTCTCAAGGCTTTTTCACTTCTTTCATTCTGGGCATATAGGAAGGCCTCTGATTTTTGCACATTTATTTTGTATCCTGCCACCCTGCTGAACTTCTCAATTAGTTCCAGGAGCTTCCTGGTGGAGTTTTTGGGATCACTCAGGTATAAGATCATGTCATCTGCAAATAGAGATAGCTTGACTTCTTCCTTGCCAATTTGAATCCCTCTTATGTCCCTTTCTTGTCTTATGGCTTCGGCTAAGACTTCAAGTACAATATTGAATAGAAGTGGTGAGAGTGGACAGCCTTGTCTTGTTCCTGATCGAAGTGGGAATGCTTCCAATTGTTCCCCATTGAGCATAATCCTTGCTGTGGGCTTGTTGTATACAGCTTTTATTATATTGATAAAAGTTCCTTCCATTCCTACTGTCTCTAGCGTTTTGATCATAAAAGGCTGTTGGATCTTGTCAAAAGCTTTTTCTGCATCTATCGAGAGTATCATGTGGTCTTGGACTTTGGACTGGTTTACATGATGAATTACATTTATTGATTTGCGTATGTTGAACCAACCTTGTGTGCCGGGGATGAAGCCTACTTGGTCCCCATGAATGATCTTTTTAATATGTTTTTGAATCCGATTTGCTAAGACTTTGTTGAGAATCTTTGCATCTGTGTTCATCAGGGAGATCGGCCTATAGTTTTCTTTTTTAAGTGAATCTTTATTAGGTTTTGGGATTAAAACGATATTAGCTTCATAGAAGGAATTTGGTAGTGTTCCTTCCTTTGCTATTTGATGGAACAGTTTAAGGAGTATTGGTGTTATTAACTCCTTAAATGTCTTGTAGAACTCTGTGCTGAATCCATCTGGTCCAGGACATTTTTTGGTGGGAAGATTCGAGATTACTTCCTCAATTTCCTTATATGTTATAGGACTATTTAAGTAATTCACAACTTCCTGATTCAATTTAGGTAAGTTGTGTTTACTTAGAAATTCATCCATCTCTTTTGTGTTGTCAAACTTCACAGAGTATAAGTTTTTGAAATATGATGTTATAATTCTCTGGATTTCTTGGGTATCCGTAGTGATAACTCCATGTTCATTTCTAATTTTGTTAATTTGGGTTTTCTCTCTCTTGCTTTTGGTTAGTTTAGCTAGGGGTGTATCAATCTTGTTGATTTTTCAAAGAACCAGCTTTTCGATTTGTTGATTTTTTCTATCGTTTTCTTAGTCTCGATTTCAGATATTTCTCCCCTTATTTTGCTAATCTCTTCTCTTCTACTGCTTTTGGGATCAGATTGCTCTAGTTTCTCTAAAGCTTTAAGCTGCATTGTTAAGTTGTTTATTTCTGATGTTTCCATTTTTTTGATGTGGGCATTAAGAGCTATGAACTTACCTCTTAGAACAGCTTTCATTGTGTCCCAGAGATTTTGGTAAGTTGTATTTTCGTTATCATTCACTTTCAGGAAATCTTGAATTTCCTTTTTAATTTCTTCCTGAATCCAGTTCTCATTCAGCATCATAGTGTTAAGTTTCCAGGAGTTAGTGTATTTTCTCTTGTTTGATGTGTTGTGGATGTCCAGCTTTAGGCCGTGGTGGTCTGATAGGGCACAGGTTAGAATTTCAACTTTCTTGTACATGTGTAGATTCATTTTGTGGCCCAATATGTGATCTATTTTGGAGAAAGTTCCGTGTGCTGCTGAGAAAAATGTGTATTCTTTGGTGCGTGGGTGAAAAGTTCGATAGAGATCTGTGAGGTCCATTTCTTTCAGGGTTTGATTAAGTTCCAAAGTGTCTCTGTTAAGCTTTTGACCTGTTGATCTATCCCATGTAGAGAGGGCGGTGTTGAAGTCCCCAAGAATTATCGTTTGGGGGTTGATTTCTTGCTTTAGACGCTGTAGGGTTTTCTTAATGAATGTGGAGGGGCCCGTATTGGGTGCATATATGTTCAGTATTGTGAAGTCTTCCTGGTGAATTGTACCTCTGACTAAAATGTAGTATCCATCCGTGTCTCTTATAATTTTTTTTGGTTTGAAATCCACTTTGTCTGATAGCATAATGGCTACCCCTGCCTGTTTTCTGCTTCCATTTGCTTGTAGAATTGTTGACCAGCCTTTTATTTTTAGAGCGTGCCTATCTTTTGTGGTGAGATGGGTTTCCTGCAGGCAGCAGATTGATGGATTGTGATTTTTAATCCAAGTTTGTAATCTGTGTCTCTTGATCGGTGAATTAAGTCCATTAACATTTAGTGTTATAATGGAGAAACTATTGTTAATTCCAGACATTTATTATGTTTAGTAGCTTTTATAAGTATATTGCTTCGCTTTTAATGGTGTTATATTTGCCTTCTGTTCTCCTGGATATGCCTGTTTTTTTCTTCACGCTTGAGTATCATTTCTAGCAGTTTTTGAAGGCCTGGTTTGGTGGCCATGTATCCCTTAAAGTTGTCTTTGTGCTGGAAAATTTTTCTTTCTCCCTCGATCATGACTGATAGTTTTGCAGGGTAAATCAGCCTGGGTTGACATTTTTGCTCATTCAATACTTGAAGTATGTCTCTCCAAGCTCTTCTTGCTTTTACTGTTTCGACTGAGAAGTCATTTGTTATTTTAATAGGTTTGCCTTTAAAAGTGACTTGTTTTTTCTCCCTTGAAGCTCTCAGCACCAGTTCTTTATCTTGAATGTGGAGTGTTTTAACTATTATTTGCCGCGGTGTGCTTCTAGTTTGGTCGTATCTGTTTGGGGTGCGGAATGCCTCTTGTATATGAATGGGCCTCTCTTTCTTTAGATGAGGAAAGTTTTCCTTGATGATCGTTTGAAAAATTTCCTCAGGGGTGGTATTTTGAGATTCTTGCTCCGGTATTCCATGAATACGCATGTTAGGCTTCTTCAGGGTGTCCCATATCTCTTGGATATTTCTCTCAAGTATCTTTTTGGCTTTAACAACCTCTTCCATTGAGCTGGCTAGTACTCCCACTTTATCTTCAAGGTCTGAAATTCTGTTTTCTGCTTCATTAGTTCTGTTGATAAGACTCTCTGTGGCGTTCTGGGTTGAAGATAACTTGTCTTTTAGCTCAGTTTTAAACTCTGCTTGAGTTTGTTTTAACTGTTCTATGCCACTTTTTGTTTCTTGCACTGTTTTTCTCAACTCCTCCAGATGTCTGTTGTGTTCCTCTTCAAAGCGATTGATTCGATTATGTAATTCCTCCCGGATTTCCTCTTTCATAGTATTGAACATGGTAATGATCATATTTTGAAAGTCGTTATCCTGGGTCAGGCTTTCTTGGCCTTTTTCCGCGGGTTTGTTCTTTTTGGAGTCTAACATTATGGGATTAATTTCTTCAGTGGGAGATTTGTTTACTTGAGTGTTGCTTCTCATGGATTTGCACTTTGACTTTGGCATTGTCATTTTAACTCTTAAGATCTCTCAATTTCACTAAACTGAATTATTTGGCCTGGGGTACTGGTGGGCGGGGCCTGAACGGGGACTTACCTAGGGAGCGGGGTGAGGCCCGGGTGGACCGCGTGCGTGTCCTGACTGGCGGAGCGGGGTGGGGCGAAAAGGGAGGATGGGCGCAGGGGGAGGTGCTCCTCGTTCCCTGGGCCCCCGCGCGGCTCCGGCTGGATGGCGGGAGTCGGAGCCGGGTCCCCGTGGGCTGACCTGGGGTCCTAGAGCGCGCGTTGAGGCCCGGCTGGATCTCGCCTACGCGTCCCGACCGGCGGAGGGGGGGTGGGGCGAAAGAGGGAGCCAGTTCTTTATCTTGAATGTGGAGTGTTTTAACTATTATTTGCCGCGGCGTGCTTCTATTTTGGTCGTATCTGTTTGGGGTGTGGAATGCCTCTTGTATATGGATGGGCCTCTCTTTTTTTAGGTGAGGAAAGTTTTCCTTGATGATCATTTGAAAAATTTCCTCAGGGGTGGTATTTTGAGATTCTTGCTCTGGTATTCCATGAATACGCATGTTAGACTTCTTCAGGGTGTCCCATATCTCTTGGATATTTCTCTCAAGTATCTTTTTGGCTTTAACAACCTCTTCCATTGAGCTGGTTAGTACTCCCACTTTATCTTCAAGGTCTGAAATTCTGTTTTCTGCTTCATTAGTTCTGTTGATAAGACTCTCTGTGGTGTTCTGGGTTGAAGATAACTTGTCTTTTAGCTCAGTTTTAAACTCTGCTTGAGTTTGTTTTAACTGCTCTATCCCACTTTTTGTTTCTTGCACTGTTTTTCTCAACTCCTCCAGATGTCTGTTGTGTTCCTCTTCAAAGCGATTGATTCGATTATGTAATTCCTCCCGGATTTCCTCTTTCATAGTATTGAACATGGTAATGATCATATTTTGAAAGACCTTATCCTGGGTGAGGCTTTCTTGGCCTTTTTCCGCGGGTTTGTTCTTGTTGGAGTCTAACATTATGGGATTAATTTCTTCAGTGGGAAATTCTTCCCTCTTAATCAGAATGTTTCACAAAGCCAGAAGATCCTAAGAAGATCTCAAGCCTTTACTTCTCTGAAGGGCTGAAGATGCTGGGTTCCAACAGCTGGGCTCTGACATCATTGATCAGCAAAAAGCAATAAGGCCTAGAGGTCGTATTCCAAAGGCAGCAGGAACAGCAACAATGTGGTAGAAAAGATGAAGCTCCAAGTCAGCCAAGGATGGAGGCAACAGTAGCAGCAACAACAAAAAGGCCACGATGATCTAAAAGTAAATGATGCTCGCAGAGTGGACTCCACAAGTCCACACAAGATAAAGGAAGAGTAAGTCTCTCCTCCTTGCACTTCCTATTATCTGGTCAACCACTGGAAAACACCACCCACTATGGGCTGGGTTTTCCACAGTAAACAATCAAGTACCTGCTGTGATAGTTAAGCCTGAATGTCAACTTGACACACCCTGTATTAACTAAGATGGGCTGACACCACATCTGCAAGGATCAACTGAGATTGCTTGATACAATTATACTGCCCTAGATCCTATCAGAACTTCCAAAGATCTCATAGGTTCCTCTCAGTACTACATCATATAAAAAGGAGCCACCAAAGGAATCGCTCTTACTTCCAGCAGCCTGGTTTCCTGGACCTTCTAGCCTTCCAACTCTCCAAGTCGTCAGCTAGACTAAAGACTCTAGGAATTCTCCAGCCTTCAGCCATCACCCACTTGACTATTGAACTGAGCAGCTACTGACAGCCATCGTTGGACTACCTCCGCCATATCTGTAAGCCAACTCAATATATGTATATATATATATATATATATATATATATATATATATATATACACACACACACACACACACACACACACACACACACACACACACATACACATTGTGTTGATTCTGCATGTCTAGAGAACCTGACTAATACACCTGCAGACTTGTTCAGGGCCATTCCAACCATTAACCCTCAACAGCTGTGCCCCAAACAGTCTGCAACTGTCAAGTTGACACCAAAACGAAACCATAATAATGGGTGAAAACAGTGTTTGACTCTGAAAACTGGCAATTCTTTCACTACCTCCCCAACACCTCCACTCATAGGCCATGACATACATGGGTGCACTTCCCCCCTCAAATAAATAAATAAAATATTTTGAAAGAGACAAAGCTCATTATTAAGCCATCATATTGAAAAATGAAAAAAAATTTGCCTACTGTTATGATTTGAAATGTGAGTTTGTCCCCAACAGGCTCATGTACTTGAATCTTTAATTGTTTGGAAAACCTCTTAGCATCTTTAGGAGCTACAGCATGCTCGAGAAAGGCAGTCACAGGGAGTGGACCTTGAAGTTGTTTAATCCCACCCTACTTGAGTGAGTGAATGTGTTCTTGAGCATGGAGCACCATCTCAGCCTCCAAGAGGTCTGAAATGACTTTGGCCTCTCCCAGTTTCTGCCAGTCAGCTATGCTTCCTGTTACAAAGGACTGTATCTCCCCTCTGTAACCATAAGCTGAGTAAGTCTCCCTTTCTCCCATTAAGTTATTTGACTTCTCTCAGCAACAGAGAAAGAGTAACTGTTATGGAAATTTGTACTGAGAAGTAGGGTGTTGCTCTGAGATTAAGAGCATCTGATACCCTAATGTGAAATGTTTTGAAGTTCAGAGAAATTGGTACCAGAGAAGTGGGAAGTTGCTGTGTAAGACTGAGAATCCAGTACCCAAAAGTGAAGCTGTTGTTTGTGAAGCTGAGAGAAGTTGGTACCCAGCAATATGGCCATTGTTATGATGTGGCTTGTAGGCCTTTGGAATTATTGGGAGAAATATGGGGAACTCTGGGACTTTGTTCTGGGAAAGCCTTTGTATCTTGGTAACCAGACCAAAAGGACCATTCTTGTGAGAACATGGAAGAGAATGATGCTATGAGAAACATAGGCAGTGGAAATCCAGCTTTTGATGGTCCAGAGGGGAGCAGAGATTGTGTTGGGAACTTGACAAGGGGAAAATGGAATAATGTGTTGGCAGAAAATTTGATCACCTTTTGCCCTCATCCTGAATGCTTGCCTAAAGTTAAATTTGAGTGTGGCAAGGTTACTTTATAGTGCTCTTGTTCAGAGTTATGACAAAAAGAGCAAGAGATCAGACAAAAAGAAATAAAAACTGTAAAGTTGGAAGGAAAATGTAAAGGCAAGCCTGCAGAGAAGGTGGAAAGCAAAATGGTGGCCATTGTTAAAGAGATTAGTTCAGTTGATGAACCAAAACCAGCTGTTCATTTGGATAATAGGAGAGGCTACACCCTGATAACAAGATTCTCAAAGAAGACTCCCACTCATAAGAATGCAAATTCTTTTGGAAAGGAAGAGCTAAAGATAAAGTTTCAAGGGGATTATCTGCTTCTCTAAAGCAAAGGTCCAAGAGAGATTCTGAGAGTCAACATGGAAAAACTGAACCTGTTGTGAGTCGAGGGGGCCAGTCTCCAACCCAAGACTATAGCAGAACATGGCAACATGGTCCACATAGTACTTGTTTTAGAGGCAAGAGGGGGAAGGACAGGGGTCCTTCCTCTGAGGTTTCAGAGAATGGTGGAAGCCAGGCGGTATGGGGCAGGAAATCTGTAATTTAGAGGTCCAAGAAGACAGCATATATTGTGGGGATAAAGTCTGGTTTGCTATTGAAAAGTGAAGAAGTTAGAGATGCCAGAGCCAATGTGGGACATCTGACAAAGACAGCTATATACCAAGAGAGGAGCTAGCCCAAGAGAATGATGTGTTCTGTGGGTAGCTGTGCTAGAGGAATAGAATAAAAGCCTTTTGTAATTGAAATGATTCCAATGGGAAGTTCATCTGTTGGACATAGAACTGCAGGATTTGTAGTTTGTCTACTGGTGTTTTGTCTTGTTATAGACTGTTGTTTCTTGGATATGACCCCCCCAATTCCTCCTCTTCGAGTGGGAATATTTATTATGTGCCATTGTATGTTCAAAGTATGTAACTTGTCTTTTGATTTTATAGGAGGCTTTGGTCTTTGGACTTTTGTACTGTGTTAGGACTACTGTTGTAGTCTATGAGGACTTTTAAAGTTGCACTGAGTACGGTTTACATAATGAGGTGGTAATGAGCCTATGGGTGCCAGGTGTGGAGTGTCATGGTTTGAAATGTAAGTTGTCCCCAACAGGCTCATGTACTTTAGTTGTTTGGAAAACCTCTTAGCATCTTCAGGAGGTACAGCATGATAGAAAAAGGCAGTCACAGGAAGTGGACCTTGAGATTGGTGAGCCCCACCCTGCTTGAGTGAATCAGTGTGCTCTTGAACTTGCAGCAGCAGCTCTCAGCCTCCAAGATGTCTACCGTGACTTAGGGCTCCTCCAGCTTCTGCCAGCCAGCCATGCCTTTTCTGCCATGAAGGACTGTATGTCCTCTCTGGAACCATAAACTAAATAAGTCTCCCTTTCTCCTATGAAGTTGCTTGATTTTGGGTATTGTCTCACATCAACAGAGAAAGAGTAACTGGTATACCTACCTAGAGCTAAAAACAGGACATGAACCCAGGTCATGCTAGGACAATACAGACTATGGCCATTTCTCTTCCAGCTTGAGTATATCACTGTAAATGTGCCATTCTTTAATGGCCATGTGTCTACCTTATCATACCCTGACTGCATCTTTTCTGATAAGGTGTTGCTAACAGAATCACAGCTAAACTATAATGTGCCACTCACTGTAAGATACATCCTCTCTTTTGAAGAAACAAGGAAGCCAGGCATGGTGTTACCTGTCAGTTATCCCAGCAGTTGGGAGACAGAGGCAGAGGATCAACACAGATTTGAAACCAGGTCTACATAGTAAGTCTTTGTCTCAAAAACAGAAAGAATTAAAAATTTATTATTTCCACCTTAGACAGTTTTAAAGTAGCCATGCTGGAAAGTCTTTAACCATCATCCCCCACTGTTGGGATTACCCTGAATAAACACACCCTATTAATCTGGAGGAACTCACTCTAATCCTCACAGAGATAAAGTAGCTAATTTTCCCCAATCCTCTGTTTTTGAAAGGATACGAAATTAGCTCTCCATTGCAGAAAAACTTTTCTACCAAGAGATCAGTCACAAGATTAGCTGGTTTGAATCCCAATATGAACAGTACAGGACCAAATGAGATGTACAGGACCAAAAGTTCCAATCAGGTTTGTAGAAACTGAAGCTAACCAACAAGGTTTCTGGTGCCTGCATAACCCTATAAATACCCCTGACCCTGGCAGTCATCTTCGGCTCCCTTGCCCCTCATGCGACTCCATTTCTGGAATCCATGAATTTCTTTCATTTCCCTTGGAGTCTATGAGTTCTTCTGAGCTGTCTTGCCCCTTGCAAATTCAAAGTCTGTGAGTTCCATTCCTTCTCCCCTCTAATAAACTTTGCCTTAATCCTCTATGGGCGTTCTGGTTTCAGTCTTCAACTCCTGAACAAAAGAAGCTGGATACATAAAACTCCAGAGAACCCGCATCACACCTGCTCGACAGTGTTCCTGGTATTTTTTTTTTATATCTTCTCATATACAATCTTCAGAACAAAGGTAAGGACACAGAGACGTAGAGACATTCACCCCACAGAAGCAAAGTCACGGTGTGTCCTTGGCAACCAACCATCAGGAACCAGCTCAAGCACTCTTTCTGTGGCTATCTCCCATCAGCTCTCCAGAATACACAGCAGGCAGTGTAGAGCGACAGAAACCAAGTGAGAGAAAGAGCGTCTGCGGGAATGGTGCCCAGAGCTGCCGCCTGCCAAATGACATTGGATGGCATGTGACAGGAGGCACTCCTGGCTCCTAAACAGTTTCACCAAGGTCATTGAACATCAGAGAACCCAAGAAACATTCTAGATAAGTTCTGGAAGGCAGAGATGACTCTACAAGGAGATGACCTAGATCAGGAGATGGGTGTAGCAAGACAGGTTTCTTGGGTAGCTTTCCTTCCCTTCCTGCCCACCACTAGGCTGGCTCACCAAATCACAAACAAGACCCCTGTGGACAGATTCTCCAAGGAGCTTCAGAGAATGTGTGGAAGACACTTGTGATAACCACATGTTGTTCAAAGCCTGCAAACAGCTTAGCTGATCAATCCTTGTCTGGGGCAGTCTTCCTCTAATCCCTTCCTCCTCCTCCTCTCTTTCTCCTGGTTCTCTTTCTCTTGCTTTTCTTTCTCCTCCTTTTCCTTTTCCTCTTTCTTCTTAGACTGAATCTCTTGACTCCCAGTCTGGCCTCCAATTTCTGTGTAGCTGAAAAAGACCTTGATCCTCCTGCTACTGTCCCTGAAATATTGGTACAGACATAAATTAACTACCATGTTCAGTCTCTGCGTTGCAAGGACTGAATTCAGGGCTCCTGGCATGCTAGGCAGGCTGCTCTACCCATTGAGCCACACCCCAGCCCTTATTCCCATTTTCATGGGCTAAACAAATGGAAGGGAGCTGTGGGCAGGAAGAAGTCTTACAGGAAAGGCAACCTAAGTCCCAGGCAAATGCATTTGTTTCCCAAGGATTGAGCGGTTGGTTGTTTCCTAGAAGGGAAACTGATTCACAGCAGGATCCTCAGGTAAGCTGTCCTCTGTCTAGTCTTTCATTGAAACATCTGGACCTGTAGCCTCTTCACCTTAGGACTCTATCAGGTAGACAAAATTTGCACCTGTATTCTACACCCAGGGTTTGTATTTGTCTTTAGTGCTCCAGGTGATTGTTTTGAAACTGAGAAGCTCGGAAAACCCTGTCAGAGGCACTTACTTCCTGTTTCTTCCAGGAAACAGAAGGCCTCTGGCTGAAAAGCAAACCAACTTCATGGAAAGGTTTCCCCTTAGTAAATTCTCTGAGCAAAGCAAATCAGCCACCAAACCCCTGCCGTCCTCCAGCTGATGTTCTGATATCCATAAGCAGGCTACTGCGCTGCAGAAGTTTCTAGAAAACAAGACTAGATGTGCCCTATTTTAGTCCTAGTTCACAGATGGGCATCCTAAAGGCCGAAGAAGATAGCCACTGGCCCAAGAGCCAAATGTGAGTGAGGTTCATGGGTTGGGAAGAGACGGATGAGACAGATAAATGAACAAAGAAAATGTGATGCATGTTGTAAGGGTTCACCCAAAAAAACGCACTACTCTCAGTTTTAGCGAAATTCCAGAACTGCAAAGCTAATCATAGGAAAAGGGGAGAGAAAGGCTTGGAAGAAGGGAATGGGTGGGTTTTATAACCCTTTGATTATAATTTAGTTATAAAATTCGTTGGTAAATGGGCTGAGGGGGCAAGATCTAGAGATGATATCCAGCTCTTTTGGCGGACCCAGCAAGTTGACCTTGACCTCACTAAAGGATCAGGCAAGCACCTGGCTTTTGCAAGCGCCAACCAACCATTAGGGACAGTGACCATCAAGCAGAAGCTCTGCTTTGAGTATGGGTGGTGGGAGTTTATCACACGTAGACAATGAAATACTATTCAATGACTTAAAAAAAAAATGAAAACCCATGATTTGTGGCAACATGGAGAAGCCTGGAAAATATTATGTGAGGTTAAGTTAGCCATACCCCCAAAAGACTGCTAAATATTCTCATTATTTTAAAACTTTATTTAATTCAGTGTGTGTGTGTGTGTGTGTGTGTGCGAGACAGAGGGAGAGAGAGAGAGAGAGAGGGAGAGAGAGAGCAAAAGAGAGGGAGGGGCACACTGGAGGACCAAGGATGACTTCAGAAATTCTGTATTGCTTCTTCCTCCTTTTTGCTTCACTCTGCAATTTCCCAGGTTCTGCCCACATGGGCCGGAAGTGGAGGCTACCTGGCATTTTTTTTTTTTTTTTTTGGACCTTCTCCTTGTGAGGCAGCATCTTAACCCCTGAGCTATCTCTCCAGCCTTACACATTTTCATTTATGTGTGAAAGTATAAAAAGTGAATCTCATAAAGAGAATGAAGAAATAGCGGTCATCAGTGAAAGGGGAGAAGAAAACTAAGAGGCTAATTAATCTATGTGAAATCATACTGGTGGGAGTGAGGGTTCTGATGGTCCTCGGCAGTCTGAATGAAGGAGAATGATTGACGGGCCTGTCACCCCAGCACTCAAGAAGTTGTGGCAAAAGCCTAAATTCCAGGTCTGGGACTGCATGCAAAACCGTGGGGCGATGGCTCAGACGCTGGAGTGTGTTCGCCTTGCAAGCATAAGTTGAAAACACCAGGCAAGTGGGCTCCCAAGTAAAATCTCAGCACTGGGGATGTAGAAACAGGCAGAGCCTGGGCCTTGCTGCAGCCAATCTAGTTTGAGCGGCAAGCTTTAGCTACATGGATTTGTAGCTGAATTCAAATTATAAAAGGTGAAACTTACAAGAAAGGGCTTCAACTTCTGCACAAATCCAACCCAAACCACTCCATCCACTCCATCCTGTGAGAGTTATTAAGTCATTCCTTACTTTCCATGCCCATTGTCAGCTGGTTTGAAATGCAGATTCGTGGGCCCGGAAGTTTTAATTCCTTACCTAAAATCTGGGGCCTGGCTTTGAAAAGTGCCAGTTTTAATCATCTCAAGTGAATCTTGTAGCAGGAACCCACTCCTGAGATTCTGCATTCATAAAATTTACAACTTCCTTCTACCCTGTCCATTCTCTTGCATTCAAAGGGAACCTGCTTTTCTGTTCAATATGGAATTATCCGAGATGGCTCAAAGAGCTCCTACTTTGAAGAAAAGCAGATGAATTGTGATTTGTGAAGCGGAAGGGCTCACTCATTGAGGCGGATCGGCTCCCTCTTGTGGAACACGTTCCCTGGCAGGTATGGGCTTGGTAGTGAGCTCATCAGCAGAAACCAACCAAAAACCCTCTTATGGTTGGAGGAGCTGAATTCTGGAAAAGCTACTTACTTGGCTTCCTGTGTCCCCGCTCCCTTGATTTCTTGAACATCTGATCTGATGTTTGAAAATTCCTGTCTCACTATTAGAATGAATAGAAATTAATTGAATTAGCCTGTCTCCAATTTTCATTTGCACGAACCCACTTAGAATTTAATTCTGCAGTGTATGCTTTCCTCAAAAGCCCTTTCTTTTAGAGGGAAAATCCCTAGATAAACATAACACCCCAAAAAAGGTTTCCCTCTTGGCTATTTCCAAAGATAGATAAGCTAAATGAATTTTGTATAATAGCTTCTGTCATCATTTCTAAAACAAATATTTTTTTCAAAAATCTCTTAATTCTGTGATAATCTCTTGTAATGTGTGTTTGCTGTATTATTTAAGATTATTCAATTTTGCAGTGAAAAATAAGAGAAACAAATAAGAAGAGGATGAAACTAAACACAGAAGCAAGGAGCTTATGGGCTGCATTAGAATACAAACAAGATAAGTAGAGCTACATGTCCACTAAACACAAATAGGAAGGGATGGGAGACCAATAGAACTATGTCCTGCTACCAAGTCAGAGACAAAGTTTTGCTTTTTCTTCCTGATCTCTTGAGAGAGTGTCTCACGTAGCCCAAGTTGAACTCAAACTCACTATGTAGCTGAATTTGACCTTGAACTTCTGATTCTTCTGCCTTTGCTTCCCAGTGCTGGGATTACAAGCATGTGCTACCACCTAACCAAGCTTGGAGGTAAGACTTGGAAAAAGAGATGTTTCACAGGATGTGACATCAATACAATGGTTGCTTCCAAGGCTAGGAAGGATTCAATACTCCATGTAGTCTTAATTGTATCCTAATGTCGATATCTATTCTGGCCATCAGGCTGTTAAGAGGACCAGGGTGCCTATCAGGAATTATGAAAAGCTACAGATGTTGGCCAAGAGGATTAGGAAGTATTTTTTTAATATATCAGGAGTGTGGTCTAGTCCCAAGTATCTTGTCTATTGGGTACCTTGCTCAACCTGTACTGCTGACTCTTATAAATATATCATCACTAGAAAAACTAATGTGGAAGAGAGAGAGAGAGGTGTTTATGTGTGTGCAAGTAAATTTGTTTCTATGAGTATATGTGGTGATCACAGGCTAATGTCAGGATGATTTCTCCCATAACTTCTCTGCCTCCATTTTTTAAAAATTCTATTTATTTACTTAGTGTCTGTGTGTGCGGGTGTCTGTCTATGTCTGTGTCTGATCAGAGGGCACAGTGTGTCTCTGTGGAGGACCAAGGGTGACTTCCCACCAGGACCAAGCGTGCAGGCTGCCTTAGTTTCTGCCTGGTGTTTTGATGTGGGACCTGGGATCCAGACTCAGGACCTTCTGCTTGCAAGGAGTTTTAATCCCTGAACCATACCTCCAGCATCATTGTATTTATTTGTTTTACCTACTTACTTACTTAATTTACTGATTTACTTTTGAGACAGAGTGGTCGCTAACCTGGGCTGGTTGGCTGCCTTGGATCTACCTATCTCTACCCTCAACCCCCACTGGTGTGACACCACACCTGGTTTTTCCATCAGTGCTGGGGATCCAGATTCAGGTCCTAGTGATTGCATGGCGAGCAGTTTACTCACTGACATCTCCCTGCCCAATCCCCCCTTTGAGACGAGCCTCGCATAGCCCAGATTGTCTTCGGACTCACTGTGTAGCCCATCCAGACCTTGAATGCTCATCCTCCTGCCTCCCCGCTGAGTGCTGGGGTTACAGTTGTGCATCACCATGCTCCGCTCAGAAGTTTTATTAATTTGCATGAGGGGTGCACCACGTAAGTTTTCGTCTCTGACGTAATGTGAAAGTTGGCATGGAGCTGAGCGTAGCTGTCCTTGTTCTGACCTGGCTAAGGGACAATTGGTTGTGAATCCAACATCAGAGTCTGTTTCTTCTGTGATTTAGAATTCACTTCACCAGAGAGATAGCTCAGCAGGCGTCATGGTTAAATGTGAGTTGTCACTCACAGACTCTGTGTTTGAATTCTTAGCTGACATTCATGTTGAGGAAGGTCCTTGCACCTTTAAGAGGTGGAAACTTATTGGAGGAAGGCATTTCACAGATGTGAGGGAGAGGGGAGGAGGGGAGAAGCTTAAGGATAGATAGCCCTGCCCTGCTTCCACTAGGAGTCTGCTGCTTACTCTCTCTCCTCCATGATGGCACCTGAGTGTCACCTGAGCCACTCCCAGCTTCTGTCGCCCACCATGCCTTTCCTGCCACATGGACTATGTCCCCTTTGGAACCGTAAGCCAACTCAGTTTCCTCTTTCACCATTAAGCTGCTTGAGTGTTGTCTCATTGCAGTAGAGAGTAAAAGCGAGTGCAAGAGCAGGTCAGAAGCCAGCTCACAAACCCAGCAGCCTGAGATCAAGTCTCAGAAACCCATATGGTGGAAGGAGAGAACTGGTTTCCAAAAAGTGGTCTTCTGACCTCTACTCGGTGCCTATAATCTCAGCACTGGGAAGGCACATACAGGGGGAAATGAAGTTCAAGATTATTCTTTCAACTGTGTATTGAGTTGAAGGCCAGCCTAGAATACATGAGACTCCTTCTCAAATAATTAATTAACCAGCTAATTGATTAACTTAATTAAATTAAGGAATAAACATCCACCAGGCCTCTATACCTATCTGACCCACAACTTTTCAAGTTAAATGGAATTTGTTCTGCCCTCTCCACTGTCTTACACTAACTCTCCATGAAGGACTTACCACCTGCAAGCCTGGTAGTCCAATATAGCTCTGCACGAAGCAGAAGCTGGAGGAGGTGGTCCACCAAGGACAAATCCAAGAGTGGGCACGAATGAGCTTATGGAATGGTGGTGGCCTTGGAGAATCATGAGTAGTTTTCCATCTGCAGTAAACCTCTGCTAACTGCTTCTGGTGGGACAGCAGCTCAGTATTTCCAGATCTCTGATTTTTCAAAAGAAATTGGAAATTTTATGTGCATAGGTACAGTTCTTGAGTGTAAACCTTAGCAACTAATTCAAATGTTTACAAAACACTATGAGAAAGAAAGATGTCAGTAAGCCTAATGTAACCCATGTTTGACACTTTACCATGTCTAGACTTAAAAATAAATAAACCAAAGATGAGCGTCCAAACAATTGCAGGATGAAGTCAGCAAAAGCATCTGAGTGGTTTTTATGTCTAAATGTAAGATGGCAATTAGATATGGACCAGAAAGATGAGGATTTCATGCACAGATATCAAATAGACAAAAGTGTTCACATAAAATAATAAAAGTGCCGATTTTAAAAGTTCAGATAAAAGCTCTATTATCTTAGTGGTACTGACGAGCTTGAATACTGATAGATTTCTATATTTTAAAATGATGACAGTGCTTTCCGTAAAGCTTAAAGACAAAATCCTAAGCTTCCCAGAAAGATGACAGGTGACAAGCTGTCTCCACGTGACCTGGGAAAGAAGTGTCAGAATGAGATTCCAAAGAGGAGGAGAGGAAGAGCTTGGGAGAGTCACAGAATAAGTGATAGAACAATGAAAAGAGCCAAAAAACACAAGGCAGGCCCCAGCTCTGGCTGCTGATTGTGGGGACGGGGAAGCCAGAGCCTCATCACATTGGAAGAGACTAGCAAATGGACCCACAGAACAGGCCCGCAGCCCTCACAAGCATGGTGCAGGCTGTATTGATCAGGGTTCTCTAAGGAACAGAAGTGATGGAATGACTACACACACACACACACACACACACACACACACACTCACATACCACACACACACATATGGGAATTTGTTGGATCAGCTTGTGAGATGAGGTCTAGGTGGTCCAACATTAGTCCTGCTCCGTTCAGGAGAGGAGGATCTCAGGGTCTCAGCAGTCCCAATCTGGTGCTGAAGGCCAGGTCCGGTCGAAACATGGAGCTTTGGGCAGAATGCAGATACCCTTTCCTTTCCATATCCCCACTGAACACGTCATCCTCGGCCGGTCCACCTTGACAATCAGAGTCTCATTCCCGTACTTACCTGAGTTACAACCCTGGAGAGAACTGACTCTTTTCAATCCATCCTCTGACCAGGTTCATACACGCACACACACACACACGATAACAAAACAATAATAATAAAACCCAAAGAGATTGCAAATAAATAACCCACTGATGCACCTTAAGGTTTTAGAGAAATGAGAACAACCATAACAAAAAAAATAAGAAAGAAGCAAGAAGAAATAACAAAGGTCAGAGCAGAAATTAATGAATTGAAGACTAAAAGAACAATTACAAGGAATCAATCAATAAAAAGTGTATTCTTGAAATTGTGAACAAGATTGACAAAGTTCTAGCCGATCTAACAAAAAGAAAACAAGAGAAGTTTCAAATTGATAAAATGAAGTGAAAGGGGGGGTCTTAGAACACATTCTGTTGAAGTCCAGAGAATCATTAAGGAAACTTTGAAAGCTATCTCCCCCCCCCCAAAAAAAAAACTGGAAAAATCTGGAAGAAATGAATAAATTCTTAAACACATCTGATCTACTGAAGAATTACATCGAGAAGTTATAAGCAATGTAAACTTCCATTACAGGCAATGAGATTGAAGTGATAAAATCTCTCTTAACAAACAGACAAGACCAGAACCAGATGGAGTCACTACTGAAGTGTACCAAAAAATGCTCTTCAAACTGTTCTATAAAGCAGAATGGGAAGGAGCACTATCAAACGCATACTTTGAAACCAACATTACTAAGACTAGATAAGGACTTGTTTTAAGAACACTATAGACCACTGCCCCTAGAGGAGCTGCACATGTGGCTGTTATGTCCTATGTGTATCAGATGGTGGCAGAGAGTAAATGAGAATATTCCTACACTCAGTGTTCTGTCCTGTGGACAGCTGAATGGTTAATAAGCCGACATTCTAAACTGTCTGCCCAAGATAAAAAGTAACCATTTTGCAAATGGTGATTGACCCCTCCCTCACTGCGGTTTCCTACTTTTATTACATTTACCTTTGGATATACTCTTATAACAAGACTCTAGTTTAACAGGTTTTTATCTCTGGCCAGGGGGTGACATACAGTGCCCATCAGGATGGAGTGAAGGGCATTGCAGGAGCAGCAAAACTGCAAAAGAAAATCAACAAACCACTATCCAGAACTTCAGAGACTCTATATCAATCACCTAGAACTAGGCCAGCCTAATCTCTCCCCATCCTGAAGCTCAGGGAAATTCGCAGAAGAGGGGGCGGTAAGATTGTAAGAGCACAAGGATGGGAGGAGCAATGATATGCAAGATATTCCACACAAGTTAGGGCTGAAGCAATCATAATTGGACTTTGCATGCCCTGCGCAATGTCCAACACACTATTGACCTCACAAAGTCTAGCATCAGCTAAAGGCACCAAGATCCTTGGAGGCAAGGGATTGACAGCCACAGTAGTGTTCCTATGCTTAAGGGGAACACAGGAAAGGGTTCAGGGAAATGCCACTGGGTCCTTGTACGTCATCGGAGAGGAGGGCCCAGAGGAGAGTCAAGCATGCACATTAAAGGATTCTCCAGGGATTGGGGCGGGAGGCACTGGGGGATGGGGAGGGAGAGGTAAGGGGAGGGGGAGCAAGGGGGTGGGGGGAGGAGGAGGGAGGGAGGGAACCGGTGTATCTATTAAGTTTGTATGAGCGGAAATAATAATGAAAGATGTTAAAAAAATTTAAAAATAAAATAAAATAAACTGTCTGCCCAAACCCTGATTCCACATCTGTGTACTCACAACATGAAGGCCTCTCATGGGTAGGCTCCATGTGCACACCATGTGGATAGCTTCCCTGGGTTGGGGTCTGTATGCTCACAAGATGGATGACCTCCTGTGTGCTCACAAATGAGGTGGTCTCTTGCGGGTCTGGTCTCTGTGTGTCTACAACATGGACAGCCTCCTGTGGGTCTGGGTTGCGTGTGCCCACACCATGAATTTAGTCTCATAGAAGATGGATGAAACTGCTATTATTCAACTTTATTATGTGTTCTTAACCATGTGGAACTGGGAACTCAATCATAACTATCTACCTCCTTAATGTATTTTCTTTTATTGCTTACTATTATTTTATATTGTCCAATTTAAAAAATTAGGATGTAAAGGCAGGAGGTAGACATGCTAGGGAAACATTCAGGGAAAGCAGGAAGGAGAAAGGGGTAGCTATGATCAAGATGCATTATCTACAAGTACAAGATTGTGAAAGAGTAAAAATTTTTAAAATTAATTAATACCTTTGATGAACAGAGATATAAAGGTCTCAATGTAAGCTGAACTCAATGACAAAGGAGGAAAATCATACAACGTAACCAAGTAGTTTCACTACAGGGATTTAAGAATGGTTCAACATATGCAAATTAATGAATATAATATAGCACACAAATAGAGTTAAGGGAGAAGTCACATGATCATTTCCACAGAGTTCAACGAAGTTCAGTGACATGACAGCCTCATTGACTAATGATTCTAGGGAAATGGGATATCCATATGTAAAAGAGAAACCAAATCCATTTGTCCAAACGCTAATTCAAAATGGTTTACAGACCCTATCTTTGTTACTTTTCAAGTGACTGTGATAAAATATTCTAACAAAAGCAACTGAAAGAAGAAAAGGTGTATTCTAGCTCACAGTTCAAGATATATAGTCTACCATAGTGGGGAAGTCGGGGCAGCATGAGTTTGAAGCGGTGGGTCACTTTGCATTCACAGCCAAGAAGCAGACATCCACACATGCTTGTGCTCCATTCACTTTCTCTGATTTTCCAGGATCCCAGACAATAGAATGGTGTCGCCCACATTCAGTAGGTCTTCCCACCACGATTAACCTAACCAAGGTAATTCCCCAGAGGCTTGTCTCTA
Source organism: Typhlomys cinereus (assembly GCA_023101885.1). NCBI lineage: Eukaryota > Metazoa > Chordata > Mammalia > Rodentia > Platacanthomyidae > Typhlomys > Typhlomys cinereus. The sequence continues at coordinate 1,474,250 of JALPQD010000084.1, read as the reverse complement.
GATCACATAAAATTGGCAATTGAAATTAACCTTCATAGCCCTTAATGCGAGATTTGAAACTCTTGGAGGAAAAACAGAAAGGCAAACACTTCAGGATATAGGCATAGACAAGGACTCTCTAAAACGGACTCTGATTGTGTGGGAAATAATTTCAAGAATTGGCAGACAGGACTCATGCAATTGCAATGCTTTGGGGCTAGGAGGCATCTCAGGACGTAGAGGCATCTGTACGAAACCTGGCAACCTGTTTTCAGTCCCTGGAGCCCACTTGGTGGAAAGAGAGAAGCACTTCCAGAATTCGTCCTCTGACCCTCTGCCTCCATTCTGTGTGTGATGCATGTACATGAATTTTTGGCTTCAGAGTCTTGATTCAGATATTAGCCTTTGACTTCAGACAAAGTATGACTTTGTAAACGTCTTATTTGTTATTTGGTAAAGTGAAAATAATTAGATAACAGGTTTCCAAAGTACTGAAGAGATCATGAGATTGCACAAGACCTGTTCAGTACTCAAGAAATAGCAGCTATGGTTATTACCTGGTCTCAAGCCTTCCATATGGCTTTCTGATTGGAGCAGAGTTTACCCAGTTCTACAGATCTTTCCAACCCTTAAAGATGCATGGGCTTCCTAGCAAGCATCTGGCCAGTGGCTGTCTTTAAAAGGCATTCTGCATCACTAAGGGAGTATTTGTTTAGATCCTGAGAACCTGCCTTAATGGTCTCTTAGAAGTTCAATTCTTGGCATTCTATCCATGACCTCCTCTCTCAAGAAAGGGTAAATCACTTAAGCTCTCAGCTTGTTTGCCTAGAGATAAGAATAAAAAGTAACTTCCCCAACTGTGATATTAATTAGCACAACTAAAGTGTTTTGGAAATGCAAAAATATGGTTAATTTTTTTAAAGGGTAAAACATAAATGTCACATTTGCTGGGATTTTATCACACAGTAGAGAGAATGCTTTTCTGCAGAGAAACATTAGACAGTGGTGGTAATACTTCGCTTTCAAAGGCCTGGAGCCGAGCTGAGAATAGCTCAGGAAGGTGAAGTAAGTCTTAAAAAGTGTAGTAAAAAGAAAAGAAAAAGCAAAGACGAAAAGAAATTAGGGAACCAGCTTCTCTACGAGATCTCTTTAGTGAAAACTAATTTGTTTCCAGTTCACAAAGATTTGCTTTACTATTGAGTATCTCTAGTTTTTAGATGGACTCCATTGCTCTATTAGATTTTTTTCCCTCGGTCACTAACAGGCTTTCTGTCAAGTATTAAACCACTCGCTTCACTTATAGAGGGGGCCCTGACTCACCAAATCAAAGAGCTGGCTTCTATCAGTGAGGTGCTCTAAAGTAATGATTTGCTTTAGGAGCTATTTGGTTTTTCAGAATAAAAAACATGGTCCATTTGACCAATAAAATTCACAGAGAAATTCCTAAGAGGGAGGGAAAATTATCATTGTGGCATGTGGAGAAAAAGTTGATGGTGAACAAGGATCCTGGTTTATTTTACGGATTGCTAAATTCATATTTCATTCTTTGAAGATCTCCTACGGAACAGATGAAGGACCTTATCCCTGTGGTTGGGAGGAAATTGGGGCAGTTGGGTGTGGTGACTGAGTCTTCCTGAGCTGGTGACGGAAGTTAATGAAAAGCCAAAATTAGAAGGCTTGAGTTCCTGCCCACTCTCCTCGCTCCAATAAACCCACTTCATTCCAGGCAGCACACCTTCCCAGTTCCTGTTTGGTCTCAGAGGAGTTCAGCCACTCCCTGCTCTTTTTTCTTTTGTCTGGCTTTCCAAAGACAGGGATATTTATTAAAGCCCTCCTTCCAAAGGCTCTGCCAGGCATCCGACACTGGGGGATTTTTCTCCAGGAGCAGGCAACAGACATCCGGGCTTCAATGGATTGGCCTAAGCAAGACAGTGTGAATCAGCAGAGAGCCAGGCAAAGACAAGAAAGGCTGAAAATGGATCCTAAAAGACAAGGATGGAGTCAGCTGAGAAAAGGAAAACCGAAGCTCAAGAACACCTGGAAAAGGACATATTAAGGAAAAAGAAAAATAGTCGCTGGTGTTGGTCAGGGATGAGAACAGAGGCAGAAATCCAAGACTCAGGTTGCTGGAGGGGATTGTGGACGCTCTGATCAGAATGGTGGATAGTTTGATGAGGAGGATGAGGAGGATAATGTACTTAGAGAACTTGAATGCAGGGCTGCTGTAGTGCAGGAGAATGGGATCAAATGAGTCTCTGGGGCCGCTTTCTTTTTTTTTTTAATACATTTTTTATTATTTCCGCTCATACAAACTTAATAGGTAGACCAGTTCCCTCCCTCCCTCCTCCTCCCCCCCAACCTCCCTGCTCCCCCTCCCTCCCTCCCCATCCCCCCGTGCCTCCCCCCCAATTCCCAAAGAGTCCTTTATTGTGTATGCCTAACTCTACTCTTGGTCCTCCTCTCCGATGACGTACAAGGATCCAGTGGCATTTCCCTGAACCCTTTCTCGTGTTCCCCTTAAGCATAGGAACACTACTGTGGCTGTCAATCCCTTGCCTCCAAGGATCTGTGCCTTTAGCTGATGCTAGACTATGTGAGGTCAATAGTGTGTTGGACATTGCGCAGGGCATGCAAAGTCCAATTATGATTGCTTCGGCCCTAACTTGTGTGGAGTATCTTGCAAATCTTTGCTCCTCCCATCCTTTTGCTCTTACAATCTTACCGTCCCCTCTTCCGCAAATGTCCCTGAGCTTCAGGATGGGGGGAGATTAGGCTGGCCTAGTTCTATGTGGTTGATATAGAGTCTCTGAAGTTCTGGATAGTGGTTTGTTGATTTTCTTTTGCAGTTTTGCTGCTCCTGCAATGCCCTTCACTCCATCCTGATGGGCACTGTATGTCACCCCCTGGTCAGAGACAAAAAGCTGTTAAACTGGAGTCTTGTTATAATAGCACATTCAAGGGTAGATGTAATAAAAGCAGGAAATCTCGGTGAGGGAGGGGTCAGTCACCCATTTGCAAAATGATCACCTTTCATCTGCCAGACTATATGCCCTCCCCTTCTGGTGAGATCATACCCCCTCAGTTGTACATGATCAGGAACGAACATCTGTGAACTTAACCAGGTGTCACATTACTTACTTGCATTCCTTGGAGGCCTATTTTCTCTGCTGTAACATGGTCCCCTCTCTCCTTGTGTCTGGTGTGGCCCTCCAACCCCATCCCTCCTGTTCATAATCCTTGCAATTACTGTATTACATAGGTTTACCTTTGAGTGTCTCAATGTGGGCTGGATGAGTTTGGTACTAAGAGCCACCTATTAGGAAGTACATCCGGCGCTTAACTTTCTGGGTTTGGGATACTTCACTTAATATAATTGTTTCTAATGACATCCATTTCCCAGCAAATTCCAGTAATTCATCATTTTCGATGGCTGAGTGGTACTCCATTGTATAGATGTACCACAGTTTCCTTATCCACTCGTTTGGGTTGATTCCATGACTTTGCTATTGTAAACAGTGCTGCTATGAACGTGGTCGTGCTTGTGCTATCGAGGTGAACCTCTGCTGCATGGGGGGTTATTCTCTGGGGCCTCTTTCTGTCTCATGTCTCAGCAGTTCAGAGTGACAGCCCGAGAGACACACAAGTGTAGGGACTCAGCAAATCTAGGCGGGGCTTGAGTCTCATTTCTTATGTGCTTGTGGTCTATGTACATTATGTTTGTGTGAGTGTGCACTATATGCATAGGGGTACTTTACATGTGCATATGTGTACATATGCATGTGTTAGCCAAAGGTTGACTGGTGTCTTCCTAGGTTGTTCTCATTAATTTTTGAGATGAAGTCCTCGCTGAACCTGGAGCTCACAGATGAGACAGGCTGGCTAGCCAATGAGCGCCAGGGATCTGTCGATCTCTGCCATCATCTCCCCAGTACTGAGTTACAGGTGCATGTGATGCTATGTGAGTGCTACTCATCCATGTTTATGCGGCAGGTGCTTTACTCACTGAACCACTTCCCATTCTCTTAAATCTACATTTCTAACGGTCTTCCAGAGGATGTGAAACTCTAGCTTTTACATACATACATATATGTGTGTGTGTATCTGTGTATACAAATATGTATATGTATATATGTCTTAGTTACTCTTCAGTTGAATATGCTCAGATAATTTAGGGGAACAAAGGGTTTATTTATTTTCAGTTTTAGGTTACAGTCCATTTGGGCAGGACAATTACCAGCAGGGACCAAAGAAACTGACCACACCACATTCACAGGAAAAGCTGAGAAAGGAGTTTGTCCAGTTTCAACCACATCTCTATATCTTATCCACTTACGCAAAGAATAGTACCTCCCACTATAGGTTTGGACTTCCCATATCAGATAGTCTCCTACAAGTTTGCCTTAACTAAAAAGTTCTTAATAGGTGTGTCTAAAAAGCCACTCTCCATTGTAGGTTAACACGTAAAACACACATACACGCACATCTAGATATGAAGTATCTACTTTAATACATGCGTGCATGTATGTATTTTTGCTTTATATACACATACATATATCTGTAGTGATATTGGCTAAGTGTGGTGGCATACACCTGGTACTTAGTATGAAATAGGAGAATCATGAGTTTGAGGCCAGAATAGGACACACGAGACACTGTCTGAAACAAATAATACAAAAACAAAAATGAGAGAGAGAGAGAGAGAAATATCTCCTTCCTTCTTTCAATGCCACTGGTGACATTGCTAAAGAAAGTGAACTTTGTGGGCCTTTGTCGCTCTCTCTAAATTTCGCAGATTGCTTCCCCACAGTGCTGCTTTACTGGTTCTTATATTCCCCATATTTCCTGTAACATGGCATTTATTGCTGGGGGAATGAGGAGACCCAGAGTCCCAGAGATTCTAATTAAAAAAGGGGTTTTCAACTCCAGCTCCACATGCGAAACACTTGGGAGCATTAAAAATTACTGATACCAGGGTCCCCCAGAAGTCCAGAGTCCATTGGCCTGGAGTGTGCTCTGCTCATCAGAACTTTCTCTTTTTTTCTTATTTTTTTTATTATTTATTCAATTGTGCGTGTATGTGTGTGTGCGCGTGTGTGATCTATCTGTGTGTGTGCAGAACCACGGGTGAATTCAGGTACCACCATGGACCGCCTCCACCTCCTCCTTGTTTACTCTGCCCCGGGATTCACAGGCTCCGCCCCACCAGGACCAGAAACACAGGCCGCCCCGCTTCTGCCCGGGGTCTATACGTGGGGTCTAGAATCCGAACTCAGGACCTTCTGCCTGCAAGGCAGAGGCTTAACCCCTGAGCCACCTCTCCAGCCCCTGCTCATCAGAACTTTCTAAAGCTTTCTGGATGGTTCTGGTGGGCAGCAAGGATGGAGAAGAGTGAATCCAACAAGTTCTGACGGTATGCAATGCAAATGCTTCTTCAGGACCTCAAAGCCAGGCTTCTCTGTCATTCTGCCCACCTTACACTTCTATCTCAGAGTAAAACCTAGATGTTCACAGGGCTAACTTGCCAAAGAGCAAAGAGCAATTCCTTTTAGAATTCCTCTTAGGAAGAAGCTTCGGTTACAGCACCTTGCTGGAAATTAGTCGTCCAGGGAGGTTTAAAAAAATACAATCCTGGGGCTGGAGAGGTGGCTCAGGGGTTAAGCCTCTGCCTTGAAGGCGGAAGGTCCTGAGTTCGGATGCTAGACCCCACGTATAGACGCCGGGCAGAAGCGGGGGCGGCCTGCTTTTCTGGTCCTGGTAGGGCGGAGCCTGTGAATCCCGGAGCAGAGTAAACCAGGAGGAGATGGAGGCGTCCATGGTGGTTCCCGAATTCGTCCGTGGTTCTATACACACATACACACACACACACACACACACACACACACACACACACACACACACGAACACACGCATACATGCACAATTGAATACATAATAAAAAAATTTAAAAAATACAATCCTGTACTTCACTGCCACAGAAGTTGATGAAATTGTTTGGGGGTACATCATGGGGTCCTCAGTTCCTATCTCCTGGTAATTACAATGTATGACAATGGAACTTCTAGATGCTCATGAATTTATGAACCACCTGGTGATCTTACTGGAACTCAGATTCTGATTCTACAAGTCTGGGTACAGCCCAGGGCCTTCAGATGATTGGGATCACCCCTGAGCAGAAAGAGAGTGGGGTGTCAGAGAGCAGCGCTCTTTGCAGCCCTCCAGCTCTTCAGTGAGCTCTTTACCTCTCTCCCACCAAATAATGGCAGTAGTGACCCCCTGCCTATAGCCATGCTTAGTAAATGGTGTTCCATTATGTCCCGGCAGCGTGCCTAGCCGAGTTAGCTGTCGAGCCGCTCAAAGCCTTTTCCCATCTACGCTAGATCATTTCCAAGAAGTCTGTTTGGTCTTCTTGAAGATTCATCCCTGTGACCAGCTATTCAGGGGATTTCAATAAGTATTCTAGGTCCAGCACTCCATTCCTTTGCTGCTGTCAGCCTCTTTGCTTAGCAAAGCAGAATGGGAGGCTATCCATGACCTGCGCTGTCTCTTCTCTTCTCATCCTCATTACTTCTGATCAGTAGCCCACCCACTTTCTTCTCCCCAGCGCTCTGGATTAATGGCCTTTATGTTGTCATAAATCACAGTCAGCACCACGTGCTAGTGTGACTGCTTTGAAATGAAACTCGTCTTTTTTCACTTGTGTCGCTTGCCCTCAGGTCTGAATCCAGGCAGGTTGTCCACTGTCCTGACTCCAGCGCGCGGAGCGCACACCAAGAACAGAGCGCCTACCTTTACAGGAAGAAAAAAAGGTCTCCTGTTAACAGAATGTATGAACTAGAGCTTGATTTTTAGCTACACGGGACGATTTAGAGGTCTGTGCCTCACATGACTGCAGGCTATGTCAAAAATACTTCTTTTCACATAAAAAAACAAAAGGTCTTGTATTTGTGGCAGTTAGTTGCAAAGACCAACTTGAGTTGGTCAAACCTTTGGGCACATTTGTGAAGAGCTGTTTGGTTAATGCAAGTCCTGAGAAAGTCTGTGGGAGATGATATAATGAATGTGAGAAAACCCACCCCAGAGTGGTGGATAAGATGCAGAGACCTGGTTCAGAATTTTGGCAGCCTGGCAGAGAGAAAAAGTATGCTCCTCTTCCAACAATTCCCTCGGCTCCTGCTCTGTTGGTGAATGTAACTGAGAATCATAAGCTGCAACAAGCCCTTTGGTCCCCCCACTCATTAAGCAATGGGAGGACGAAACTAACACAGTATTTGTTTCCTTAATTTGGCAAAAAAAAGTTTGTTAGAGCCAAGCCATGTGGCATGCATGTTGTCATTAACACACGATGTCAGAAACAAACAAACATGTTTGAGTCTTTCTACATCGTCAGAATTTATTGAATAACAATCAAGTCACAAAGTACATTGGTTCTGTTGGAAGCAATTTGCCAAGTAGTCCTGCTTTCCTTGATAGCCCCGGCTAAAGCAAATGTGACTTCTTTTGCTCCAATCCTTATCTTAACTACTAACATTTACCCTCAGAGAATACGTGTTAGCCACCACATAGTAAATATCTATCTATCTGTCTGTCTGTCTGTCGTCTGTCTTATACCTCTATCTCTCTATCATATTCCTCTATCTATCTATCATCTATCTATCTATCTATCTACTATCTATCAATCATCTCTACATGTTGTCATCTGCTGTCCCAGTTATACTTTCTGCTACTATGAGACAACACTCAAACTCAAGCATCTAAAGGAAAGAAAGGAGATTTATTTGACTTATGGTTCCAGAGGGGAAATATGTCCATAATGGTGGAAAATGCATGGCTGACTAGTAGAAGCTGGAGGAGACTTAGGTCACTGTAAACATCGTTGAGGCCAAGAGAGCCAGCTATAAACTGCAGCAGACTAAGTAACTGAAGCAGGGTGAGGCTATCCACCTTCAAGACCCACCTCCTATGACATGCCTTCCTCCAGCAAGGCTCTATCTCTTAAAGTTACCACAACCTTCCCAAACATCAATTAAAGATTCAAACACATGAGCCTGTGGGGGACAACTTTGATTGACAGATGGTAGATGTCATGGTTTGAATATAAGTGGAATAATATCTACCCATCTATCTATCATATAGCTATATCTATCTATATCTATTATTCATATATTTATCTATGTATCTACCACTCATCTGTCTTCTATCTATCATCTATCTATCTATCTATCTATCTATCTATCTATCTATCTATCCATCCTCTTTGTGTGTATGTGTATGTGTTATAGAATGGTTACAAAAGATTAAAGCGGAATTCAGAGAGGCAGAAACCATGCTGATGGGACTCAACAAGTCTCTCATGGAGTTAGGTGGCTAGAGGTCTGCTGGAGATTCAGCTGCACAGTCAGGCTGCTGTTGGATCACAGGTTGGAGCAGAGCTGCCACACTGAGTCCAGCTGTAGAAATGAAGTGAGAGACCAGGGACACCGAAGATGTGAAGGGCATGTCCAGCTGATAAACAGCAAATGCAGACAGAGAAACAGGTAGACAGTGATCTGAATAACCTATACCTCATTTTATAGTACCAAAGATGCTAATGAGACTTGTGACGCATGAAGTTGTGCATGTAGATCTACATGTGCAGAGCGTGCATGGAGATGGCAGCCTCTGAGCAGTTGTGAGTTCTCTGCATTCCCGTTCCTTGGTGCACGCACAGGTCGTCAGTGCAGCTGTTGTCATTGCTGTTAGTTGTCCTCCTCTTTATAGGGTGAAACTGAGGAACTTCTGTCTGGTGTGTCTGACAAGTTTCTGACCTGGTTTTCCCGATAGAATTTTAATACACCCAGGTGTTCCTACATCCCCAGTTTGTTTTGATGAATTTGTAAGATGGCACCTTTTCTACTTTTAGGAATCAATTATTTATCTGTGCCTGTTGCAGTTTGTCTGCCTGTTACCAAACAGCTCAGGGGAAGACAGGCTTTTATTCTTACTTGTGATTCTCCATTAGAGCTCACAGTCCAGCTTGGCAGAAGTGTTCACGCCACCATCAAGAATCAAGGGAACTGGCCACACCATATCCGCAGGGATTGACAAGAGAAGAGCAAACCTCACCTGTCAGAAATGAGTCAGGGTCGAGCACACCAAATTACTGAACTAGTTCCCTCCATCTTATCTGCCTGCTTAGGGATTGTTCCCACCCATTATGACCCGAGTCTTCCCACATCAAGAGTCTCCTGCAGGCTTGCTCAGGGCTTGCCTTAACTACCAATCTTCTGCACAGATGTGTCCAGAGCTCTGCCCTCCATTGTCAGTTGACACCTATGCCTGTCTAACTAGCACAATGTGGGTGGTGCCAGATGGAGGTGTCACCCACGTGCCCACCAAGGCGCAGAGTCATCCTCAATGAAGATAACTCCTGCGTGTATATTGGAGACTCTCAGGGCAAGGCACAATGGAGTAATTTAGGCACAGCCTGATCTCCACACCTATAATCCCAGCACTTGGGGTGGGAAGGCAAGAGGGTCAGAACATGGAAGCCAGCCTCGCTCCACAGAGAGTCTGAAGGTCACGTGATTGCGTGAGCCCTGCCGTTCTGAACATTACCAGCTCACAGGGGACGCTCATCAGCCCTCAATAATGTCTCCCTTCAACAACCCTCTCTTACCCGAATCACTCTTAATATTCCCCATTCACTTATGGCGGGCTCAATTTCAAGTTCCCATTGTCTTTCAAGGGATCAAATAAATTAGAAAACATTTGTTTCCCTGTAGAGGATGTCCTTGTGTTAAGTAAAGTGAGCGAAAACGTATTTTCGATTCAAATTATAGGACAAGAAAATAGCCAACCTCTCCGAATCCGTATCTTGAAAGGAAAGGGCCAGTTGATTGCGTGAGCAAGTACTTCCATGTTCTGAACCACCAAATGTGTGTGAGTTGCTGCTGAAGGAACTGTAAAAGAGACAAAAATAGAAAGTTGGGGCTGGAGAGGTGGCTCAGGGGTTAAGCCTCTGCCTTGCAGGTGGAAGGTCCTGAGTTCGGATCCCAGATCCCAGGTATAGACGCTGGGCAGAAGCGGGGACGGCCTGCACTTCTGGTCCTGGTAGGGTGGAGCCTGTGAATCCCGGGGCAGAGTAAACAAGGAGGAGATGGAGGCGTCCATGGTGGTTCCTGAATTCGTCCGTGGTTCTACACACACACACACACACACACACACACACACGCACGCGCGCACGCAGGTTGAATAAATTAAAAAAAAAAAAAATAGAAAGTGTCTGTCCCAGAGGCTGGAAAACCTGGGAGGGAAGGAAATCTACACATGTGAGCACCTTACCGTGGGCACAATGACACAGACGTTTCTCACGCCTCTGCGGGTCCACAGGGACTTTGTTCTGGTTCACAGTGCAAATAGAACCCATTGTTAATTCCTGCCTGTCTCCTAGGGCAGGGCCCAGGGCTGTGAGGTCAGAAACCTTATCTGTACAGCTCTGAGGTCCCATGGTGTCTGGAACACAAAGCAAGTCTGATGAATGAGGGGGAGAGAAAAATGAAAGGGCGGGGGAGATGGGAGGGAAAGGACCTAATTTGGTAGTTGGGGGAGCTTAAGGGTCTGTGTTCCAGGTGCTTGGAGCCTGTTGAGACAGGTGAACTTTAAATCAGACTTTCAGTCTGGTTTAAGAATCACACTGAAAATGCCCAATGGAAATCGTTCCTCTCTGCATTTCCACCAGGAAAGGGGGAGCCTGGGAAACTGCAGAGCAAAGCAACAAGGTCATAGAGCAATCCAGGCTAGTTCCCTATGTCACCCTTGGGCCTCCACAGACACATACACACTCAAGTTCTCTGTTTTACACATGCTGGTACACCCTGTACATCCACCCACATGAAAAAGCACACATATTAATTTTTTTTTTTTTTTAGAAAACTACACTGAGTAAATAAGGTAAAAGACATCTAGGCTCAAGAAATTGAGGTAGGGACCAAGGAGAGATGGCTCAGCAGGTCAGGCGCCTACTCTCAACCTGGTGAACTGAGCTGGATCCCCGGAAGCCCACATAATGGAAGGAGAGAACTGACTTCTGAAAATTGTCTTCTGACCTTCATCCCTAAGCGTTCTCCTCCCTCCCTCTCAAAGAAAGACATTTAAAAAAAAAAAAAAAGGGAAATTGAGACCGAGATAGTTCAGGGAGGAAGACTGGTAGAGAAAGAAGCAGGTTTATAGTGGGAAACAGAGGGGAATGATACTGAGTTATAAGGAGTGAAAGTAACAAATTCACTGTATTTGGGTATGAAACTCCAGTGCTAGGCCTTGAGAAACAGTCGACCTCCTGGAGCTTGCAGCCAGGAAATCTAGCCAATCAGTGAGCTCTGGATTCAGTAAAAGACCCTGCCCCCCAAAATATGGTAGAGAGCAATACAGGAAGGTGCTGGACACCGACTGCTGGCTTCCATAAGCACCTGACTGCACACACGCGCGCGCGCATACACACACACACCATACATGTACACACACACACACAACATACATGTACACACAGCACACACATACACATCCACAACGTACACACACACATACACACACACCACACACACACACCACACACACACACACCACTCATACACACCACACATATACACCACACACACACACACCACACACACACATACACAACATATGTATACATACATAACACAAAACACACACATACACATATACAACATACACACATACACATACACAACATACATGTACACAGGCAACACACACATACACATCCATAACATACACACACAACATACATACACACACACACACACACACACACACAGTATTAGAATTATCTGGCCCAAAATGTTAGTAGTGTCCCTAGGGTGACTCTGAGCAGGAGAGACTCTGAAGTGAGACTGAAGTAAGTCACTTAGTTGGCAGGCTATGTAGATGGTACGTTCTAGGCTTGGGAGTGGAGGGAAAAAGGGAGATGGAGAAGCCCAGGCAAAGCCTTTTGGAGTCCCCTTGGCCATGGCACCGAATGGTACTTTAGCCGCGGTACTTTACAACAATTAGCCTGGACCCCATAGTTCCACCATTCAGGATTTGAGGTGGATGAGACGTTTCCTTTAATGGCTTCAAATAAACAAGTCATTGCGTGTGGGTGGCTATTCCCAGTTCTCAGCTATCCCAATAACAGAACAAAAGAATGATTTCAGTGCAATTTTACTCTAGGAGTTTGAAAAAAGAACTTCGACAGCATCGGCCCCTCATTCTGAGAATCAACAAAATTGCTCTGGCAAAGAGGGTCCCAGGAAATGGAATCTTGTTTAACCTTGTTAAAGCCCATCTTTCAGGCTTCTGTCATACATCTTTATGGCTCTCTCGCCCACCTAAATTGCTAATGTGGGAAGAAAGACACCTTCATTACTGAGAACTCGGATGTGATGGATGACGATGAAATGATTGATTTGCCGTCGGTGGAGGACCGAGCTGTACATGTTAAACCCTTGGCGGGAGAAGTAAGACAGAACCAGAATACAGCTGTTAATGTGCTTTGCGGAGAAACACTCAGTCAAGTGCCCTGGGAGGCTTTTCTTACGTTCCTGCAAATGTATAGCTGTGCAGACGTATTCATAAACGATTATCGCTCACTCTGTCGGGCATGCTCCTCCTATATGCAGGAACATGTGAACACTGTGGAAGTTGGAAAAGTAGCAGAATCCCTGGCTTCACAGAATTATGGGTAAGATAGCGAGCATGCAGTTAGCAAAACACAGTATTTACAGAAAAAAAGTAAGATCAGATGGAGGCCCCAGACTTCTGAAACTTCAGCCCCATCTAGTACATATTCTCTTATTCTGTTAATAGCACCTTAAATTTCTTTTTGGATCCATTTTCTCCTCAGTCTAAGTAGGTTGGATGATGTTTTTGGAAGGTGGGTTTTTGCTGTTATTGTTTGGTTTTGATTTGGCTTTTTTTTTTTTTTTTTTTTTTTTTGCTGTTGTTGATGATCTGGTTTGCTTGTTTGTTGTTTTGTTTTGACAGTGTCTTATTATATAGCCCAGACTGGCGTCTAGCTCATGACAATCCTCCTGCCTCAGTCTTCCAATGCCTGACTGTATTGGAACAGTTTGATCTTAAGTTAACCTTGCACCACCAGGAGGGAGCACCTGATCCAAACCCATGAACCAGACCCAGCAAACCAGCACGTTCATTGCTCTAGCCACTGGCTGGAATGGTCCAATTCCAAAAGAACACACCGATCCACACGGTTCCACAAGTCAGTGAAAAGAAAATCAATGCATTTCCTTCCTTCCTTCCTTCCTTCCTTCCTTCCTTCCTTCCTTCCTTCCTTCCTTCCTTCCTTCCTCTCCCTCCCATCCCTCCCTCCTTCCTCCTCCCTCCCTCCTCTCCCCTCTCTCCGCCCTTCTTCCTCCTCCCTCCTCCCTCCCTCCTCTCTCCCTCCCTCCTCTCTCCCTTCTCCCTCTCCTCCTCCCCCCTCCTTCCTTCTTTCTCTCTTTCCTTTCCACCTTTCTTACTTTCTTTCACCTTCTCCTCCCCTCCCTTCCCTTTCCATGCCCCGCCCCGTCCCCTCTCCTCTCCTCTCCCTCTCCCCCTCCCCCTCCCCTCCTCACCTCCCCTCCCCTTCCCTCTTTCCCCTCCCCACCTCCCTCTCTTCCCCTCTCCCCTTTCTCCCCTCTTCCCCCTCCCCTCCTTTCCCTTATTTTTCCTTTTACCTTCTTTTTCTTTCCCTTCCTTACCTTTCTTTTCCTTTTGTGGTGCTGAAACCCAGAGCCTTTGGCACGCTAGGCACATGTTCTACAGCTGAGCTACATCCCGTCTCAAGGAAGGTCAACTAACTCTTGTGGACATTGCCCCTGGCCTCAGACAGTACTGAATCGGCATTCCATTTTTTTAAAACATTAGTATCAGTATGTGCCTATAACTCCAGACAGAGACAGAGAGATCATTGTAGATGCTTCTCAGCTGCCAGCATAAACCTAGGTTTAGTGAGAGACCCTGTCTCTCAAGAAATAAGGCAGAAAGCAATAGAGTAGGACCTCCAACATTCTCTTCTGGCCTCTATGCACATGAATTTGCATGCACCTTCATGTACATGAGCATACACAACTCTCACACATATGCACACTCACATAAAAACAATGTTAATTTACATGTAGTACTGAATTGTAACACATATATTTACATAGCTACCTTGACGGTCAGAACAGGCTAGGAAGATGACGGCATTGTTAGAGCGTGCTTGTCCTGCAAACAAAAGGACCATCTAAAGGCACCAAGATCAGGAAAGGGTTCAGGGAAAGGCCACTGGGTCCTTGTACGTCATCAGAGAGGAGGGCCCAGAGGAGAGTCAGGCATGCACAAGAAAGGACTCTGGGAATTGGAGCGGGAGGCACGGGGGGGGGGGGGAGGGAGGGAGGGTGAGGGGAAGGGGAGCAGGGGGTTCGGGGGGAGGAAGAGGGAGGGAGGGAACTGGTGTACCTATTAAGTTTGTATGAGCTGAAATAATAATAAAAATGTATTATTAAAAAAAAAGGACCAAGTGCAGATTGCCAGATCCCATATATAACGCCACACAAGCAGACATGCACACATGCATGAGTCCCAAACACACCTACATGTGAAAATTATCCAAAAAAAGATTCACAGCAAAATTCGCTAATCACTAAATTCCCTCCCTTGTCATATATCAGTCCCTGCCAACTACTCAATTACTTGTATTCCTGTACTTAATGGCTTTGTCTTTTCTAGAATGTTACCTAAACAGAACACACAAGTGTAGCTTTTTGATCATGGTTTCTTCTCTTGGGGATGACGCCTTTGACATTCATCCAAGTCGCTGAATGCACTCAGTTTCCATCTTTGTGTTTCTGGGTAGTTTTCTGCTGTCCAGATGTGCCACGGTTCTTCCATTCTCCCTGGAAGGACACCTGGATTGCTTCCAGGTTTGGAATGACTATGAGCACAGCCACTAGATGCTTCCACCGTCAGGGTTTTGTGTGAAATGTGGGTTCTCATTTGACTTGGTGTTGTGGTTACTCTTTGTGCTGCTGTGAGACCATACTCATACACAATTTACAGGAAAGGGGGGGGTTTATTTGGTTTGCAGCTCCAGAAGGTATATAGTCCATTTATGGAGTGACTCTCATAGCAGAACATATGCCTTGGAGGCAGAAATGGGGCTAGTTCAGGTCACTGCAGTCATCATGGAGGCAAAGAGAGCAAGAAAAACCCAGAGGAGATAGGGCCGAGTCACCAAACCTCAAGGACTTTCCCCGGGGATGTGCTTCCCTCCAGCCTCTAACTCCTAAAGTTCCCAGGACCTTCCCAAATATTAATATCAGTGAAGGATTCAAATACGATTGCTTTACAAATATTTGCTATTTCTGTGTGGACATAAAAGATGTTTAAAGGTTGATTGTGTATCCCACTTTTTCCCTTCACAAATGTGACATGCCTTCTTTATAGAGTCCTTGGTATCCTCTGGGTAGACAATCACATCATCCTCACACAGCACACAGTCTTGTAGGAGATTTATTTCTTGCTTTCTAGTAAACATATATAGTTTGCCTTATTGAATTGGCCAGGACTTCCAGGATAATAATAAATCAAAGTTGTAGAATGACCAATAAGGTGGCTCAGCAAGTAGAGGTATTGATGGTTGATTCTGATCCCTGGAATCCACATAAAAATGGAAGGAGAAAATTGACTCCACATCATTATCCTCTGACCTTCACATGCGTGCTGTGGCAGGCACATTCTTGCATGTGTGCGCATGCACACACACACACACACACACACACACACACACACACACACAGAGGCTGGGGATATTGTTCAACAGTTGCATGCTTACCTAGCCTATACAAATCCAAATGTAAAGCACTCGACAGTTTTTAAACAAGTGATGACATTGTTTGTCCTTTATTGCTGTTTTCTCCCACTACAGAGCCTTTAGTTTTCTCAGATTCTAATATGGTTGAGTAAAACAAGAGATTTAGGGGAAAAACAAAATGTGTGGGTGCTACCTACTGTCTAATATGCCTATATACATCATCCTTTTCACACACAAAAAATAGCTTCTTTGAATCCAGGTCCCTGTCAATGACTGACAGGACCACTGAAGTTTGAGTCAATGAGCAACACCCTTTCTTCTTTCTTTGCAACACATTGACCGAAGAATAAAGCTTCATTGTGGCTTTCCCTGGTCTGGGTTCTATACATTTCATGGATATAGTTCCATTTAATGTGTTCTCTTTCTTTCCATGCGTATTTGACAGAGTGATGGTTTTGGACTCACATTCCATATTTTACAAGATCACACCATAGGTGGTGGATTACTCTTCCCTGGGGAGATAAAAAGGTGGTATCCCCCTTAAGAGAAAGCTTTCCCCAAACACTTTGTCTCCACCTCTCCTGTTTCTGCTTCAGTCTTATGGGTCAGAGCCTAGAACTCGTGATTATCACTACTTTCAAAGAAGGATACCCAATCATATTAAAATTAGGATTCTGCTAGTGATGAAGAGTAAGGCCTGAAATACTAGATAGGTGGTCAGCATGGTTTTGTGTGCAAGGTGCTTTTACATGCTGAGCCATCTTGATGGCCCAAGTGTACTTTATAAAGTATTATAACAAGTAAATGTGCAGATGACTCAGGTATTACCAGAAAGATTAAGGTTAATGATAACTTGCCACACTATGGTGCCCTTTGCATTCATGGCTTAAGTGCATCCTCTTGACTATGAGCAGGTACCTTTTCAAGTTGAAAATGTTATCTTTCAAAGGCTTTTTCTTGCAACAACTTGATCTTCTAAAATGATCCCTTAGTTTCTTAACATCCTCCTGTTTGATATGCTGGAAGGAATCTGTTCCTCCCGTTTCTGAGAATCCTCTAATGAGCACTGGCTGAGCAATGAACCTCACAGTTTCTCATAAGAATAAGAATTAGGTGCGTTCATCATAATGTTGAAGAAGCCGTTATTTGGCTTCCTGGGTGAATTTCCTCTATTTAAACCAATTCTGTGACACCTTATCCAGGCAACAAGATGCTAAAACTTCATAAAGTGATTATGTCTGTTGAAAATTTTCATGATAGACAAGTTTGAAAATTTAAGAACTTTAAAAGCACAAGAAATGTAAAGAAGAAAATAAAAATCACTGGTAATTTTATTTGGCAGAGATAATCATTATAAACATTTTAATATACTTCCGTCTTTTAAATACACGTATAGTCATTTCTTTGTAATACAGTTCTTGGAAATAAGACATATGAATAAAGTTAACTATACATTGAGTGTACATTTAGATTTTTGTCCTGATTTTCTAAATAGTCCATACAGATTTTCTATCTTTATAACATCATTGTTAAAAAAGTTTACTTTAGGGGCTGGAGATGTGGCTCAGGGGTTAAGCCTCTGCTTTGCAGGCAGAAGGTCCGGAGTTCGGATCCTAGACTCCACGTATAGATGCTGGGCAGAAATGGGGGCGGCCTGCGTTTCTGGTCCTGGTAGGGCGGAGCCTGTGAATTCCGGGGCAGAGTAAACAAGGAGGAGGTGGAGGTGGGCCATGGTGGTTCCCAAATTCGCCAGTGGTTACACACACACACACAATTGAATAAAAAGTATAAAAAATAAAAAAGCTTATTTTAGAGAGAGAGAGAGAGAGAAGGCACTGTGTCTCTGTGGAGGACCAAGGTGACTTCAGAAATCATCCTGGATTGCTTCTACCTCCTTTTTGGTTCACTATGGGATTTCCCAGGCTCATCCTACTAGGGACAGAAGTATAGGATGCTGCAGATTCTGCCTAGCCTTTTTACATGGGACCTGAGAACTGAACTCAGGACTTTTTGCTGTGAGGCAGAGTCTTAACCCCTGAGCCATCTCTCCAGCCCCATAAATATTTTTATGTTGAGCTAGTAGGAGCTAGTAAGAAGATAATAGGTTTTGTAATACATCATCGTATATTTATAAATTGCTATTATAAATATTATCGCAAGGAACATCTTCATAGGTATTTTTAAGGGAATTCCATGTTTAATCATTGATGTTAGTTATTAAGAAAATGCTAAAGGTTTAATTTCTGGGCCAAATCATTCGAAATTTGTGAGGCTTCTGATACACAGTATTACTTAAATATGATTTCTCATGCTAAATTTTAATCTCCATTGTGAGGTGTTAAAAGGGTTAAAATTTAAAATCCAAATGTAAAGTTTGGAGGAGGAATCTCAGGGAGATGACTAGAAAGGATTATTGGGATGGTGCTCTAGGACCGAATCCTAAAGGCCAGACACACACACACACACACACACACACACACACACACACACACATGCATACAAGGACACACATGCACACAAGCACACACAGACACACATACACATATGTACACACACACATGCATACACGCACACACATGCACACACGCACATGGTTTCTAGTCACGGGAAGCTCTGTTCCCTTGAGACTTTGCCAACAAGAAGGCCATCTCCAGATGTGACCTTTGGACCTTGTATCTCTAGAATAATGAACCAAAATAAACATTTCCTTTTTTGGACAGAGTGTTGCCATACATGTTTGAAGTTCTGCCTCAGTGTCCGAGTGTTGGGGTTGGAGATGTGCATCCACCGTGCCCAGAGCCTCGTTTCCTTACCAAGCTCACCAGCCTCAAGGATTTTTTTATTATATTATTATTATTGTATTAGAGACAAGGCAGCTCAGGCTGACCTCACGCCTCCTGTGAAACAGGATGATTCTGAACTCCTTATCCTCCTGCCTCTACCTCCAAGTGTTGGGACTGCACATGTGCGCTAGCAGACCCAGCTTAGGACTTTGAAATATTGGTGTAAAACTGACCAAGAAACTGACCAGCGGCTCATGCATTTGTATTCTGCTGGAAGTGTCTGAGGACCCATCTCACTGCATGACTAGAAATGTCAATGAATGTTTGGCACGTGAGTTCTCTTTTCCTTTTTGATTTGTTTGCATTGTGGTGGTGGTGGGAGGAGTCATAAAATATATAGAAAATCAAATTTTTCAGAAGACTTCATAAACCTTTTCTTCACTGACACAGAAGATCGAAACTTACTGCTTTCACATTTATTTGATGGTCTCTAATTTCTACAGTTAAGAAAAGTATTGTTAGGGCTATATGAAAACTGTTTCAGATTATGATGTTTCATGTATCTGAGGCTGACCTCAAACTCCCCTAGGCCTCTGAGGATGACTTTGAACTCTTGAACCTCCTGCGATTCATAGAGTGGATTCTTTGTTGTTGAACATTCACTTGTGTGTGTGGGGGGGGAGAACATGGAAAAGATGAAGGTATATTCAACCTTCTGACCTTATGTGCCATAAGGTCTTCCAGACTGTAATCTCTAAAGTTCATGTTTAAGAATTGTGAAATTGAGTTGTAAAGAAAAATTAGAAAACTCAGGATGCTTCAGGCCATATCCATATCTCTCCTGGGGTAAATGTGGGCTGTGGGTGGCAAGTTGAACAAAGCCTGATGGGGAAGATGGGCTGCCCGCTAGTTTCGCAGAGCTTTGGTAACAAAGTATCACAGCCCGAGGGTTTACAATGGAAACTCCTTGTCTCAGGAGCAACAATCTGAAACAAAGGGGGAAGGGGGGTATGGTGTCCTGAAACCCCCGGGGAAAATTATTTGCCTACCATCCCTGACTCCTTGGCTTATCTAGTCTTTCGCTGTCTTCAGATTGTTTTTCCTGGGTGCTTTGCTGTCTCTGTGTCCAGATTTCTCCCTTGTATAAGCACCCCCATCATACTGGATTAGGGCCTCCCCGTAACTGTAACCTTATTTTAACTTGTTTCCTCTGTAAAGATCTCATCTGCAAATAAAGTCACCTTTTTTTTGCAGTTCTATGGGTTAAAGCTGCACCCTGTCTTTAACAATGCAACCTGGAACAGGGACCAGTTAGTTTTACCAGTGATGAGGTAAAGTCCTTGAGGTCCCCTTGTGATGGAGCTTTCTGGACCTCTGTCATGGTTTGAAAGGTGAGTTGTCCCCCACAGGCTGACATGTTGGAATCTTTAGTTGTTTGGGATGGCCATGGCCCCTTTAGGAGTTGGAGCTTTGCTGGAGGAAGGCGGTCACAGGGGCTGGGCCGTAAGGTTGGTTAGCCCCCTGGCTTCAGTTAGTTAGCCTGCTTTTGCGGTTTTCAGTTTGCAGCTCTCAGCCTCCATGATGAGTATGACTTGGCACCTGGTAACTTTGTTAGTAAAGAAAAATTAGGCATATGACCATGTTACCAATGGGCCAAGGTGCCACCTCCAGTATTTGCCAGCCAACCATGTTATTTCTACCATGAAGAACTGTATCTCCCCTCTGAAACTGTCAGCCAAATAAATCTCCCTTTCTCAGTTTAAGTTCCTTAAATTTGAATGTTATCTCACAGTAGCAGAAAGAGTAACCAGTATAACTTCCTATCATGATTGAAGTTTTCTTCTACTTGTTTTGCTAGCAAAGCGTGCTGCCAGTGACATCTGTCTGCTGCCACTCACACACAAATGAAGGGAGATTTGTTTAGCTTACAGTTCCAGAAGGCAGATATAGTCTATAATGGAAGTAAACACAGTGTGGAGCAGAAGGTGGAGGCGGCTCAGGTCATAGCTACCATCCTGGAGGCAGAAAGAACAAAAGCAAACTTCAAGACAAAGCCAACAGGACAAATAAATCGAGTCTGAGTCTTCTTCCAACACAAGCTCCACCTCTTTAAAAATGCCTGTCCTGAAGTTCGAAGATCGAGTTCATCCAGTCTGGCAAACCCAAGAAGATTCTGCACTGTGTGTGTGTGTGTGTGTGTGTGTGTGTGTGTGTATGTGTGTGGTGTGCATGTTACACTTGAATGGACACATGGAAGCCAGAGATCATCCTCATGGTATTGTTCCTCAAAAGCCGTCCACCTTATTTTCTGAGCGAGGACCTTTCTTTGGGACTTGAGTTTGCAGGTTTAGCTGTGCTGGGTGCTCAGTAAGCCTGTGGGCTCCACCTTTCTCTGCCCCTCCAGGCTGGGATTCCCAATCAAATGTGTGTACTATGCCATATTGTTTTACATGGGTGCTGGGGATTGAACTCAAATTCTCATCCTTGTGCAGCAGTCACTTTGCCAACGGAACTATCCCTACGGTTCCAAGTGGATTTTTTTCTCCTCTCTCTTCCCTTCTCCTCTTCCTCCTTCTCATGTAGGACCTCATGTACCCAGGAGGCTGGCCTGGGACTGGATACATGGTTGAGGCTTACCTCGAACTCCTAATCCTCTCACCTCTGCCTTCTCAGTACTGGGATCGCAGGTGTGCAATGCCATGTCTGGGTCGCAAGAGGAAATCTGAGCCTCACTGTACCAACTAGAAACGTGGACAGTCAGACCAGGGCTGTGAGATGCTCTACAATCAAGTCCATGCTTCAAGAGAAAGAAGGTGAAGATGGGCGCCAGGAGGCAGACACTCACTTGGGGCCACTTAGGGAGTTTTACATAAGGGAAAATTGGGATGGTATTACTAGAAGAAATGGAAGCTGAACAGTTAGAAAATAACAGATGTTCTCTCTCTATCATGTTGCTGGGCAAACAGATAACAGTAATAGCTTACATTTATTAAATGCTTATTAGGTATCTGGCACTGCTCTAAGTACTTTATGTATATTAATTCCTTTTAATCCTCTCAATTTAGGAGTAGATGCAGTTACTTTCCCACTTTACAAATGAAGAAGCCGAGGCACAAAGTAGCTACAGCGCTTGTGGTTATGCATGTAGAAGGAAAGACTGGAATCCAGCTAAGCTGGTCTGAGGGTTGTCGCCCCCAACCACTAGCTTGAATAGATGGAAGGTTCCTCACTCAGACTGATTTGATCCATGACAATTTGATTTTAGAATGGTAGGAAAGCCACCAGTAGGAACAGTGTTCCAAATTTTGAATGTTGATCTTTTTCTTGGATGCATTATACTCTCTGGAGATGCTGGGCATCAGCGATCTTAAGGCAATATTGTACATCATGCTCTGCTAAAGTACAGTCAATGCTTTGGGGCCTTATGGTATTTGTTCCTCTCTGCTCTCGTTCGCAGTACTTCTTTGAGAAGAGTCTCACTATGTAGCCCTGGCCAACCTTGAAGTTTAGATTCTTCCCCTCAGCTTCTGAGTACTGGGAAAACAGATGCATGCTGGTGATGTTTTTGAGTTATGATGGATTTATCGGGTCATACGCCATGGTTAAGTCAAGGAGCATCTAATCCCACTCGGCACTGGTATCACAGTAGGCTGAATTCTAATGATGTCTAAGATTCCTGCTGCCTGGTACATGATCCCTTCTTCCTGAGGGTGAGCGGGGCTTTAGAATGTGACTGGCGAGTCACTCTCTTGATGGGTTGTGTGATAGCACAAAAGTCATGTCGTTCTCAAGAATTCTAGCCAACAGCAGCAGGCTCTCCTGTTGGCTTTGAAGAGGGACGTAGCTATGAGGTTAGGAGGCCTCTCACTGACAACTTTGGACCAACAGACAGCAAGAAAACAAGATTCTAATCTCACAACCACAAGAAGCCGAGTTCTGAGGATACTGTGAGGAGGGTGGGAAAACAACCCTTCGGTTCCAGAGAAGATAGCCTGGCCTTCACCTTGATTCGGCAGCCCTCCTCCCCTCTTCCCCCCTCCCGGAAGAGGGGGGGAGAACCAGGAGCAGAGGATCTGGCAGCTACTTCCACACGTAGCATTGTGAGATAAGGTGTGTAAGCTTCCGCAGCAGCTCACGTGGGGTCATGTTACCAGAGGCAACTTCCCCCTGTAGCCTTTTCATCTCCCACTCAGGTGCCAAGCTTCACCTACCTCTGACATTCCCAGGCCCCTCCCACTCGCTCTGCTCACTGTACAGGCAGCCTCCACAGCACCTGACAGGAACAGGGCCCTGCCATCCACAGGGGTCTGTGGCCAGGCACACTGGTGCCACCAAACTTGAAACTGTATTGTGTGTATATGCTTCGATTGGTTATAGAATGAAAGTGAATTTGCCTGCAAGACTTTTAATTAATTTAAGACAGGGCCTTGCCAGGAAGCCTAGGCTAGCCTTGAACTTATGATTCTATGCCTCAGTGTCCTGAGTGCTAAATCATTCAGAAATAGATAGAACCTGGGTTGTGCTTTCCAGGAGCAGGGTGGTAAGTTTTTGCCTGGGGTCCCAGCTGACTAGCCAGCCCAGATATAAAATAATGGGAATTTTTTTAGCACTATTAGGGGAGGGTAATCATTCACTCTCCAAACTGGGGGGTTTTCTGGGGGGAGGGGGTGCGTCCTTTTTTTTTTTCATTTTACATTCATGTCTTCTCAGATGGTCACTTCTTGTATTTCTTCCAGTTGAGCAAGCTCCTGCGTATTTTGTGGCGCTCCTAGTATGCTCAGCATCTTTACTCCAGCCAGCAGCTTATAGGAAGAATTCAGCGGTGCCTGCTTACTCTGGAAACATCACACCAAGGGCGTCTTTTATGTCCATTCTACATCGACCCAAGTGTGATTCAAGTTCTACAGACAGAGTGATAAATTCCGGATCCTGGAAGGAGATAGCTACTTACCCTAGAGTCATTTTTAACCTGCCTCAAACGCCTCCTGGCGTATGAACATTCCTCCAACACAACTTTCAAGAAAACTGGTCCTTAAGCCAGGCAGTCAGGACGGTAACCAAACCAGGAAGCACCAAATTCCAAAGCAAACAAACTCACCTCAGTCCTCCAACCCGGGGAGGGTGTACACCCCGTTGGGCTAAAGATAGAGCTCAGGGCCCTTCCTCAGAACTTCCTGACTTTTATTACTTTGTCATCCCAAATGCAAGTTTTCAAAGGTTTTTCTTTGCGAGTGTGGGTGTGAAAGTGTTTTCCTAATCACATCATGCAGCAAGCTCTCAGAACATCTGTGCATTATTTGAAAACCTAGCATCCGGTTGGGATGTTTGGGTAGGGGTGGGGGCCCTCGCCGTATAGCAGGATGATGATACATAACAACCTCCTTACATTACAAAAAAAAGTCCAGATCGCTTTATAAGAGAAGCAGAAAAATCAAGAAAAAATTCCAAATGGCTAATTACCTGGGTTCAATTATACGTTCAAGCAAAAGCCCGCCTCCCCCACTTTTAGTACCAACGTTGAGAGGGGAAAAATAGATCCCTTAGAAGAGCAAGCGATAAAGATCACTCCGATAGCCAAGGGACAAAACTCATTACAGATAAGTCTAGTTCCTGCATTTCCCCCCCGGAAGCCTCTCCCGGTGGCTGAAGACGCAGAGGCTCCCGGGGTGGCTGCCAGGAAATCAGTCCTGCCCCGCGGCGCTGCTTTCCCCAGCCCCGGGGTGAGAGGCTCACTTCCCGCGCTCGGCATGACACCAGGCCCGCGGGGTTGCAGCAGGCACGGTCTTCAGCGGAGCTGCGAGTTAGGCGAACTCCACCACCGATCCTTCGCCACTCTGGGGAAAGCGAATGTGGGACTTGGGCTGGTTTTTGCAAGCCCGGGATCGCTGTCCTTCCCCTCCCCCCAAGCCGTAGACTCCACCAATGGAAGCTCGAAAAGGAAAATTGAAAAAAAAAAAAAAAGATTAAATCTCAGGGCACTCTAAGTGCAAAGGGCGCCTCGCTTTGTTTCCAAGCCGGGGTATTAACTGGGGTGGAGGGTGGGGGTTGCGCCCTTGCGTGGCTTCCTTAGGGCGAAGAGACCGGAAAAGGTGGTTGGTCTCCCCCTTCCTTTCCCCAGATCCAGGCCAACACTCTCTTCCCCTCCCCCAAGCCCGGGATCCGGGAGCTAACGCGGGCGAGAGATCTGGTCTAGATCTCCCGGTCTTTAAGAGCTCGCGCCACGGCGATCTAGTAAAGACTCGTCGGTCCCAGAGGGTAATCAGCCTCCTTCGGTCTCCAAGACCGACTGAAGGTTACCCCTAACGCCCCAACGTAGGGCTCACAACCCCAGGGTGCTGCTGGAAACGCGAGCCCCCCAACCCTTTCGGAGACCAGAACAGAGCGTGGTCGCTTTAAGAGAGCGGAGCGCGCGTTCCCGCCTCTGGCAGCCCTGAGCTGCGCGTCCCCGCTTGCCCGTGCTCGCGCGCCCCCGCCGCCGCCGCCGCGCGCCCCCAGCTCGCTCGCTCGCTGGCTCGCCGGCTTTAAAGTCTCTGCCAGGATCTATGCTCACATGTTACTTCCTGTATGGAGGCATGGCCAGTTTCCAGCCCCGCGCTCCCGGTTCCTCCCCAGCCTGCGCCGGAGCCACAACTTTCAGGAGCATGGACTGAAGGCGCCCTCGCCCCAGCGCCCCTCTGAGATCCTTTGTGTTTTCCTGCGCTCCTCCGGCCGATTCTATTCTGGGGGGGCTCTGCGCTCCACCCGCCGCCGCTTCCCTTCCCTCCCTTTCCCCGATTGCAAACATGCCTCCTTCCTTCCCGGGGCCCTGGAAGGAGCTGCCTGCCTGAAGCTGGGAGACGCCGCGCTGCTTCCAGCCCCGCGGTCGCCCGCCGGCTCTCCGGCTGCGCTGCGCTGCCGACTCAAGTTGGGGATCCTCGGCTGCTGGCTGCTCGCTGCCGCCGCCGCCACCCGCGGTCCCTGCCTGCCCCCGGCCGCAGGCATTGCCGCCGTCCGCCCACTCCTCGCTCTGCCGGCTCCACTCGCTCGCGTTTGAGCCGAAAGCAGCCCTTCTCCGAGAGGATCGGCTCCAGCGTGGCTTTGCATCCCCGGCCACTTTTTGAGGTTTTCCGGGGGGCGCTTGGCGGCTTCCCGGATTTGTGCGGGACTCGTCGGCGAGCGTTGGGGTGCCGGTGCAGCGGACCAGCGGAGAAAGCGCCCGGGTTTAGCGGAGGCTCGCACGGAAGCCAGAACTTATTCAACAAGTTTACCCCCCTGCTTTTCTCTTTTCGATGTGCGTTTTCGGACATGCGGAGGTTACTGGAACCGTGTTGGTGGATTTTGTTCCTGAAAATTACCAGTTCCGTGCTCCATTATGTCGTGTGCTTCCCGGGTGAGTGCCGGCCGCCGAGGGGACGCGGCTCCGGTCCGCGCGCGCGGGTTATGCGGAGTTGTCGCCGGGGCGCGGAGCATGGGCGCCAGTCCTAGAGACCGCCGAGAGGGTGGAGGGGGCCTGGGTTCCCAGGGAGGAAAAAGGGGTCTGCTCGGCTGGCTTTGGCGGTGCTCGAGGATGGGAGATACTGAGGCCGGGCGGAGAGGGGTGGGGGACTTGGGGGTCTCATCTGAATCTGGTTTGGAGACCTTGGGGAGCCTAGAGTCGGGAAGAAAGGCGACTTGCTTTTCTAATCTGGAGCCGTTCGGGAGGGCTAGAGTTGTAGGGTGACTGGGGGAACTAGGGCTATGGAGAGGATGCTCTGTGGGTCGGGAAGACTGGGGTGCTCCCCTCGCTTCGGTGGGGATCTAAGAAGCTCATACCCGGGGGGTCGCTCTGCAGCTCTGAGACCCTAGTGGGAGGGGGACTGTGTTGAGAGATGGAAGGCGGAGGCTGGCCGCAACGGATTGAGGATGTGGGGAGCAGCCCGCGTTTTGGTCTCAGGGACCGGGGGCACTTCCTCCGAACCTTGCTGGGGGGAGAGGCGAGGGTGCTGGCTATGCTTTGGTGCCTCTGTAAGGTTTCCTTGTACTCAAGGAGCCTGGGCGCAGCGGGAGGGTCGGGAACTGACGGTTTAGGGGGAAGATCTCAGTGCTTCTCTCGGCCCGCGGCTCCTTCCGACCGACTCATCTGGACTGCTGGGGTCTAGCGCAGGGGGCGGTTCGGCGGCTGGGTTGCTGTTCGCGCCCGGGTGGATTTTTCCCCCCTTTGGCTGTCTCGCGCGTCCTGCCTATGTTCAGGTCTTTGCCCTTCTGCTGGCTGAGCGTGCCCACCAGACCCAGACCCGCTCTTTTCTGGCCACGCTAAGGCAGGAACAATATTGGTCATTGATAATAATAAATCACTGCACGTAACGGTGTGCAGTCCAGCGACCCTCCACTCCCAGCCGTCAACCCGCAGACACCCTCCCCCTCCCCTGGGCTAGGGCAGAGGCCAGCCGCCTCTCTTTCGGCTTGCAGAGTCCGCTGGGCTGCAGCCCCAAGCTGGCCAGCCTCTTCGCTGGGGCTGGAGGCCATGTCCTCTGCCCTACGAGGGGAGAAGGGCTGGGACAAAGAGGGCGACTTGCTTTTCTTCCCTTGCTAGCTTAAGGACAGACATAGCACCCCGTTTTTTTTTTTTTTTTTTTCTGTCTTCTCATCCACCGGTGCTGGGATACTTAGAGGCGGCTGTTATCTGGATCTAGAAAAAGGAACGTGCCCGACTGTTTCCGTTTCTCCGGGTTAACAATCGCCTGTCCCCAGGCGGCCAGAGCGCGGGGTTTTAGTGGAGCGGTCCTACCAGCCGGTCTCCCTTCGTCCTCGCTGCCCTGGAATACCCGTTCCGAGGGGACTGGCAGAGTGCCCCCCCCTTTGCGGGTTGGAGGGTGGTCTCGAGGGTCAGTCTGAGCGGTAAATCACTGCCTTTCCTTCGGCACCCCCTTTTCCTCCGCAGACCCTCCCATCTCAGGACCGGCTTGGAGCTCCTAGCGCAATTCAGAAACGCAGCTGGGAAGCCGGGCTAGGATGTGCGTGCATTCCCGGAGGCTTGGGGTTTGACCACTGGAGTCCTGCCTGCATGTGAATGGGGGTCATGCGGGGTATTTCCCCTGAGAAACAATCCTCTCCCCTCTCTCAGAAGCCATCAGCATTTCTTATTCATCACTGTCCTGGCTAGAGTCCTTCTCTTGGGCATCCGAGGCTGATCGAGTGGCCTCGGATGCACCCAAGGTTCGCGCTCTGTGAGGGTCACTTTGTAATAATGGGGCAGTGGGAGGCAGTCTTGCAAAATAGAAATTTCCAATTTCATTTCTGGCCGACCTCCTTGGAGAATGTAGCTAGTGTTCCCGATCGTGATTTTCTTCTGGTGTCCGAGTAGACTTGCAACCAAGTGTGGGACCGCTAGGGATGTTGCCTTGGCGGGGTTTGGACCATTTTTGTCTTTCCCTTCCCAGCTTGCCAGGTAACTAGCTTTCACGCTCGCCCGGGAGCCGAGGGATGCCGGGGACACCGAAGGCGCGGTGGTAGGAGGCACCAGGAAGACAGGAGTAGGGCTACTTTTGGGAAAGTGCGGCTTGCGAGGGTGCGGTAGCTGTCGGAGGCCGGAAAAGTTAAAATGTCACAGCCTCAGGAGACGCTGGTTTTGGGTTTCACAAGAGTAGTGCGACGCCGCTGGACCTCAGGGGGCGCCCCCGAGCCGCTCCGCAAGCTCCTGCAGCCACCTCCGCAGGTCCACGGTCACTTCCACGCCGCGAGGTTGGAATGCACGCGTCCAGGTGCCAAGGCTGGGGGCTGCGACGCCCCTTGGCGCGAGGCGGCGCCCACGTCTCTGCGCCGCCGCCTCTTGGCTCCCCTAATCCTGAGTTTTCCCACTTCTTGCAGCCTCATTCTGTGGAAAGTCTGTGTGTTTGATGCACCGGGTAAAATGCTTTCGGGCTTTTCGACCAGGGTCTTCCTGTAAGTTCTTAATTCAAATCCCGCGTTAGTAATTTTGTGTTTGGTTTTAGAATTGTAGCAACTTCTTGACTGCATCTGATTTCTTTGCTTCTAATCAGGATTCAGGTGCTTTGGGGAGGCCTTTGGAAGCAGCTCTGGCTTGGGCTTTTTCCAGCAGGTTAGAAACGGGGTTATTGCTCTTAAAACAGTGTAGGGGATGTGGAAGCCCAGCCTTTCCTGGAACTACAAATGAAGCTTTCAAAGCGCAGAGTGGAAGCAGTATCAGAAATGACAGTGGGCATTCTACGTTTTTCTACCTCTTTACAAAAAAAAAAGAAAAGAAAAACCCAAACCCATGAAAGCAGCATATAAAGCTTCTTCTCAGCTGCATCGTTGTCCACTGTGGGTTTTCATCTGTAACCCCAGCCTCCTCAGTGCGCCTACAGGAATGTGTGAGAAACAGGGTCTCATGTCGCCCAGGCTACTCTTATTCATTATGTGGTGGAAATTTGGCCTTATATCTCTGATCTTCCTGCCTCCACCTACCAAGTGCTGAGATTACAGGTCAGACTTGCAAGCAAATCATGTATGTACATAGTTCATTTAAATTACCGGTTTGTATCTCTCTCATTATTGGAATTTAATCACCTGACTAGATGTAAAATATATTATATGAAAGTGTTAATTTTTTTAAACAATCTGTTTTTCATTGCTTTGTTACTTAGCACAGATTCATTAAAACAAACAAACAAACCAGATTTCTTCGCCCATTCTCAGAGTACTGTATCCTGATGTGTTTGTGCTGTTACGATATTAGGTCTTGGTGGTTGCTGTTGGAAACACTTCAGAGGGACAAATGCAGCTGTATGCCTAGATGTGTCAAGTTGGCTGATCTCTGCCACCTCTAGCGATTCTCTGCCATCTTTGCAGGCAGGCTTTTGTCAGTATTTGCATGTGTACGCCTGAGCCCGAAGGCCACCTTCGGACCTTCCTAGGTTAGTAGAGTTCTGAAGAAGTTAGTTAGGTGAGAGATCAGAAAGGTTTCTAACTCCCTACTAAGAAAAAAAAGGCTTTTCCCGTCTGTAAACTGGATCGTGAAATAAAACTATGAAATAAAATAAAACTATGAAATAAAAATCTTTGATGTTCTTGTGCAGACAATACTTGTGGTAGATGGTTGAAATCTGAATGAGTATAAAATAGACATAAATGTGTATAGATAGGTACAGCCAGATCTTTCCAAAACAGTGCAAGTTTTCCTGAGCAGTGGGCAGGTTTACTGACTGCACTAGGGAGCCATCCATAGGGAGTAATATGTCTCTACAGAATCCGAGAGAGGATGTTGTCTAGATGATGTTGTAATGCTGCCAAACAAAGTATAAAATCTTATTTTTTTCCAGGTTTCCTTTTCTGTTCTTCACGAAAACTTCCAAGTTTGTACAATATAAAAGGTTGTATGTGTGTACCTGTGGAAAGGAGCTTTCCTGCTTCTTCCGGTGAGATGACTTAAAATGTCGGGACCCTGTCCGACAAGGGAGCCCTACATGCCTTTTCTCCCCCTCCTACCCTCCTCTTTTATCCTAACAATCAGTCTGGTACCTGCCTTAGCCTCCCTGGGAAAGTTGAGGCCAGCAGTGGGTCGTGTTCTAGTTCTAGTGTTTCCACTTTGCCCTTGGTTTTGATCTGGATTTCAGTTCAGCATTTTTATCCCAAGCTTCTGGACTATGCAGCGGCATTTTTAAACAGATGAAGATGGCAAGTGCATGTTTGGAATAGGGGGGGTTAAGGCGTTACAGCACGCCCCTTCTGGGGCCACATGTACCTCTGGCACTTGCAGCATATGGGGACAGTTGAGGGTTGTGAAGTTTCAAAGTTATATCCAGTGTTTTGCCCTCTGATAAGCCCCTGGCATATTTCTATTCTAAGTTGACCCCTCAGCCATCAAACAGCCATTCCTGTCCCTGGGCTTCTGGCTCTATCTGTGCAGGGGACTAAAAAGCCCCGCGTTTCTGGCAACACAACAGAAGTTGAGGAAGAGTGTCTCTGCATTCACTTTTTCAACACCTTGCTCGAGGTCAGCCTGGAAGCCAAGTGCAGTGGAATAGGGGCTTAAGGCAGTGATATGCCATCCCAGAAAGCCTTGTGTCCAATAAGCCAGTTGCTATTTGTAAAACTTGTAAAACCTGATATGTCCCAACATAGAATAACCTGGGCAAAGTTAGGCCAAAGTTGGTCGAGCATGCTTTAGGCCCCAGAAGTATTTGTCCGGGATTGACACATCACTTGCCTCCTGTTGTCCAGCGGGGGAGTGCGAGCAGACGTGCTGCCCCAAAGTCCTGCGTGTGACCACCAGAGTGCTCTTTGTCTTCCGAATCAATTTCATCTTTGAAAAAGTTGCTTGTTATTTTTGATTAATTCAGCTTCTCTGTAGCACCCAATTTAATTCCCAGCAGCAAAAGAGAAAAAAATGGAGGCTGGGGAGAAAGCTCAGGGATCAAAGCATTTAACTCCCAAGCAGAAGGACCCAATTTCAGATCTCCAGATCCCATGGGGTGGGGGGGGGCGGGCATGGCAGCCTGTAATTGTGGTTTTGGAAAGCAGAAGTGAGAAACCTCAGAGCAAAGCGATAAGGAGGTGTAACGTTCTAGATAATTCCTGATGTCCTTTGTGGGCCTCCACAGGCACATGCACTCAAGTGTCCTCTTGTGCATGTGTACACACACACACACACACCACACACACACACACAATCCCCAACACTTGTGTTACACGCGTTTGCTCGCACTCACAAAAAAGAAAGATAAAAACCCGTGTTTACTACTCTGCCATGATTTCCAATTATTCACTCTTAGATTTCCACTGCCACGGAAGTATTAAAATCCTTTCAATACCTTGTACAAAAAAGTAGGTGAGTTTCACTTTGAGAAAGGCCCATGAGAGACTGGGGATGTGGCTCCGTTAGCAGAGTGCCTGCTTCTGCTAAAGAAGCCTTGGGTTCCATCCCAGCATGGAATAAACTGGCTTTAGTGGCCTCTAATCCTAGCTCGTGGGAGGAAGAAGCAGGAAGATCAGAACTTCAAGGTCAGCCTGAACTATCTGAGACTGTCTGAAAAAGAAGATAATGACCATGGGAACATATAACCGATTTCATGGTTTACTCATTTGTGGGAGGGTTTGTGAGGTTTCTCAGTGATGCCAAAGGCTTCCATGAGCGAGTCCCTTTCTTTAGGGATGCCGATCACTGAAGGGGCCATTTCAACTTGGAACCACTTGGGGCAGAGCATTTGGTGTTTTGACAGCAAAGTGTATTTGTCAGTGTGGGCTCAAGGTTTTTCTGGCAGCTGCACTTGGTATAATTCATTTTTTTTAAAAGACATTTAAGAAATGTTTTCAGGGCTGGGTGGATGATGCTCTCTGATCAGACGCTGCCAGTGCCTGCTTTCTTAGGGATGCCCACTGACCAAAGTGGGCAGCATGACTGTCTGTGGTACTTCAGGAGTGGGATGGAGTAGCTCACGCACTGCACGAGAACTTTCCTGTCTGTCACCAGCTGATGAGACCCAGCGTGCTAGGCTGGAGAGATGGCTCAGGGGTTTAGATGCTGCCACAGAAGCAGTAGGTCCTGAGTTCAGATCCCAGGTCCCCCATTAAAACAAAACAAAACAAAACAAAAACAGGTGGTGTTGGCCTGCACTTCTAGCCCTGGCGATCCCAGATTGAAGCAAAAAGGAGGTAGAAGCAATCCAGGATGATTCTCGAAATCACCCTTGGTCCTCCACAGGGACACACAATGCTCCCCACCCTCAATAAATAGATAAAGTTTTAAAAAGAAAAGGCCAGTATACTGTTTTGACAGCATATAGCAAGGGAGAAACCTTTTAGGAGCCTGGAACTTTTTAATTAATTAATTTTTCCCTGCTTCCTACACCAGATTGCCTCCAGGAGTTGTGCAATGGTGTAGGGAAGTAAGTAGGATTTGGTCTGTCCCTAGTACTGCTAGTTGAGCTGCCTTAGACAAGATACTTCTGTGCTTCGTTTTCTTTTTCTTTGCAACTGAAATAGAGATAGTATGCCCATTCCCGAGGTCTATATGGAGCTTAAATTGGAAAGTACTGAAGGACTTGACTTAACCCCAAAGTCCTTAAGAACTCAGCACCGAAGCACTTAAGGACTGGACTTATTAGCATAGTGCATGGTGAATGGTAACTCAGAAAATGAAGCATTTTTGTTTGATGTTCACGAAAGAGATTTGAATTTTCCGAGAGTCTTTGTCCACCCTCTGGATCCTCATGGACACACGCTTTCTACAGACTCGAGATGTGAAACTCCTGTGTAGAAATAGTGGTTAGCCTTTGCACCTTGGGGGGGGGGAGAGAAAGAGAGAGAGAGAGAGAGAGAGAAGGTTGAAGGCTGATACGAGGTTTCTTAATCATTTGCCCTGTATTTTGAGAAAAAGTCTCTCAATTAACCTGTGGCTCACCATTTTGGTTATCCTCTGGTCTCCAGCTATCCAGTGCTTGGTTTATAAAGCACTCACTGCCCCACCTGACTTTTTTGTGCTTATGGCCGGGATCCAAACTTTGGTCTTCACGCTTGAACATCAGGTGCTTCGTTAACCGAGCCATCCTTCCCTGCATCCACCTTGGGATCCTTGTGCCTGGTCCTCTGCTCCAGGAACCCAGTGGTGGCTGATGAAGCCCTCCTGCTTAGTGACTGTTGTTTTTGGATTTTATTTGATGCCACTGATAGGAAGCAGACATTGCTGTTTGAGTGTGTGCCCTTATTTTGCAATTGGCAACAGCACGCAGACACACTTGTGGTATTTCACAGCTCCAGCTCTGCAGGGAGAGGACCCCCCCTCCCATGCCAGCCACAGACCCTGCCCTCTCAGGCCTTGTTCCGAAGACTGTAGTCAACATGACCTTAGTGGCATTTCTGGCTCAACAACAAAATGTGATTTTTAAACTACTCGGTTGAGCTATTTTGGGGGAGTAGCGGAGTGACACAGTTGGCTGCGGAAATCTAGCAACTAAGAAAGAAAGAAGACACAAGTGCAGTTCATGGAATATATAACGCTCCCTCAGAGAAAATAGGACAAGTGCTCTTATTTTGGGGCCTGTGATACTATGTTTCTGCCGAGCCAGCGCAGGGGAGCAGGTTGTTGGCTAAGGCTGTGGGGTATACTTTTGAGGAATTCCTATCGGTTACTGTAACCAATCTCGGGCCGGGTTCTTGCACCATGGCTGGCTCCTGAAGTCCCGCAGCACACTTGAATCAGGGAGGAGTGTGATCTGGGAGAGCTTGGATATGGGACACGGCTGTAGCATTTCACCAGGCTCAGAACATAGTCGGAAGCAGTGATCTTTATGCCAAGATCATGTTTTCCTATTTTAAAAAATTGTCTTTTTCTTTTTTCTTTTTTATAATGCTTGTATACCTGCAGTGTATGGGTGCCTGAGGCGACACCAGCCTCTCCTTTGCTGTTTTGGAGATAAGATCTCTTACTGATTACTGAGTAGGCTGGGCTGGCAGCTCTTGAGACTCTAAGGAGATGCCTTTTGCTGTCTCCTCAGTTCATACTTGTCCCCCCACACCTCTTTTTCTTTGCTTCCTCTCCTTCTTTCTCCTCCCTACTTCTCCCTCTCCTTCTCTTCCTCCTCTGCCTCCTCTTCCTTCTTCTTGTGGGTTCTAGGAATCAAACACAGGTTCTTATGACTCATTCAGTTCATCTCCTCGTCCCTTCAGGATGGACATTTTAGGGGCAGGTGTGATAGGTCAGTGGGTACCTGGTTGACTTGAGTTTGATCCCCAGCATCCCATATAGTGGAAGGAGAAAACTGACTTCTGAAAATTGTTCTCTGATATCCTTGTGCCTGACATGCATTCTCTCTGTCTGTCATTCTTTCTGTTTCTTCACTGTTTTTCAAGAGGGGTTATTGACAAAGCAATGGTTGCTTTGTAAATAAATCCTATCTTTAAAAAGAGAACACCACTTTTCCTGAAGCTTCTGTTCAGAGGGTTCTTGATGGTCTTAGCATCATGGGTAGGGGGTAAGCCACCTAACATTTTTTGAATGTGGGGTTCGGTGACTGAGGAGTTGAAATAGATGCCTGTTTTTTAGTGAGGAACCACATTAGGCCCTCAGAGACTCAAGCTGAAATTCTTGCTCTATCATAACAGTTCTTTTGGGTCAGTGGGCCTTGGCATTTTTAATCTCTAAATTCACTAGCCATCCACAGCTAGCCCTTGTCATGTTGCGTGCACTGTGATTGTGCTTTTTATTTATGTGACTTCAATCCTCTCTGGAAGCACCTTAATATGAGGAAATGAAAGGTCAAGGAGATTATGATTCATCCTAAGGTCTAAGGTCACCAGATAGTAACTGGGAGTGGCTGTAATTTCCTTTGAATCAGCCCAAACTTTTCCTGATTGAAGGTTCAGTTTGGAAACTGGTTTTATTCTGATTGGAGAGAAGGGGGCAGCTAAAAGACAGGTCCACAGCATATTTCTCTTGATTCCTTCTCCTGTGTAAGTAGGTACCAGAGACACATAGGTTCACCACTACTGAACGAGAAAGCAATGGAATTATAACGAGGATTTATTTGGTCACATTGAAGAACCAACCTTTAGGTAGATTATTTCAGCTTCTGAATGTGATAGTAACTTCAAGCAAGAGTCTAGATTGCTTGGCAATGAGGTTTTGAACTTTGCTTCAAAATAATCGATATGAATTTGCTTTGTAATTTGAGGGCATTTTATTGTTGTTGAGAGTTATGCATGCCAGGTTGGCTTTGAACTTCAGATCTTATAGTAGTGTGCCAACCCATGATCCATTGCTTCGTGCATGCTAAGGGTGCATTCCGCCAGCCACCCTATATCCCGGGCCTTGACCTTTGATTATTTTGAGGTCGTTTTCCTCATTATTTTTTTGTAAAATTCTTTTGAGATTTTAGGGATCGTTGCTTTCAAGTTGGGCCTTTTAGTAGCATGCTAGTCCGGTGCCCCAGGAAGATCTCAGTCTGTGGGCCAAACTTCCTGATAACTTGATCCTGTGAGTTTGCGCTTTGCTATAGAACAGTTGAGGATGGAATGTTCTGGCTTAGGGCATTTGGCCCTGGTGGCCTGTAATCCCAGCCATGGGGGAGGTTGAGACAGGAACATGAGAAGTTCAAGGTTAGCTTGGGCAATCTAAAGATTAAAAAAAAGGGGGAGCTGGAGGTGTAGCTGATCTGAAGGGTTACTGAGGGCTGACATCAGTGGCTTGGGTGAGGGACGTGACTTCTCTGCTGTGGGCACTTGGTGAGCTACTGGGTACTGTAATCTTCCAAGTACCACAGAGTGGAAGTGGTCATGTTGCCAAGAGTCGAGGTGACTGTGTTCCCTAAATGTCAGGAGAAATTTGGGTCAGAGGCAAAAGAACAGGCCAGTGAACTTGGATCTTGACAGCTACATGATTTCAACAGGCAGTTAGATCATTATTTAATCTTTCTTGGTTGCAGAGTTTCACAGTTAAAACTAGCATAATAATAAT
The DNA here is from genome assembly GCA_023101885.1 of Typhlomys cinereus. Taxonomy (NCBI): domain Eukaryota; kingdom Metazoa; phylum Chordata; class Mammalia; order Rodentia; family Platacanthomyidae; genus Typhlomys; species Typhlomys cinereus. The sequence continues at coordinate 1,438,243 of JALPQD010000084.1, read as the reverse complement.
TAATCAAGCAGGATTATAAAGTCCCTGAGTACTTCCTCCCTCAGCTATTTATTTTTCTCTTCTCCCTTTCCCCCCCACCTCCTTGTCTCTTTTGATAGAATTTTATCTATCTCAGACTAGTCTCAAACTCACTTTGTAACTGAGGATGATCCTTAACCTTCTGGTCTTCCTGCTTCGGTCTCCCAAGTGCAGGATTATAGGTATGCACCCTGAAGCCTAGTTTACGCATGCTGGGGAACCCGGGACTACATGCACATTACCACGCACTATCTATTGAGCTACATCCCCAGATCCCCTCCCCTTCTTTACAAAAATAGTTGCACTGTAATAGTTGGGGCTGACTTTGAGCTTGGGATCCTCCTGCCTCCATGTCTGAGTGCTGGGATTACACGTGAGCACACTCTACCGGGCTTATTGTTGAGGGTTTTTTTTTTTTTTTTCTTTTCAATATTTTACTTATAAGATAGGAGAGAGAGAGAGAGAGAGACAGACAGACAGACAGACAGAGAGATCATGGTATTGGTGGAGCTTAGAGTACAACTTGGGGAAGTCAGTCCTCTCCTATCACTTGAGGGAATCAAATTCAAGTCACCAGGTTTTTGAGCAGATGCTTTTAGTTGTGAGCTATCTCACTGCTCCCCCTTTTTAAATTAAGAATTCTCCTTTTGTACAAGCATAATGAGGGGTCGTCCCCCTCTCTCTAACTCTTCTCCCTTTCTTTCCCTTCTCTCTTCCCTTCACCAGTCCATCACCTCTCTTCCTTCCACCCTCCTGCCTGTCAGCTACTGTGGGCCACGGGGTCCCTTATTTTGTCAGCTCTGGTGTGGACTCACATCTCTATGGCAGTTTAAGTGGCCTTTCTTTGGATAGCTCGCTGATAGGGACCCGTCTTTTCACCTGTCTAGCCCTTGTCCTGTTTCCTACTGCCTGTAATTATTGTTCTGAGTTCCTTGCTGGTCCATAGGAGAGAGATGATATGTCAGTCATTGTGCAGGTCTGGTGAAGTAGGTCTCGTTGCAGTGAGAGCCTGGATGCAGGATCTGTTATTGTTTTTAAATGAAACTTTAACTTTATTTCTCCCGAAGTCAACTTCAAAACTGAAGGTGTGTTCATGGAAACAGCCAACACTTATGGCGACTTTGACAGTTATCTGATGTGACCTGGGCTTAGCTGATGAGGATCTTGAGCATCTGTCTGAAACTAGAACAAAACACTGTTCTAGATCTTTGTTTTAGTTCAGAAAAGAAAACTGAGGTTGTGGGCTCAGAGGTTAAGCAAGAACTAAGGTTGGGGGCTCAGGGGTTAAAGCCTTCACCTCGAAAGCAAAAGGGCCTGAGTCCTAAGTTCCATCATAAAAGTGCCGGGTGGAAATGGCAATGACCTGTAATTCCAGTCCTGGAAGGGGAAACCCCAGAGCAAAGCATGAAGGAGGTAGAGCCATCTAGGATGCTTCCTGGTGTCAGCCTTGGGCTTCCACAGGCTTAGATAATCAAGATATCCTCTGCTATACATGCCTGCATACACGTACACCCACACCCCCTCATAGGCAAGACACACACACACACACACACACACACACACACACACACACACACACACACGTGTCAAAAAGAAAAGAGAAAAAATACAAAAGGAAAGAGAATGAAAGCAAACAGACTTGTGGCTTGTCTGGAGTTTTAGCCAAAACACGCTCTGTTTGGCTGTATTTCATTTAAAAGAAGAGATAAGATTAAAGTTTCAGCCTGGACATAAGGGCACTTACCGACAGTCCTACCATTTGGAAGGAGGGGCATGTAAGTTTAAGGCTAGCTTGGGCTTCACAGTGAAATGCTGTTGCAAGAAATAATTAAGGAGGGCTGATATGTGCAGAGCCCCTCCCTCCTCTAGGTTCCTGCACTGTGTAAACGGGGTGTGGTGGCACATTATACTGCCTTTGAGAAGGGGATGGCAGGAAGAGCAGATGTTCAAGGTCAACCTCAGATGTGTAGTGAGTTCAGGACCAGCCTGGGATACATGAGTCCTTGTTTAAACAACAAACAAACAAACAAACAAACAATAAAGTAAAGGACAAAATGATCTGAAAATTGGTCATTTCCCACTTATCCATCAGTGAGTATTTTGCGATTATCCACAGTGGGCCTGGTTGTGGTGCAGGTGCTGGGGAGACCGTGGTGACCCCATCAGCTGGAATGTCCTACCTACACAGTATTTTTTCTTGAGGAACCCGGAGGGAAGCAGGCCTGGGTCCTGTGTTCTTGTTTGGCACTAGCAGCAGGCTAGAATTAAATCATGGCAGCCTCTGGGGATGGGGAAACACCTGACTTGCAGTGGTTATTTACAAGGCTAGGCTGGTCCCTGGAGGCATTTGCCACCTTGGTATGGATGATTTCTCACTGAAGGACATTTTTGTTTAAATGCTTGTTTTGAATTTCGTATTGTTTGGATTGGTCAAGTGTAAATGTGTGCCTATGTGTTTGCGTGTGCCTGTGTGTTTGCATGTGTTGTTGGCAGGTGAGGTGGTTTCATTCTTCTCAGTCTGGCCTGTGAAACCTTAGCTTAGTCACCCCAGTTGTCCTTGTCCTTTTTTGGTTCCACAAACGTCCTGTTGCTTAAATATTTCATGTACTGTGGTGACTTAAAATAGTTGTTGGCTTGATCAACTGAAAAAAAAAAGCATCTGAAAAAAAGCTCTCATTTAAGAATTAGTCCATTAAACTGCTTTTTCTCTTTTTCTGCTCTGATTTGGGGGTGCTGGATGAAGAAGGCCTGTCTTCACTATAGCAGTGGTCATCTCAGTGTCATCGATGGATGTGTATGTATGAACTTGCTGGTTGCAGGCTGAGCTTTAAGACGTGTGTGGAGATTGATAGTTAAGGCAGATCCTGAGCAAACGTGCTGGAGATTATTTAGTTGATGGGGAACACCAAGTCCATCGTGGGCAGGACTGTTTCCTGGGCAGGTGAATAATATGGAGGGAGCTGGTTAGGAAGCAATTTGGAGTTCTTCAGCACACTTGGACAGACATGCTGTCTGGCAAGTGAGCTTTCCCTCTCTGTTAACTGTCCTGTGGGCATGGTGTGGCCAGTTCTCTAGCCCCTGGTGGTGTTGCGGACCCTCCTCTCAAGATGGAGTAAAAATTGTAATCTGACAATTGTAGGCCAGAATAAAACCTTCTTTCCCCTTTTAGCCGTTTGGTTCTGAGTTTATTGACAACAGTGCAGACTGACTGCAACCCTGAATATATTAATACTGGGGATGCGTACTACTTAATTTTTCCACATAGTATCTCTGCTCTCCTAGTTTCGGCAAGTGAGTTTCTAACACATGATAGAAATCACATATCTTAATGTTGCAAGTGTTGCAAAGGGTAACTTTGCATTGAATAGAGCGGGGAGTTTTTATTTGAACAGATAGGAGATGGGGAAAGGCTGAGTTTCTTGTATATGGTTAGACCCTAAGGAGAAACAGATGCTCTTTAAATTTATTTTATTATTTTTTATTTATTGATAATTTGTGTGTTGTGTACTCCACGAGTATATTTGTTGATCAGAGGATAACTCTAGAGTCAATTCTCTCCACCTACCTTTTTGCGGGTTTCAGGAATTGAACTCAGGTTATCAGGCCTAAGTAGCAAGTGCCTTTACCCTCTGAGCTATGATGCAGACCCACAAATGCTCTTTGAGGCCGGGCCCACATTCTTCCTCCACCTGCTGTGTCTTCAGTGTTCTGGCGGCAGCAGTTGTGCTTGGGAACTAACTGGATGAGGAGATAATGTTCTCCAACTGATCGTATTACCTGGGAACTCAAGATGCATTCGTGTCTCTTATTTGTTGTATTCTCTCAGGAGTTATCACCTAAGGTTTACATCATCTTTAAGATAATTCCAAGGTTACAAGTCGTCATGGTAATTGAAGTTCCTCTTGAGGCTAGAGGATCTTGTTGTACTTGGAACTTGGAATACGTGGTAAAACCTTGTCTTAAAAGAAATGCTGTATCTTGTGTTGCCTGCTATTAAGATGTCAATGCCACATCTGTTCTGACTACTGGCCAGTTGTCTATGGGACACGAGGGTTTTGTATTGTAGGTCACAGTGGTCATTAGCACTTTCTTTTTTTCTGAATAAATGCATCCTGTCAATCCGGCGGACATTGTGCCAATGAATAACTTTGTATGTCACAAGTTGACACTCTGATTTGTCCTTTGGTTCTAGGTGCACTACCTGACGTGGAACTCCAGGATGAATGTTGATCAATGGTGGCCAATCTGTCAGGCATAAGGACTTGCCACAGTTGACCTGTTTGACTTGGGCAACAAATACTGACTGACCACTTGTGTCTTACCTGTGACCAATGCTGGCTAGCATGGCATGGTGACTGGCAGTGTAGGCAGAGGCTAGGTTTTCTAGAACACATTGTTCCCTAGTAGATATCTGTCCTCTTTTATTCCCTATCAAACTGGTTGTTTTCTCTTCTAAAACTAGTCATTTTCTTTTACTTCTATGTGTATGAAGGCCATCAGAGGACAGAGTGCAAAATCTCTTGGGTTTTTAGGCTTCAGCCCCTTATTTTCTCAATTGGCCAATTTGGGAAGAAGCTCGAGAAAATATTTCATGTAATAGAAGGTGGTGGGTAAGTCTAGCATTCGAGTGCTCTCTGAACAGTTCTTAGCTTGTGCTTTCTAGAAGATGAACTTTGCAGTTTGTTGTTGAAGTATCTTCCCTGATAGCAGGTAGTCTGCTGCCTCTGAGAATGTGTTTTTGCTTATGATGTCAAGTAGAAGAAAAATGGATTTCTAGAAGATCTAAAGGACATACCAGCACTGTGACCATATAAACGAAGGAGTTCGTAGCAACCAGTCTTCCATGCCCAGGGATTTTGAAGCAGTTGTTGCAGTTTCCCTGCATGGTTGCTGATAAAATTACTATCAAACGGCTTAAAGGAACAAGAGATTTATTTTCTTACAATGCTCTAGTTACAGTTTGTAGTCCAGATGAGCTCACATCAACACCAGGGCTGAGAGAACTGGCTACACCATCACTACAGAACGGGTGAGAGAGAGATCATCTTTACTTCCCAGACCAGTATGTCTGGCCAGGTGCACACAAGGATGCCAACTTTCTCAACCAGCTCTCAGTATTTTATTCACCTCTTCAGGGCCTAGTCCCACCCACCTAAACAATCTCCTGCAGGCTTACTCTATCCTTAACTCAACTAATTCTCTACAAATGTGTCCAGAGCGCAAACCCTCAGCTGTGAAGTTGACACTATGCCTAATTATGACAGCAGCATTGGGTGGGAAACACTTTAGACTTAACTATTGCAGTATTTGCAATGTATACCTCTCAGCCTAAGGAAATAGGTCCATAGGAATAGATTTTCTTCCTAATATTCTTGGTGTTTTCATTACTGGAATCATCAGTGTGAGCAGGATGCATATGCCCAGCTGCATATCTCTGTGAGAACATAGGGACCATCGTGCCTTCAGGGTCCATGCACACAGATGTGTTGAAAGAATGTCAGCATTATGTCTTCTTATAAGTCAAGGGATTACAGGTTGACACTGTTGTTCCTATAGTAGCAGCAGACATTACTAATCGATTGTGGAGCTCTTGGCTGCTAAAGCCTGAATGAAAGCTTAAAGCCTTGGAAGAGCTGGCCCTAAGAAGACTTTCATGCCATGTCTATGCTATACTAAGACGCATTAGCCAGCCTTCAGAAGTAGCATGATAGGGAGAAGCATATCCAACTGGTTGTTATGTCCCTGTAAATAGGTATACTGCTCTGTGGGCAATTTTTAAAATTTCTGGTCCATCAAATTGATTTGGTCTCATATTTGGCTTACATCATATTGTAATTGGTAAGAACCACTAGCAGAAGTTTAGGGATCTAAATTACTTGCTTATTTTTCCTGTCTTCAAAGCTCAGAGGTTTTGCGTCAGGTTATGGGTACTTGGAAGATTGTATTCCAAAGTGATACTTTTTTGAATTCTTAGCTGTTTAAGTAAGTGTTGAGCACAGGTTTATTGACAGCAGTTTTTAAAACTAACTGACTTCACGGACTCTGTTCCTCTGTTGTTTATACCTGGAGAAGTACCTTATGTTTACTTAGAATAGAATAGACAGAACAGAATGGACTAGAACAGAATAGAATAGAATTCATTGATACCTTTAAGGTAGCTTGTTTTCCAAAATTTGAGTGATCCTCCACTGGGCATTATTTTTTGCACAGAAATTGGAGTGGGGAAGTAGAAGGGGAAAGGAATTCTTTTGTGTAACAGACATCCAATACTTTTGTGGTGTTTGCTACCAATTGCTTGGATGCCATCCAGTAATCTTGTAGTTGCTTCTTGGATATGAATTTTTTTCTCCCTTAAAGGTCCTTTCTGATGGCCTTGGTTTATTCACTATAAACCATCTTAAGAGCAGATCTGCTCAGCACTTTGGCCACTGGATCATGTACCTGCTGACACTTGAAATCTTGTTTGTCTGAGCTGAGCTTAAGTGTAAAATACACTTTAGTTTTAAATACACAAGGGAAAAAAACTCTGTAAAGTAGTTCATTAAAATGTCACGTCGTGGGGGTGCTGGGGAGAGCTCAGTGGGTAGTGATTTACTGTGCATGGGATCTTGAATTTATTCGTAGAAGCTGTGTAAAAAAATCAGACTGGGGAGATGGATACAGGCAGATCCTTGGTCCTCACCAGCCAGCTCCTCTAGCCTAATGTGGCAAGTTCCAGGCCACATAAAATAAATCCACAATAAAACAAAGTGGATGGTTCTTGAGAAATGGCACCCAGGTTGTCCTGTCACACACACACACACACACACACACACACACACACACACACACACACACACACATGCGCGTGCACGCACCTAGGGCTCCTGTACAAAATGTAATATTTCCTGCCATTGGAAATGATAAATCTTTCCATATGTTGAAGAAAATCCCGTGAGAATGAACATTATCTGCTTCTTTTTGCTGTTTCACACAGCTACCGTAAAATTTAAAGTTAAACACATGGCTCACATGTAGTGTATGCATTGTGCCTGTCGTGCCTATACTGTGGGTTGTTATTCTTATCAGGTAGCCCTGATCTGGAACTACAAGATTCCCAGCCTCCCTGCACCTTCCAGATGAGCATATCATTGTGGTCTTCTCTGTGAAGCTGGCTACCTCTTCTTCCCTCCATGCTCAGAACTCCAGAGACTGCTCCACACAGTGGTGGCCTTTTGGAAGCCACTGTCATTGCAAAGCAGTGGAGTCTAGTGGCTCCTTAGTGCTTGGGAGTCTTTTAGCCGTGTGCTTTGCACTGCTGTGTGAGGTCGTTGGACCACCATATGAGACCCTGATGTAGAGTGATCACTTGGGAATTGAAGCCATTATTGTTACTTTACATGCTTGTGTGTGAGCATTGGATCAAGATCCTGGCATTGAGTTCTCCTCTCTCTATGTGGTTACTGGCGAGGATGGGTCCTAGATCTTCCTGCTGGCCACCGAGGAAACTCAGAGACCACCTTGGCCATTCTAAGTGAGCTCCTGCTCTGTGATCTGAAATGCACACGGGGCCTTGGGGATGTTCAGGGATTGTACTGGAGCTGACCTTTCTCTGGCATCCTGTACTCTTGCATCTGCTTTCCTGGAGATTTTATGTGATTAAAACTCCACTTTCAATTTTCAGTGCATAGCCACGGGCCAGTAGGACTCAGGCTCTAGATTTCAGGTCACTATAGTAATACATGCTCTGATGTATCAGTGGGTTTAATTTGGTCAGTCAGATGATATGATAGCCTTTGTAGTCTTATGGACTGGAGATCTTAAGCTGAATTCCTACCCTGCATTCCCGGGGTATTTATAGGACCTTTCTCCAACAACATACTAACCTGAGTGATTTTCAAGCAGAGTAAATATTCTGTGCTTTCCACACAAAGGCAGTCTTCCCTTGGTACCTGTAGGAGGATGGTTTCCATACCTGTGAGGACGTTAAAAATGCACGAATGCTCAAGTCCCTTAATGAAAATAGTATAGTATGCAATAATATATGCACATAACCCCCACACATCCTCCTACGCACTTGGAAACTTCTCTAGATTATTTGTACCTAATATAAAGTGCTATGTAAGTGGTTTTTTTTTAGAGGAATAATAAGAGAAAAAGCGTGTTTAAGTATGTTTAATACCAATGCAAAAAAGAATGAATATACATACACATTCACATACTTCTTTCTCCCTTTGAGACGAGGAGAGCCTTGAACTCACTGTGTAGCTGAGCATGACCTTGGATCACCTTGAACTTGTGATTCTCCTGTCTCCAGCTCCTGAGTGCTGGGATTATAGAATGAACCTCATGCATGACTGTAGAGGGGCCCAGGGCAGTGTACATGCTAGACAGACACTCTACCCATGGGCTTCATCCCGGCCAGAAGAGTTTTGGTGCTCAGCGACAGACCGAGGGCGAGGAACCTGCGGATAAGGAGGGCTGCTGCACTTTCATTTGGAAGGGAGCATGGGCAGAACATCTTCTGCCAAGCTTTGTTAGGTTTGCCCAGAGAGATCAGGGACATGGGCTGGGGCTACGGGGTGCAGCCAGGGGATCTCTGAGAGTCCCCATTCCTGTTGGACTGTTTTTAGGTTCCTACAAGGAACATGTTATGAATTGACCATATATCTGCGTGTCCCTCATTTTGATGCAGGTGATAAGCACCTGGGTGTCACCAGTCCTTCTTTGAGGAGTAGCAACAGGGACTCGACAGTCTTTAGTCCAGGTGAGGAAGGGTGGAGGAGCCTGCGGTTCCCAGGGGAGGGCTGCCTCCAGCAGCTGTGCTGTGCACATGCACAGGGAAGGAAAGTAGCTCCCCTGGGACTTCTTATGGTGCTGGGGAGACAGGCTCTGTACACCTGGAGCTTTGACAGTGCCCTGGCTCGGCTGCTGAGGGCGGCGCCTCTTGCATCTGGTGATAGATCTCACCTCCCTCTCTGTCCCTTCACTGGAGTAACTTCCATCCAAGCCCAGAGCTCTCCGGTCCCTCTCTTGCCACTCCTGAAATTCTGCTCCCGCTCCTTCTGCTGGTGGCTTTTAGAAAGTGCATGGCAAAAACTCCTATGTATTGAACCTCTCCTCTGAGTACCAATGAGAACGGGTGGGAAAAATAAAATAGCCTCTTTTCGGGGACACAAAATTTTATCTGTAATTTACACTTACATTTCTCATGTGTGAAAAAAAGTTTTGGTGAGGTAAGAAACGGAAGCATCATACTGATTCCATAGCTAGCGGTGTTCATGGCACTTATATTCACATAATCATATCCATCCACATAGGTTATGAATTTCACTTCTGTATTTAACCTGGAGCACTTAAACACTGAGACTCGGAGAGGAACACAGCCAGGTGATCATGGTTGAAGACTAACTTGAACATGTTTCTGATTTCTTTGGCACTTGGCCACTACATGGATCTATGTAAGAGAATGAGGCCTTTGTTTGTATTGTGATCAAGGCTAATGAAATGCTAGAATGCATTTTAAATATAGTGAACGAGGCATGGGTTGGGAAGAGTAAGGAGAACCAGCCTGGCTGGTAAACGCGTGACGTTCCCGTGGGCAAGGAGAAAGTAAAAGGATCTAATGAGGACTATTTTCTTCTGGTCGCAGCAACCCTTGCAGAGCTCTTGGCAGATTCCCTTGGGTAGCAGGATATAATTGTGCCCTTGGTCTGCAGAGGGCACAACGCAGGTGCTCCGTGATTCTTGGTGGTTTCTGAAAGTTTCCTAGCAGGTACTGACAAGTAATGTCTTTAGATGGAGAGAAACAATTTGTGTTTCTCTCATTGCTGTCTTAGTCTCTGAGCATGACAAAACCACGTTCTGACTTTTGAAAGGCTTTGGGAGCTTGGTCCAGTCAGATGTTTTTGTGAGCGACTTCTGTTTGACTTCCGTTGCCTGTGGACCCTTCTAGAGGCTGAGGAGGTGGACCCTGTTTGAAAAGGGAATCTCAGCTCTCTGTGCTCTTAGCAGAAACCTTGAGGACACCGTGCAGATCTAGAGATATCAGTTCTCCAAGAGAAAGTCACCAAGGCCCCCCCCACCTGTTCTCTTTCAGTGTCACCATGCCTGTTAATTAGCTGCAGACACTTGTTAATCAGAATGCAACTGTGAAAGCTCAAGGGCGGGGCTGTGGCAAGATGGCTCAGAAGAAAGACATCTGGGGACTTGAGTATGTTTCCCCACGGTAGGAGAGAGCTGGTTTAAAAAGTTGTTCCTATCTTTACATATGGATTCCCCATATATATACATGTATGTGTATAATGTAAATATATAACTAGTATATTTATTTTATTTTAAAAAAGTGAGGGGAGAGCAAGGTCAAAGCCACCTGGTTGTTTAGTAGAAGGGCGTAGGGGCCAGTTTCTTCCTTTGACTCCTTAATTGCCTTTATTTTATCTATAAGCGCATGGAGTCATGAGCTGTGGACCCCTGGGATGGCAGGTCTGGACTTGACAGTGTGTGGCCGCAGAATCCAAGAGGGTCACAAAGCTAAGTAATAAATAGGATGAAAGAGAACCCAGGGCTGCCCCCTGCCCGAGCTGTATGTTTTGTGTGTGTGTGTGTATGTGTGTGAATTTTTTTTCTCCCACATTTTATTTTTTTCTAATCATACAAGCTTGATAGGTACCCCCATCCTCTCCCTCCCCTCTCCCCTCCCCAATCGTCCCCTATTCACTCTCCCCCTTCCCCCTTCTGACCTGTGTTTTTATCTTGCATGAAAATGCTGGATACACAATGTGTTCAGATATGTCTTTAGTACACGTTGGTTACCCTGTATGCAGAGCGACTGAGGCTGAGCGTATGGTTTTAGTCAGTGAAGTGCTTGCTGTGTAAGGGTGGGGACCCGAGTTTAGCTCATGAAACTCTCATAAAAATGCCAGATGTGGGGTGTTGCATGTTTGTAGTTCCCCGGAAGCAGAGATGGAGGATCCTCAGGGCTTGCTGGCTTGCGGAATTGGTAAGTTCTGGGGCAGTGACAGACCCTGTTTCAAGAAGATGGGTGGTGTAGACACCTGTGCACATATGAACATATATGCACACATGAATACACATACATACATACATGTTTAAAAAAATACAGTGAACTAGCGAGATAGCTTGGCACGTAAAAGAACGTGCCATGAAAGTCCAATGACCTGACCAAGAAAAGGTGGAAGGGGAAAACTGACTCTATGAAGTTGTTCTCTGACCTCCACACGTGGTTCATGGCATTCCCCCGATTACACACAAAACAATAATATATTTTTAAAGAATCCCGCTGTTACTACCACAGCATAGTACAGGACACCAGCAGAAGATTTTAGCCATGTATATATGAGATATCTTGTTATTGAGATCATAGTCTAAATGTGAAGTTTGTTGGTGCTGCATATGCATCTTATGTACAAAACCCAAAGGTAATTTCACAAGGTCATTCTAGCACACCTGTGTTTTGACTCATATGAGGTCAAGATGGGGGAGGGGACTGGGCACTTGTTTCTCATGTTGCTGCTCAGAATGACGTAGATTTTGAAGCATTTTGGAGTTTGAGTTCTTGGATAAGGGATGTTCGAGCCGGGTATAGTGTGAATTATGAAAATTGTAATGACAGCCACCAGGTGTGGCCCAGAGGGAAAGGGTTTTCTTGTGTGGTTTCTCCTAATCCTGGCACAGCTCCCACGGTGGCAGTGGAGGTGGTGTATATTCCAAATGATGAGTATGGCAGGACTGGCAACAGTTGGACCCGGGGTACTTTTGCCTGTGTCTTCCAAAGTATTTGGCAGTATTTGAGTATTGCTAAATTTGCCTGTGTCTTCCAAAGTATTTGGCAGTATTTGAGTATTGCTAAATTTGTGCATGAATTCTGTTTGTGAAGATACTGGGAAGGAAAGGCTGACAAGACTTGCTCTTGGGTAAAGCCGTTGAGCTTTTGACTTGTGTATTCCTGGTCTATGGGTAAGGAAATGTCTAGTGGGACATTGTGATTTTTTTTTTAATTACCAGAGTATGCTTTTGCATGTTACCCCAGACCAAGAAATGAGCTCAAGTGTGAGCTCCTAGTGTGAGCCTCTTTGCTGAGCGTTATGTGCGTTCTACATATCTGAATGTAATTAGAGTAACTGAAGTAATGTATTGTGTAGGTTTGTTAATAGAGCTGAAGATGACAGAATGCTGAACTTCTCATTCACACTCCCAAGTGTCCAGGAATCACTGAGAATGGCTAAGGAGACTGTGGGTTTATTACCTTTCTCCTTGGTGGGACAAAGTACTTGACCAAACCACCTCAGGATGAAAGGGTTTATTTTGGTGCACAGTTTGAAGATACGGACCATCACAGGGGACAGGCTGGGAAAACCAGCATTCTCCTTTTATTCAGACCAGTATCCTTGCCCAGGAAATGGTGCTGCCCACATTTAAGATGGATCTTCCTATCTCGGTCAACCCAATCTAGAAGCTTTCTCACAGACATTTCCAAGTGCTGGTCCTTCTGTCCTTCTAGATTCACAGGCTAATAATAATTGACCATCATAGTTTTTTTCCTGGAAGAATGTAGGCTGTAAACCTTTGAAAGTCTGGCTGGTATGTCCTGTGTGCACCCCGAGTAGGGATTGGTGAACAGAGGCAGTGTTGAGCCTGCCCAGGCAGCTGACTGATACCATGTAGACCTAAGATGCTGGCTGGCTGGCCCTTGCCTGCCTGCCCTGTTTAGTAGCTGCTTCCTGGGTGAATATAGTTATTATGGTTGGCCACCTGCAGATGCCAGATGCAGAGATTTCACATGCTCTGAAGCTGGTCGCTGTGTCTAGCAGGCCTTTGACAGCCAGGCAAAAGCGTGTGCACTGGAGTCTTGTCTCTAGAGACTGAAAAATAGCACTTTGAAAAGGCTCTGTGACTTTCTCCCAGTGTGCTCTTCAATAAGACATGGCAGTAACTCTAGGCTTCGTCACGGATTAGGGTTGTGTCACGGACTAGGGTTGTGTTGCTTTTTTGTGCCTAGTTTCTTCATTGGCAGATGTTGACCGTTGTCAGCAAGCACTGGTCCTGAGCAGGCGCATGCCTGCTGTTGGTCTTGTTATAGTACTGCTGTTGTTTTTTGCAGGTTCTGCATCCCTTTGGCATCTTTTACTGGAAGCATACTCATAGCTCTTTGGGGATGATTCCTTCCTCCGTTGACCTCTGGCTTGTTTTCCATTTCAGAATGGGGGTAGCACAAAGCCTGGGATATGCTGGGGGTGGTCTTCACCACTTGAGGCGGATGTCACAGGACAGAATATCTCTCTCAGGTCCTGCTCCTGAATCCTCCAGGGGCCTCGCCCTCTCAGAAGCTGGGCTGACTTGTGATTGGATTCTCTGAGATGTCCGTGATTTCCGGCAGCATTCTTTCCCAGCTCACGTTGACCGAGGTTGATTTTGGCCATTTTCATCAAGGAGGCCTCATGAAGTTCTCTTCTAATGGGATTTGTTCCTATGCTCCGTTCTTCAGGTTTACCCATTCTGAGCCTTTTTTTTTTTTTTTTTTATATTTTCTTTCTTTCTTTCTTTTCTTTTTTTTTAAATTTTTTTTTGTATTTCACTTTCTTTTTTTTTTATTAAAAATTTAATTATACATTTTAAAATTTTTTACCAGTTCCCTCCCTCCCCCCTCCTCCCCCTCCCCTTCCCCCAGTGCCTCCCCCCCAATTCCCAGAAAGTCCTTTATTGTGTACTCCTAACTCTCCTCTGGATCCTCCTCTCCGATGACATATAAGGACCCAGTGGCATTTCCATAAGCCCTTTCTCTTGTTCCCCTTAAGCATAAGATCACTACTATGGCTGTCAATCCCTTGTCTCCAGGGGTCTCGGTGCCCTTAACAGATGCTAGACTTTATGAGGGCAACAGTGCGCTGGACATTGCGCAGGGCATGCAAAGTCCCATTATGATTGCTTTGGCCCCAACTATTGTTGAGAATCTTGCAAATCGTTGCTCCTCCCATCCTTTTGCTCTTACAATCTTACCGCCCCCTCTTCCGCAAATGTCCCTGAGCTCCAGGATGGGGAGAGATTAGCCCATTCTGAGCCTTTTAAAAACCTGAGTGAGGGCTTTTATTTTGTTCTCTGAGGAGACAGGCTGATAATAACTCTTAGCATTAACTGCTTCTCTTGACTTCATTTGTAAAAAAAAAAAAAAAAATTCTCAGAACCTGCAAGGAACTCAGGACAATTTAATAGAACCATGTTTAGAGCTTGAATTAAAACAATGATAGTTGGTAATAGAAAGAGGTCCCAGATCCCTTGGGTCATTTTTGGGTCATGGTTTGTGTATGTGTGTGTGTGTGTGGGGGGGGTGTATACAAGAGAGCACTTGAGTATGTGTACCTATGGAGGCTCAAGGTGACATCAGGAATCATCCTGGGTTGCTACACCTTTTTATGACTTTGCTCTGGGGTTTCCCAGGCTCTGCCTTCCAGGGCTGGAATTACGGGCCACCATCACATCTGCTGGACCTGACATTTTTTTACATAGGTTCTGGAGATTCTGACGAAGGCTCTAACTCCTGAACTGTCTCCCCTATCCCCTTGGGTCATGTTTTAGCGATTGCCTGGGCTGGAGGTCAGCAGAAGACAGGACTGACTCTAGAGCTGGGCCTCTGATCATATCTTGTCCTTGCGCACTTTCTTTTCCTGGCAGTATTGGATAGCAAGTGTTCCAACCTAAATTAAAATCAATAAGAAGCAATATCATTTGTGTTTAATACAAAGACAGGTGCTTCCAACAGGGCACTGTACTGTCAAGTAAAGTTTAGTTGTGTGGTTTCTAGCTTTTTTCTTCTTCTTTCTTTTTTTTTCTGGCTGCTCCCCCTAATGCATTAATTTTTCAGCGTAAGCTCTGCTTTGATTTAAAGCCTTGGTCTTCAAAATTAGGACTGTTTCCCTCTGAAATATTTGTGTGTTTTGTAGAGCTCAGACATCAAAGCACCACTGGGTCTGGGCCTTGAGAGAGATCATATTGGATGTGCGGGGCTAGCCCCGCCTCTAGCCCCAACTCTGGAATCAGAATTTGCATATCAACCAGCTCCTTGGTCCTGGTTGGAAATGCAAATCTTAGCTATCAGCTCCCCAGGTGATCAGGTGGGCGCACTGTGGAGTTTTAGATCTGCTATCTGGTGTGAATGGGAATGTCATGCTCATCTCTGTGTTTCATAATGTTTTCACTGATTAATGAAGTGTAACGACTGTTCATTTTTGAATATAAAAGAATCTATTCAGGGACATGGAGGGAAGTAGAAGTCAGCTTTAATGGCAACACCCCAATATCCCAGTCACAACTGACAGGTTGCCAATTGATCAGTAGTATTTTGGTTAGTCATTGACACATTTTATAAACTTTATTTATTTTGCATGTATGTGTGTGTGTGTGTGTGTGTGTGTGTGTGTCTGTCTGTCTGTCTGTCTGTCTGTGTGTTTCTGTGTGTCTGTGTATATGAATGAGAGGATACTGTGTGTTCTTGTGGAGACCCCAAGAGTAACTTCAGGAATCATTCTTGATGGCTTCTACCTCCTTTCTGCTTGGTTCTGGGATTTCCTAAGCTCTGCCCACCAGGGCCAGAAGTGCAGACTGCTGCTGTTTTCTGCTTGGTGTTTTTACATGAGATCTGGGGTTAGAACTCAGGACCTTCTGCTTTTGAAGCAGAGTCTTAATCACTAAACCATCTCTCCAGCCCCATTGACACATTAGCATATCGGCATCATAGAGTGGAAATTGAAATATCTTTTCACCCAAAGCTTAATTCTTTAAGACATTTTCAATCTCTCTCTGTCTCTGTATTCAGAGGACACTCTTCCATGCCTGTTTTCAACTCCACCTTCTTGTAGACAGGCTCCTTGTTTCTGTCTGCTGCACACTCCAGGGTAGCTAAACCCTCAGGCTTCCAGAAATCCTCCTGTCCCCAGAAGTGCTGTGATGATGACAGATGCTTGCACTACAGGTCCAGCCTCTACGTGAATCCTGGGGGACTTGAACTCAGGTCCTCATGCGGGTGTGGCAGTTGCTTTTACCCACTGAGCCCAAAGCTTAATTCTTACGGGCATGGAAGATGAAGTTTCAACTTCTCCTTTGGTCATGGTAGAAGATTCTTGGAAAAAAGGCCTTTAAAATCACATTTTATATCTATAGCATTTGCTGTGGGGGTGGGGGGGTTGGGGGGTGAGGGGGCTGGGATGACGGGGCGTGTGTTACTGTTTTCCCTGCCATGTAAATTATCAGGTTAGTAACCATCTAAGAAAATGAAATCTGAGACAGGGATTGGGAGTGGGGACTCTTGACATGTATATTTTGGTAGAACTGTTATAGTGGGTAGATAAACGCAAGCCATGCACGTGGCTTACTCTTTGCTCACATTTATTTATTTATCTATCTATCTATCTATCTATCTATCTATCTATTTATTTATTTATTTAATTCAGACCTTGTGCTACTAGTATGAATTCTAAATTAATTGCCTCTTTAATTGCTTTCATTAGGTGATAGATACCTCTGATTGAGTAGACCTTTTTCATCCCAAAATATCCAAGATTTGAAGCTTAAGGTCAGGAAAGGACAAGCTCCTCAGTGGAGAAATTAAAAAAATAATAATAATAAAGAAAGAGGAAAAGGTGGTTGTCTTGGCAGCAGAAGCTTGCTAATTATACCGCCAGTTATAGTATCTGTTTATGATGGGGGCACGGGGGACCCAATTAGCGGGTAGTGTACGGGATGGTACTGCAAGAAGAGGGGAGCAGTGCACTCTGCGTGGAGGGGGTTGGGCCGGGGGTGACGCTGGACCTTGGTCCTTGGCTCTTTGTTTGTCCATCTGATCCACCCGTGTCATCGAGTCTCGCCTGCAAGGCTGGCCACACTCTGCAGTGACCCAGGCTATAGTACCGGAGACACGTCAAGTCCAGGGCTGGGAGAGGCCAAGGCCAGCAGGGCCTGGACAGGCCCCTTTGTTCCGGATGCCCCTTTTCCTGGAGTTTCCAAGGACGCTTTAGTGACTGTGATAAGGAAACAGGAGGAGCTCATCCGACCAGGAGTCTCCCATTTTCACCACTGTTCATTCTTTATCACTTACAGGGCTGTGTGCCACCTGGTTTGTCCTCTGGCCACAGGTGGATGGAGAGAATGAAGTGACTGGGTGTTTAAGGCAGAGTGGCTGCCTGTGATGGGTTAGGGTGTGTGTGTGAGTGTGTGTGTGTGTGTGTGTGCGCGCACACACATGCGCGTGTGGGCTGGGTTGAGGTGCGTGCTGATTCCTTTTTGTCTTAGCCAGGGCAGAAGTTAAAGGCAGATGATGACATCACATGCATGCCTTTTCAGTGCTGGAGTTGAACCCAGGGCATTATGCATGCCAGGCAGGAGCTTTTCTGCTGACCTACACTCCCAGCCAAGGACCCCCTTTCCCCCGTATTATTTGATGGTCCAATAGGTCTAATTCTGGGTATCGACTTTATACAAATATGAGCAAGTGTGCTCACTTGTCCGTGTGTGCATGCAAACTGTGTTCTCTGTGAGATGGTCTCAATGACTAGTAGCAGGAAAGGATCTATATGTCTGTGGCATATTTTCAACAACGGAATACTGCATACCAGTTAAAACCATCTCATTAAAGCTATTAGAGATCAAATGGCCAACTTTTTCAGAATTGTTGCTGAATGAAAAAGCAAGCAATATAATGAAAAATACAGTAGTATTTGTATAGAAAGAATCTTTATGTTTATAGAAAAATATGTGTGAATCTATTAAAATAGCTTCATACTCTAGGGGCAGGATAAGGAGAACAGCAGATTTAAGCCTTAACTGAAATGATCTCAAACAGAACATATCCGTGGATTATACACAGGCTTTTAAATTAAAGAAAGAAAATCAATCTCCATGTTTTCCTACCCCTAGAAAATGTCCACCCCCCCATCAGAGTTCCTGGCCCTCCCATCTAATTAAAAACCTAAAGCAAGGTCAGTCTGTGAAGGTCCTACCTGTGGGCCTGAAAGACAAAGCCCCACTTCTTCAAAGGAGGGTGGGACCCATGCCACTCTTGAAGCTTTCCTGCCTTCTAACCTTCTCTCTCTTCTCACGCCTAAGTTCCTCCACAGATTCCAAGGCTCTGAGTCTCTTGGTCCAGTCCAACTCCAAGTGGCTGTTTTCAGTAATTTAATCCGTGGCTGACCCTGCCCAGTGCTCTATTCCCTTTACTTTTCCATGCTGGGGGCTACATATCATCTGTCAATCTATCTATGGACCCACCTACCTACAGAATCATCTACAATTCAACCTCCCCACCGGCAGCTACTATACTATACTATGCTATGCCATGCCACGCCACGCCATACCACACCACAAGGCTATGGTCATGGTCATGAGCCAGTAACTTCCCAGTTACTGCTGTGGGCTCTTCACACTGACCCTAACCCAACCTATGAGCCTCCTGAATTCTTGAAGTTCAGCATGATTTTAAGTCATCAAAAGCCAAGATTGAAGAGTTGTATGTACATGTCAGGCATGACACATTGCAGCTGCCTGAGTGGAGAGCCCTACCTTCGAGGGAGATGATATAGAGGAATCACTCTCTTGTGAGGCTGTACTAAGCACTAAATGAATATGCCAGAGCCAAGTGCAGGCCTGGAACAGATCCTTTATCAAGAGGGAAGTGGTGGTTTCATCAATACCATGGCATTGGAAGACATTGGCAACCTTCTTCTACAGACAGTTTAAGCACGACCTATAGCACTCTGCCTCTGAGACTACATGCAGACCAGACGACAGGGCCATGTTGCAATAAAACGTTATCTGTGGACCGGAAAGGTGAACACCATATGAACACACTGAAATGTGTTCAAAATTCTTTTCTGGTCCAGGGAGATGATTCAGTGGGTAAAGGTTTTGTTGCACAGATGCAATACTAGTGGAACAAATAAACACCCTATATATATATGTATATGTATGTGTACATGTATGTGTGTATATATGTGTGTATGTGTATATGTATGTATTTGTGCATGTGTATATGTGTATATGTGTGTATGTATGAGTGTATGCATGTGTGCGTATGTATGTGGTGTGTACATATGTTAGTATGTATGTATATGCATATGTGTATGTATGTATGTGATGTGTATGGATGTGTGTATGTATGTGTGCATGTGTATATATGTGCATATGTATGTGTGCATATGTATGCATATATGCATGTGGTGTGTATGTATGTATGTATGTATGTGTCTCACAGTTAAGCACAGGTGTCAACTTGACTGTTGAATGTTTGAGCTCTGGGCATAGTTTGTGAGAGTTGATGTTTGAGTTAAGCCCAGAGCAAACCTGAAGGAGATTGTCTAGCTGCTGGGGAAGACCCAGACCATGGTGGGTGGGATTAGTCCCTGGATAAATCACAGAGAACTGGTTGGGAGAGTCGGCATCCTTCTGTATACTTGGGCATACATGCTGGTCTGGCAAGTAAGGATTGTCCATCTTTCAGCCGTTATGTGGTGATGATATGGCCAGTTCCCTTGGCCCTGGTGTTGGTGCGTGCTCTCCCGTCAAGCTGGACTATGAACTGTAACCAGTAATCGTAAGAGAATGAATCCCTTGTTCCTTTAAGCCATTTGATGGTCATTTATCAGCAATCATGCAGGTGGATTGCAACAATGTGTATGCATGTGTGTATGTATGTGGTGTGTATATATGTGTGTGTATGTATGTGTATATGTTTTATGTGTTTGTGTATGTATGTGGTATGTATGTATATATGTGTATATGTGTTGTCTAACTCATGAACCATCAGTCTGTGGATATTCACCCTGTCTTTGTAACTTACTCTCTCACTTCCCTGAAAATGTAGGTGGTTATGTGCAGTCTGTGAGCTTGTGTTCTGCAGATTGAATCAGTCCTTTAGGAAGGAGCCAAATCCCTGCCTGTCCCTCCCCCCAGATTCTGACAGAACCCTGGCTGATTCTTCTTGTCTTACTTGGGGTGTGGCTGTGTCTTTGGCCCACTTGTAGTGTGATGGCCACATGTTGAGAGTTGTTCTCAATAGAGGATGAAGGCTGGGCAGGCAGCATACCTTCTGCTGGGCCTAGGGCATTCTGGGACACCGTTTTGTCCTCTGAGCATCTGTGTTAGCGTCTCTCAGGAGTCCACGAGAACCTTCGCTCAGATTCTCAGATCAGGGATCGCCAAGTGATGCGTATACACTGTAATTGGAGATGTAAAGTCAGGACAACTTGGCTGACATCTGGACCACCCTTTGCACTATTTCATGTGCCTGCTCCAGTTCCTCCACCCCACTGGGAGACATCTGGGACCTCAGTGCATGTCAGCAGAGGCCGAGCTTGGCGAGTTGCTTCCCGATGAGCCTACTGCCTTTTTCCTCATAGTCCAAATAACTGGTTACATGGGTGGGAATTGCTGCAGCTTAAAGGCTTAATGTCTGTTCCTTAAGAATCAACTGTGTATATAGTTCTCATTTTCTTAGCTAAACAAAATGAAATGCTTTTTTAAGAAAATGGAGAATGAGGGAAGCTTTCATTGTAATTATTTGTCCTTCCTCAACAGCTCTGTTCTCTTCATTTTCTTTCTGATTCGAAGCATGTTTAATGAGAAGAGAAATTAGAAGCAGGGTGTGGAGGGGGGAGTCTGTCAGAGAAGCCTACGAACAGGAAGAGAAGTTCTGCTAGCTCCTTAGCTATGCTCCATGCTCAGTTCTTCACGGCGTTCGGCAAGCAATGTTTTTTGTTGCTCCTAAGTCTAATTAATAGCTGGCTGAGACCTCGTTTTGTTCAACCTGGAAGGCAATTGGATGGATGCTCAGTTCTGTGCATTATCATAGCAAACGAGTTCGCTTTTTTCCTTAATCACTTAGAGCTTTCTCAGCAATGTAGACAGCAGACGGACAGCTGTGTTTAAAAAATAAAATGCATCTCAGAGTGTTCACTGTGACATGCAACGAATGTGTATTGATGGTTAGAATGACTTCTTTAAAAAATCATCTTTAAGACAGAGTTTGAACTATGAACTAAGCTTGTGTCTCCTTTTCCCCTCCCCTTCCTCTCCCCTTTCCCTTCCCCCCTCCTCTTCTTTTCTTTCCTTCCTTTCCTCCCTCCGTCTTTCCCTCCTTTCCTCTGTCTCCCTTTGTGTGTGATTCATATGTTTGCACACGTGATTCATATGTTTGCACACGTGATTCATATGTTTGCACACGTGTAGGCAGGTGTGTATGTGTATGTGTGCGCACACATACTTGTAAGCTAGAGGTTGACATTGGTGGCTTTCGCAATGACTACCTTATTCATTGAGACAGGGTCTCTCACTGAACTCTGAGCCCACTGGTTGGCTAGACTGGCTGACTACTGAGCCCCAGGGAGCTCACTGTCTTTGTCCTTCTTTCTAGTGCTGGGTTACAGGAAGTCCCCGTGCTTTGTGCCTCATGAACTCATGAATTCGTGCCTCTGAACTCAGGCCCTTTACCTGCTGGGCCATCTCCCTAGCCAAGGCATGGCTGTAGCAACCTATTCCTGAGTGTTAGGATACATGAACTTGTATTGAAAAGCTACACGGACAGATCGGGATGTCACCAACCAAGACAGATTCCAAGCCAGCGAGGATGAAAAGGCCCTTCCAGAAGGGTGATGGGGGATTACAGCTGTTCGTCTCATCTGCACAAGGGGCTAGGGCTGGGGGGCTGATGGTGACTGTGTGGACTTTTCATTCTGAGACCAAGTACGAATTGAGTTAGGGCTGAGGTTGCCTCTAGGAAGGTAGGTCAGGCCTTAGCTGTGCTGGCGTCCATACGGGACAGCCAGTCATGACAAATGAAGGGTGTCTAGAAGAGAGGAAAGAGCAACCTCAGAGATGGGTGACTTCCCTCCTCTGTCAGTCAGAATTCATTATTTCTGTGGAAGCGCACCCACTCGGGACCCCTTGATCTTCCTCAGCAATGTAGACAGCAGATGGACAGCTGTGTTTAAAAAAGAAAATGCATGTCAGGGGGTTCGCTGGGGTGGTGTTTATTGAGTCTCTGCTTCGGGCCTGCTTTGTGGTCTGAGCTGCAGATCTGTGCAGGGTGGGCTGTGAGGGTGGGGTGGACCTCCTCCAGCACTTTGGGAATAATCTGGCAGCCCTGCTTTCAAGCTGCGACTTATCAATAAAGCATGACAGGGAAATCTGCCCAGTGTGCTTAGGGAAATAGTTTACAGGAAGAAACACAATGTTGCAACAAAATGGCCTGATCTAAGCAAAGCCAAGGTCTGAAATCCACAGGGACTTGTTACAAATTAGTATACTTTTTACAAAAAAAAAAAAAAAAAAAAAAGTCATTCTTAGTGTCTGTGGGAAACTGAAGGCATTTTTTCCTTAATCCAGATGAAAAGCGAGAAAGCCTTCTGTGTGCGTGCAGATGTTTGCCATTTAGTCAAAACACAGATGACTGTCTACTTTTCGCTTTCTTTCCATCTGGACAGGCTGCATAAGCCTGCACACAGAGAAGCAATGATCCTGCACTTTCCTGGACGGATCCCACCAGATCCCAGCTTGCCTTCGTGCTCCGAACGTGCATGCCTGGCCCTTTGCTCATGAGCAATTTGCTTTTGTAACACCTAAAGCTATTTATGTGTTGTAGTCTTGACTTCTGCAGAAAGGGGGAAACGCTTAGTTGTTCAAAGAAGTTACTTGAAGTAAGGCTGGGCTTATTACTGTATAGTGCCTTTTGGTACAGCAGGGGAATTTGTTCTGCAAGTTGTGGGCATGGTGGAAGATTCAGGGCAACTATGCAGTAGTTTAAAGAAGGGGACAGGATGGTGGAACTTGGGAAAGGAAGATTTCTTTGGCTCCTTGAGGGAATGTAGTAGAGAAGTTCCTTTGAATATTTTAGTCATTTGTAACTTTGATCTTCTGCTGCATGAAAAGATTAAGTATTTTTATTGAGGAAGGCGGAAATATAGTTTTTGTATAGTCAGTGGCTGGCAAGTTCTTGAGTCTTAAGAGTCTTAATGCATTTTCTAGGTTTATGGAACTGTTTTGTAAAATAGGCAACTAACATTTATATCATGATCAGAGAGATTTATTACTCCATATACTAACATCTTTTATTAGTAAGCAAAATTTGAAGCAGTTACTAATCACACTGTATTCTTTACCAAGACATGGAAAGATTGAAAAATCTTTTAAAAAGTAAACTTTCAACCCCCATTTCATCCTTAGTCCACTCTGAAGGCAAAAATTGCTAAATAGGACAGTTCATTTTGGAAACAAATGTGAAAAATCAATTTGTATTTGTTTTTGTAAGTGGAAAACATATGGTTTTTAGATTTTTTTTTGTAACTTTGGCCAAAAGATATTTTAGGGCAGATTATTTTACAGTAGCTTCACATTGCTTTTACTGTGTGCGAGACAACATATATATCTGTTTATACAAGTAACAGGATTTGTTTTTTTTTTGGGGGGGGAGGCAAACAAGTGACAAAACCTCAGGAAGACCCCCTTATTGCTTTGCTCGGGTATTTT
Source organism: Typhlomys cinereus (assembly GCA_023101885.1). Taxonomy (NCBI): domain Eukaryota; kingdom Metazoa; phylum Chordata; class Mammalia; order Rodentia; family Platacanthomyidae; genus Typhlomys; species Typhlomys cinereus. The sequence goes on along the minus strand of JALPQD010000084.1, from coordinate 1,414,717 downwards.
CCAGGCTCACCTTTCCAACGTGAGATCTGGGGGGCCCAAAAGTCTGGTCCTTTTGCTTGTGCGGCCATCTCCTTGGCCTCCAAGTCTATTTGATAGAAGGTCTGATTGAATTTAGTTTTGTCCAATATAGAATTGGCTTTAGCCCATTCTGAACTTAATTTGATTTTTAAAAGTTTAATTAAATTAACTATTTTTGTGTGTGCTTTCCATGTGTGTGTGGACAGTGTGTGCAGATGTGTATACAAAATTGCACTTGAGTGTGTGTGCCTGTGGAGGCCTAAGGGACACATTGGGAATCATCCAGGCTTGCTCTTCCAACTTACTGTTTGTTCTCGGTTTTTCTAGGATCTGAATTATAGACCACTGCCATATCCGCCTAACCCAAAATGTTTTTTGTTTGGCGTCTAGGAATCAGAACTCAGGTCTTTTTGCTTGTAAGACAGAAGCCTTAACCTCTGGGCCATCTTACTTCCCCAATCCCTTTAATTTGTTTCAACATCCTGTGTGTTGCGTGCTTGTGTTCATGTTCAAATTTCTTCATTTGAAAGGACGTGTAGTATCTGGTATTTGACTGATTTTTGTGAGCCACTGAATCATTCCATTTTTTTGGTTCCACATTAATATTTATATGAAAACAGCCAGTCGAGGGTTGTGTTAATGTGATAGGGGGTCATTTTACTAATATGAAATTTACCCTCTTAAAGTATTTGCACACATTGTCAGAGCATACAAAGCAGCCTTATTCTAGCTTCAAGCTTCCACTCAAACAACTCACTTGCTGCCAGTTTGTTTTCCTTACCACCCAAGACTCAGCTTTGTAAACAAAGGACATTGGCCACAGACAGGAGCTCCTGGCACTGGATGAATAGAGGTCCCTGCCCCCTCTCTTACTTGTTGGGAAACTCTGTGACTTCTGTTTGGGGTTGACTAGGCATTGGTGGTCACAGGCTTAAAATGAAACGATGCTTTTCTTGCCAACACCATCTTTATGCTTCAGGTATGTCCTGCGTGGGCCACGTAATGCAGAGCAAAACAAGGAATCGATAAAGCCATCAAGCAACTCTGTGTCTGGCTGGGAATGTTGATGAATGGTGTTGCATTTCCCTCGGGGTGTTTCTAGCCTTCTTTGGGAGAGAAGTGGGCCAAGTACATAGGGAGATTGAAAACAGCTTTCCTTGTTTGCCTTGAGGGGGCCATGCCAGTGGACTGAAGGCTGACTGTGGAGGCCTCCTCTCCCCGAGGGACCAGGAGGTAACACTTGCTTATCCTGTGCAGACCTTTTCCTGCCTGCTATTTTCCAGGCTTGTATTTTGATGGCAGAGCAAAGATTTAAGAGTGTTACCATGGGGCTGGCGAAGTAGCTCGGTGGGTAAGGTGTTTGCCTGGGAACTTGGTGACCTGAGTTTGGTGAACTTGAGTTCCATCCCTGGAAGCCCACATGGTGGAAGGAGAGAACTAACTTTAGAAAGTTGTCCCCTGTCTGCTACACAGGTAGCGGTCAGGCCTGTGTGCTAGAGCATTCATGTGCATTCTCTTTCTCAAATAAAAATAAACCAATGAATATTTTCATAATAAAGTGCTCCTATGTTTTGACACTTGAGATATTGTAAATCATAAAGATACATGCTTGTGCCACCCCCTTTTTTTTTTTGCCTTTTGGGTATTTTTGTATTACTTCTCCCACTTTCTCTCAAATTGATACGTCTAACAGAAATGCAGGCGTCTAGAGCTTGAAGCTGACATCAGAGAAGACTCATACACCCCAGATATGACCCCTGGCCCTACAACAGGTGGGTAACTTTCGTTCACCAGCCCATAAAACCTGAAACTCTTATTCAGAAATAGGGGGTTTGTGGGATGGAATGTCTGACCCCATTTTCTTCAGGCCTGGGTTCAATCCCCAGCTCCACAGAAACGGAACATCATGGCTAATTCTTTAAATGCCAGCTTTTGAAAGCTGGAGGATCAAGTTCAATGTCAGGAGTTAACAAGACAACTCAACAGGAAAGGTGTTTGCTGGAAAACCGGGTGACCTGAATTCAATCCTGGAAAGCTATGTGTCAGAGAGAACTGACTTTTGAAAATTGTCCTCTGAGCCCCACCTATATGCCTTGACATACATGTCCCTTCTCTCTATGTTAAATAATTAAGTAAAAAAAACATTTTTTTAAAGGATGTTTAGGGTGAGTTTAAAACCTACCTGAGTCACGTGAGACCCTTGTTTCTAAAAACCAAACTACAACCACAATCGGCAGCAACAAAACTAGACCCGGAGCTGAGAACAGAGACGGTTAGGCAGCCTAGGTGAGGGGCCGCCCAGGAAGAGATGGATGAAGCTGTCTCACAGCACAGTCTACATGTCTTCTGACCTTTGCTTCCTGGTTTTCTATAAATTGCAAAACTGCCAGTCTGGCCTTTTTGCAAGACTGGAAATAAATCCATTCTCCTTTTCTCATCTTCATTTTCTTATTCTACTTGAAATAAAAGAATCCGAGGTGGTGAGTTATGGACCCAAATGTCTAGGAACAAAGAAACCAAAAACGTCCTAACATAACTGGGCTATCAGTTAAGGCGTAAGTTCACTTAAGAACTTGCTAGTAACAGACATACTATTGAGATCACAGAGATCAATGCAAGCTTTTGTGGATTATTTTTATTTTATTACTTTCTGTATTTTTCATGTGTTTATATGTATGTGGTATGCATACATGTATGTTCATGTTGGTAAATGTGGGTATGTATGCGCCCACGTGTGGTGCTTATGGATGTGCAGGCCAGAGTTGGATGTTAGGTGTCTCCTGTGATAACTCTCCACCTTATGTACTAAGCCCAGTCTTTCATTGAACCCAGAGCTTGGAGATTCAGCTAGCCAGCTTGCTCCAGGGATTCCCCTTCTGTGCTTCCGGAGTGCTGGGGTTGAGGGCAGTTGCCCCGCCCACCTGGCATTGACATGGGTGCTGGAGATCCAAATTCTGGTCCTTTTGCTTATGCACCAAGTCCTTTACCCCCAGAGCCATCCGTCCAGCTGCTGGCATGTGTGCTGGGCTGCCTGTCACTGGAGTTAGACCACAAGAAGTTCAACTCTCAAAGGCTACGGAATAGAACTAGCGCTCTCGGTCTCAGGTAAGCGCTGCCTGAGCCACCTGCCACCTTGTAGATTTTCCCAGTAGTCTCATGTGCCTTCTCCTCCTCGCCATAGCACAGGTGCTCAATCACTTGTTCTCAGACCCCAAAGGTCTTCTGACCACAAATAACCCTGGGGATGAATGGAGTGCTTCAGAATCTTCTACTCACTTTTTTCCTCCATGTCCCACAAAACCCTGAGTCACCTGCATATATACAAAACACTCCATTACAGAAAATAAGGACTGTACTTTCTGGGTGATTTCAAGGGGTTTGTTGACAGTAATTTTGATTGATTACAACTTTGACTACTTTCCTTTTTTCCCTAATACAATTTCCAGTTGGCCTCAGATTACGTAGCCAAGGATAACCTTGAGTTCCTAAACATTGGGTTTATAGGCATGCACCACCACATTTGGTTTACATGGTGCTGAGGATGGACTTCTCATAGGGTAGACGAGCACTCTACTGACTCAGGTGTGTGCTGACGTCTGAACATTGCTTCTTACTCAAGTTTGCTTAGGATTCTATGTTCTTGTTCCACCTTAAGATGTCTTAAAGCTGGGTGTTTTCAAGACTGCCTTTGGTAGCAGAACTTGTTTTTGTGAGTAATATCTGGTCTGAAAATTCAAGAGGTCAGATATTTTCAAAAGGTACATCACCGATTGAATCAGACTTCTTCTCATCAAAGCATTCTTCTCCATGAGTTAACTTATCCAGGACATAGTTGGGAGAGATTGTGAGAAACAACAGAGTATAAGCATGCTCGACTTCGCTATGCTATGTAGATTTTAACACCTGGGGGGGTTGTAACCAATAGATTTGTTATATGATATGTTTGGGGTCATCTCAGGTTATTTATGGATTCAAATTGTGCTCATGGTATATTTTATTCAGCAAAAATTGAGTGCAGCTTGTGCAAGCTGTTGAGAGTCCAGAGGTCATAGGACATATCTCTTCTGCAAGAGTTTCAACCCTTCCATCTTGCTGTCCGCCCATCTGGTACCTCCTCTGTGTCGTGCCCCATTTTAGATCTTTGGAAAAGTATCAAAAGGAATGAATAATACCTGGAGGAAGGCGTTATGTGTCAGCGAGAAAGTGTGAGAAGGATAAGGAAAATTGGGAGTGGCTGGAGGTGGGAGCTAGGCAGGCTGCCACCTGTTTTTAAATAGGCCTCCTTGGAAACAGTTGACATTTGACAAAAAACGTGAAGGAGGAAAGTTAGGTCTGTGGGAGCAGAGGGGACTCATACTGCAGTATCAGGTGTGTTCCCAAAAGGGAGGAATTGAAGGTGGCGCTAAAGTGCTCGCTGCCTAGGCATGGAGTGCTTGAATTCAGATCCAAGAACCGTGATGGCCTGTGCTTATAATTCCAGTGTCGGGGAGGTAGAGGGGTAGATTCTCTGGGGTTTGCTGACCAGCTAGTTTAGTTTACTTGGTGAATTCTGGTTCAGTGAGATACCTTGTCTCAATGAACAAGGTTGGAGTGCATCTAAGGAATAGCACGCAGAATGGACGTCTGGTTTCCATAAGCACACAATTACGTCCCTCTGCATGTCTGCACACACATGCACATGCGATCACACACACGGCTTGTCTAAGTCCACGTCACTAGGTAATACTGGTGGAATGGCAGCCTGTTGTGGCTCTGAGCAGGATGCAGCTTGCTCATGGGACACCTGTGTCTATGTGACCACGTTGCCTGAGGAGTGTTTGTGGCTGAGCCCTTTCCCGGGCTTTGGCCAGCCTGTGCCTGCCAGAAGGATCAGGATCTGAGTCTCTGTTGCCCCGAGTGCACTGCTATGAGTGCCTGACTCTGTTTCTCATTGCACCGGTTAGTTGAATAAGAAGGCTAAGACAGGGGGCTGGAGAGGTGGCTCAGGGGTTAAGCCTCTGCCTTGCAGGCAGAAGGTCCTGAGTTTGGATCCTAGACCCCACGTATAGACGCCAGGCGGAAGCGGGGGCGGCCTGTGTTTCTGGTCCTGGTAGGGCAGAGCGTGTGAATCCCAGGGCAGAGTAAACAAGGAGGAAGTGGAGGCGTCCATGGTGGTTCCCGAATTCGTCCGTGGTTCTACACACACATACACGCATATATGGACACACACACACATAGATGCACACACACATACACGTGCACAATTGAATAAATAATAATAATAAATAAAAAAAAGAAGGCTAAGACAGTCCTTCAGTCCCCCCACCCAGTTTGTAATTACAGACGGGCCTAACACCCAAGATGGCAGTGACATGTGCCACCAGTCACATATCCCCTTCTTCCGCATCGGGGGCGCCAGGCAATCGCCTCACTTCCCCAGGCCTCTAATTCGCCCTGTGGGTCACCCTAAATAGTCCATTGTTCATCATGGAGAGCGGAAATTGATTTCAAATTACTCCCATATTGGTTAAGAACTGAACTGCCACACGTGTTTTATGGGATCAGGGAGAAGGTAGGCACAGAGTTTCAGGTGCAGTAAAACCTGCTTAATCAGCCGAATACTGTCCATTACCATGTGACAGCCAGTGCGACCCTCTTTCTGCAGAGGGATTGGGTTTGAGGACCAGGTGCGCAGGGCAAGGTGGAGTTAGACTCACTGGTTGATGATTTATGCTTCTCTTCAGCTCTTTGCTTAGTTCCAGGTTATTGCATGTGCTCTTGAGAACCTAGTGTTACACACCCAGGACTTTTGAGAGCTCATTACATAATACAGTTTTTGATTTTTTGTGTGTGTGTGTCTGTGTCAGTGTATGTGAATGTGATTGTGTATGTGTATGTGTCTGTGTCCGTGTCTGTGTCTATATGTATCAGAGGGCACTATTTGTGCCTGTGGAGGCCCAAAGGTGACTTCAGGAATCATCTTGGATCTCTCTACCTCCTTGTTTTGCTCTGGGATTACCCATACTCCACCTTCCAGGGCCAGAAGTACAGACCACTGCCATTTCTAACTGGCACTTTCTTGTGGGATCCGGAATCTAAACTCAGGCCTTTCTGCTTGCCAGACAGAGAGTCATCTCTCCAGTCCCCAAACAGTCTTTTAAAAGTGGGGGCTGGTGAGACAGCTCAGCAGGCAACACAGCTGATCGAAAACCTGGCAACCTGAGTAAATCCCCGAAGTTCACTTAGTAGAAGGAGTGAAGTGTCTGACCTCCACCCGGATACCGTGGCATGCATGTATATACCTTCTCTCTCCTAAATATATAAATACTTAAAAAATAAACATTAAAACACAGTTACATAAACTCTCAATTTGATCATATTTAAGAAATGACAAATACCCCCTGATTCATCACTCTTAATTAAATTTTGCCGCATTTGACTCTTGTCTGTGTTCTGGAGCCTGTGCCTGCGTAACGCTTGGTAGAAATGCAGTCAGCAGCTTGCCACCTCTTTCTGTCTCTTTCACATCTAGTGATGGTTAGCATTTGACAACTTGAAATTGACCATGGTAGGAGTATTTATAGCATGCAAACCAGTCACTGCTACATATCCATTGACTGCCCAGAACTGGGTGGGGGTAAGTGCTTGTTAAAACACTGCATTCTGAATTGGAGAGAAATTGATACAGCACACATAGCTCAAGGCAGATACAGATTGTCGTTGTAGTGCAAGGATGTGATGGGTTCAGGCATGGTTTGTTGCAGGTCTTCTAACCATCTGTCAATGCCGTTTTTTAAAAAAGTCAATTCATTGTGTGTGTATTTGTGTGTGTGTGTTCATGTATGTGTGTGTGCACGTGTATGCATGCAAATAGGAAGGCCAGATGTTGATGTCAGGTGTTTTCCTCTATCATTCTCCATCTTATTTTTTGAGACCAGATCTTTCACTGAACCTGGAGGTGCCTGGCCAGCGGGTGCTAGGAGCCGCCTCCTGTAGTGCAGAGCCTTTTTACACGAGTGCTGCAGATGTGAACTCACGTGATCACGGCAGGTGTTTATCGGCCCAGCCATCTCCCCAGCCCCATGTCAATGCTCTGTTTTGACTGTCCTTTTCTGGAAACGGCTGTGCTGCTGGTAGATGAAGGGCTTCCTCATTCCCTGGCCCCTGTAGACTTACGTGAGGCACCTAACTTGAAATGAGGAGAACTTTCCCTGGTCTAGATCTTGTGTCTTCCTCTCAGTGACTAGGATTTGGTTTACCTATCTCAGTCCCAGATGCCATGTCCTTTGTGTGATGAAGGTGAGACCTCTAACCCTCCTTCTCACCTCTTCCCTTGTCTCACACAATGGCATTTTATTAGGAGAGAGTGTCTTTCTTTGGCAGAAGAAGCAAGATTCCTTGGGCAGGTGAAAATTGATAGCTGCTGTGTGGTACGGCCAGCACATTCCTGTGCAGATCATCTCGCTGTAAGTTCAGTGGTCTAGAATTGATATCTGCGTCCTTCCACACTGCTGATACCACTTGTGAAGTGAAGGCTGGTGGCTCGGGGGTCTTCTTTGCTGGGTTTTTCATGGTGTATAAATCCTCTGTATTCTCAACATGGGCCTCCTTTAAAATTTTAGATGTACCATCCCGGGACAACATCGTGGGACTGCAGAATTCACATCCAACTGTGTTTTTGGCGATGTGTGCGGTGCAACCTCCATGCCGCAGGTCACTTGAGCTGGCCAGATGTGGACAGATGTGAGGTCCTAGGAAGAAGTTCCATATTCTTTAAACCATGTGCAGCTTTGTTCATTTTTATCATTTTGGGGAAAAGGTCTCAGCAAAGATGCCAGGATGCAGAAAGGTGATTATTCACCCGCCCTGCCCCTCTCCCGATTCCCCTTGAAGGTAGGTTTTCTCTGGAAGGAGGTCTGGAGGTGACAGTTGTAACTATTGAGTTTTACTCGTTTAGTGACCCACTTTCTCCAGCACATCTGTGACAGGCTGATTCGGGGCTTGCAAACGAAATCAATGCCATCTGGCACAGGAGGCTGAAGGAATGAGATAGAAAGCTAGCCGCACTGGGGAGGAGGGGGGAGGGAGGGAACTGGTAAAAAATTTTAAAATGTATAATTAAATTTTTAATAAAAAAATATATATATATAAAAAAATATAAAAAAAAAAAAAAAAAGAAAGCTAGCCGCAGGGATGGCCAGACCCAGGCGACCTGGACACACCCTGCCTGTTCTCAAAGAGCCATATTGGCCTTACTTGGACCAGCTATTATTGCCCTGTGAGAATCTGATCCAGTGCTGTGAAATTCTCATATTTCAGTGGAAACTGGAGGTCTGAAGTTTCATTTCATTAACTACAGTCATGCAAACGTGCCAGTGGATTCAGTTATGAACAATTATTTTGGGGCCAGGCTTGTTGGGCCAAGCTTGTCCCTTGTGTGGTCTGCCCCTTCCTTAGGTCAGAAACCTTATTTTGGTCCCATATCCCCTATCAACTCTATCTTCCTAATTTCTCTCAGAGTCCCGATCTTGCTTAGAGAACTTCCTTCTTCCCCGGAACCCTTATTTTTGTGGGAGGAGCCAAACCCTAGCTCTGGGTTGGCTTATTTAAAAATCCCTTAGTGATTGGTCCATCGCTGAGCATGTAACAGAGCCGCCCAGAGGAATGGGATGTCATTTACCTCTTGCCTTTTCCTGGGAAAATCTTGTTTACTGCTGAGACTCAGGAAGCTGTGGTCTCGGCAGGCTGTGGGTTCTGGGAGATGTGCTACACACAGCGGCTGCGTGTGTTTGGCTGCAGGCCTGCGGATGAAGTCAGAATTGACAAGGGCTCCGTGTAGCCTAGGAAAGAACCCGTACTCTTGCCGAGTGCCCTCCAGCTGCAGAGGAGTTAGTGCCCTGTCCTTCCGTGGGCATCTGTGTGTGTGAGCTGGCAAAGTCTTCATACTGCTGTTCTTTCTCGTTGAGCTGGGCTGGGGAACAGACCAGGGGAAAAGTTCGCATCCATTTCTAGAACCCGGGAGCTGCTGGCGATAGAGAAGGACTTCCTTACTTCTGGACCTGGTTGTCACTAAATCTGGGCTAGAGGGTGGAGGGATTTCATCTTACCGTCTTTGCACTGATCCCTGGCTATTGGCCCTTTGGAGAATTATCTGCAATGCTCCATTTTTCTGTGGAGAAAAAAGCCACCCTGTGGGGAAGAGAAGATGATCACTTCCACCTGCCTTGGAGCCCCGGGTCATGAGCCAGGGTGAAGAGGGAGGGAGCATCCACGGAGGCTGCCCACCTTCGTTGCGGTCCTGATGCCTGCAGGTCAGGAATTCATGCCAGTTAAACCATGGCTTTCCCATTTATGAAAATTGCTCTTCAGGATGACACACCTCAATCTTGGGGAAAGTTCCACCCTTCAGGGAAAATCTGAGTTGAATTTCGTATAATCCCAAAAGTTTCAGGCCCTTAGCAAAGTGCAAAGTAGAAACCATTCCCTGTCTGAGCCCTAGGGAATCTGTGAAAGAGCACCCACTAAAAGCATCCACAACTTTAAGCATTCTAGAATATTCTTCCTCTGTGGTGTGTATGTGTGTACGCTTGTGCATGCATATGTGTGTAGAGGTCGGGGTGAACCTCCATTGTCATTCCTCAGGTACAGTTTACCTTGTTCTTTGAGACCAAGTCTCACTGGCTCACCAAGTAGGCTAGACTAGCTGACAACCCCAGGGATCCACTGTCCACCCTGCCCCTGGACCAGGATCACAACATGGGTTTAAACTCAGGTCTTCCTGCCCACTGAGCTAACTCCCCAGCTCCTCTTGTTTTAAAAGTAACATTGTATTTTAAGGAAAAATGTTTTCTTAGTTTTATCAATTTATGCCGATTATTCTTCCCACCCTTTCTCCAATTAGTGAAAAAATTAGAGACTGGCCTCGTGTGAATAGCACAGATTAAGTTTTGATCACGCACAACCGATTTTCGTAACTAATTGGTGTGCAGTCAGGGAGATGGCGAGGTGTGTGGGAAGGTGTGAATCTTGATGCCGCCCTGCCTGGGTTTAAAGCCAGGCTACGTGTGGTGTTTACTGACTGCTGGACCTTGACGCACGGCCTCTCCTCTCCGGGGGTCAGTTTTCTAATCTGTAAAATGAAAGCAGTTACTTTGCCGACGTGGTAGGAATGGGAGAATTTAACAATTTAATGCATTAGAACCTTGGAAGTTTTTGGAATGGTGCCTGGCGCATGGTGTGTTTGCTGTTCCGCACAGTCAAAGTGATTGTCTTCTGTCCCAACTATTGGCTCTCATCCATCTTCCTCAGCTATTTTAGAGGACCAAAATCAATTGGGAGATGTATTGTCACTGTCTCTCAGATTACAAGTGATATAAAAATGTCCGTGGGAGGTACGCTTGGGGAAAGAGTCTCTGTGGGGCAAGGGTGCAGAACTCTTGCCAGCAGGCTTCCGGGGGACAGAGACTGTAGTGTGTATCGGCCTAGAGGGGTCTGGCTGTACTCAGGGTAACAGTATAGCTACAGGCCTGAGCATGCCTTAAGCGCTCCATACTCAAGCATAGAGCATTTATAAGACAAACATTCTGTGCTGAGTACACCCTTCATTCACTATTTATTGATTCTCTCACTGTCTCATTCTCTTACTTGAATGGTGAGAGCAGTGCTGGTTTGAAAGCAGGAATCCTAGCCATCACATCACAGTTAACCATATGACATTTAAAACAGCAAAGCCCATGGAGATGAAGATATCCTGTAGTGCCTTGGCCTTGTGAAGGCGCGGTGACACTCTGTAGGGTGTGGTGTCATCCAGTAGGACTGTGGCCTTTGTCAGGGCGTGAGACATCCAGTCAGGACATTGTCTTTGCTGTGGGTTGGGGATGTCCAGAAAGTCCAGTATGAAGTCATGTATGAGAGACAACCAGTGCAGTGAATATTCTAGAGTTTTTTCTTCCTTCTCCTCCTCCTCCTCCTCATAGTTGTGTGTGTGTGCGCGTGCACCTAAGGTTAATATTGTATATTATCCTTGCCTGTTCTTGTACCTTATTCTTTTAATTCTGGATCTCTAATAGCCTAGAGGGCTAGTCTGACTAGCCATCTTGCTCTGGGAGTTCCCAGTCTCCACCTTCTAGTTTTGGAATTGCAGGAAGACCATCCCACCCACTAGGCATTCAGTCCTTGTTTTCTTCCTTTTTCTGTTCAGTTTCTAACCTGCATCTTGGTTGCCAGGTCAGAAGACTTGAATTCTATTTCTGGTGTTTTTTTTTTTTTTTTTTTTTCTGAGATAGAAGCCTATTTATAAGGGAAGGAATTTTTTTTTTTTTTTGGTCTTTCATGAATAAATGGATTTTTCTTGTTTTTGAAGCAGGGCCTGTTGATAATGTCCAGCCTGGCCTCAAACTCTGGGTTCAAGATGCTCCTGCCTTAGTCTCTGAGTAGCTTGAACTACAGATAGATGTCCTCCCTCTCATCTGAGTGACTCATGCTTTTCATGAATTTTAGTGTGTTTGACATTTCCCCAAACATCTGGGTGAATGATGGCAAAAGCTGACAAGCCATTCTCTTCTTCTTTCTCCTCTCCTGCTCCCCCTCATTTAGCCCAGACTGGTCTGAATTTTCTTGTGTAACTGAGAATGACCATGAACTTCCTAGTCTTCTGCCTCCACCTCCTAAATGGTGATTAAAGGCTTGTATCGCCCACAGGTTTATGTAGTGCTGGAGATCTGAACTCAGGTCCTCAGGCAGAAGACATTTGGGCTCTATGGGCAGTCTAGCTTCTCTGCCATACCTCTGTCTTTCTCAATTGTACCCACAGTTTGCTGGGTAATAAAGTACAAGTAAAGTAACAGGCAATACTTTACTGAACAGGCTTTCCTGGTCATTTCTAATAAAACTTTATTTATGGACAATGAAATTTGAATTTCCTGTGCTTCTAATGTGTCATGAAACAGTCTTTTAAAAATTATTAGAGAGAGGAGAGAGAGAGAATGAGGGAGGCAGGCATGTGTGTGCTGTGGTTAGTATACGGATGTCAGGCAACTCTCAGAAGTCAGTTCTCTTCTGTCATGCCAGTCTCAAGGATCACCAGGTTCGTATACATGTATCTTATCTTCTTGTCCTACAAATTAGTCTTGTGATTTGTTTTTCGACCACTGAGAAAGAGGAGCATCATCTTTTACTTCAGGCCCTTCTAAAAAAAGAAGTCCGTGGTGGGAGGAGCTTGTTGCCCCTTGTATTGGTTACTCTTATCTGTTGCCGGGAGAGAGCACCCAAAGTGAAACAGCCTAAGGTAGAAAGGAAGACTTATTCAGCTTATATTTCCAGAGGGGAGATTCAGTCATTTATGGCGGAGACGGCATGGCTGGCAAAGCTGGAGGAGGCCTAGGTCACTGCACACATCTTGGAGGCTGAGAGCTGCAAGACTGCTTGCTACCAAAGCAGACTTCTCCAGCTGGTAGGGTGGGATTAATCCACCTCAAGGCCCACCTCCTGTGACCACTTTCCTCCAGCAAGGGTCCACCACTCAAAGGGGCCATAACCTTCCCAAACACATGAGACTCTGGGGGACACATTTCAAACTCTGACACCCCTGGGTTGAGGTTTTGTTAAACTGCATTATAGAGTGGTCAGGCGAGCAGGTTCTCCCTGGGGAAGCCGGAGCATTGTTCTGGTGCATCTTTGGGGACTTTTGTGGTGCCATGGGGGCTGGTGTGTTGGGGGTGGGGTGGGGCTCTGTTCATGTGAGACGTACATGTGTATGCTTTCTATTCAGTTCCGGATGGTTCTGGGAGGTGAAGCAAGTGGCCTGCTTCCAGAGAAGAGGTGCTCTGTCTTCCAGCCCAGCTCGCAGCAGGGCCTCAGTTGTCTGATTGTCCTTGAACAGCTCCCCATGGTGCTTCTGCTTTTGAAAGGAGCTTGGGCCTGAGAGAGGCTTTGCCCTCTCCTGCCTGCCTGGACCTTCTCTGCTCTCTTTCCTGTCTCCTCTGCCTTAAAGGCACCTTAATGTATTCTTAGCACAACCCTTTGGAGTTCTTGGAATGAGCACAGAACAGATCTATCCTATAATAGCTGCATAATCAATGGAAAGCCAGAGATTGCCAGGTTGTAAATCACGGGAGAGGATTCCATGCTGCCAGCTGCAGGGCTGGCTGGAGCAGATGCCCTCCTGTGCTTTGTTCTTGTTCAGAATTCTTTGGTTCTTGGAATTCGTTTTCTGTTGGTACCTGTCATCCTGCCATGAAGCCACTGTGAACCACGAAGGATAGGTCCCCTCTCTCCTGCGCGGGGTAGGTCCCTCCGTCCCCCATCACAGTTCACCTGCCATAGGAAGTGCTTTCCGTGCATCCTCAGTCGCCTTTGTGAAGCTGGCCCGTAAGCCTGTCAAAGAACGCTTCATTCTCTCTATCCAGAAGGGAAGAGCACACACAGTTGCTGGTGGTGAAAAGGGAAGTCTTCCTCTATTTCTAAGAGCATACACCACCTTGTACTTAATGCAGAGAGCTAAAAACATGTTTCTTTAAAAAAAAAAGACACAGACCAGAGACATTCTGAAGCCTTTTCATCTCCCAGAGCCAGCGAGCATCAGAATCGCTTCAATATTTAGGTATTAATATTCCCTCGTGGCTCAATCAGCTCTTTGAAAATGAATTTCTCGGCACTGCTGTCATAATTAAAGACAGACATGCTGAGGTGAACGGGAATTTGTGTGTTTCTTAGATGGGAAGGATGTATTGAGTCAAATGAACATCCTCTCAAGGTTAAGTTATCTATTTAAAAGCCCTCCCAATTACCGTGCCAGGTACAATCTTTGATGAGATGCAGGGAGGACAAATCACTTAATCTGTGGGAGAGAAATTCTCGGTGGGAAGGGAAGCTAGGAAAGTGAATGGACTAGATGATGTTTGTTATCGAGGGGAGAGAGTTACAGAAACTGAACACAGTATCGTCTCAATAAAACACGAGCTATTATTGGGTTATTGAAGGTGTTGTGATAGAAGAGGAAGCCTGAGTGTCTTGCTCCTTTGTAAGGGTTTAGGCCTAATCATCTCCCATGGGCTTATGGGTGGAAGGCTTGGCCCCTGTTTGATGAGCTCTTGGGATGGAATACTGACTTTAAGAGTGGGGCCCTGTTTAGTTATTGGAGGCACCCCCATGTCCCTCCTAAAGGGGTCCCTGGCCCTTCCTTTCTGCCATCACTTCTTGGCCACCTGGAGCTACGTGTTGACATCACGTAGTCCTGCCATGTGTACTGTTTTGACCCAGGCCTCAAAACAACAGAATGAAGCAGTCACAGAGTGAAGCTTTGGAAACTGGGAGCCTAATCTTAATGAAAGGAAGGAGAAAAGGAGAGAGGGAGGGAGGGAGGGTTTAAAATAATATTTTCCCCTTTATCAGATTGGATTCTTTGTGTTCTTGGTACCTTATCACCTTTGGACTCTGGACTGTCTATTTCCTACAAACAAGGACATTCTTAAGTATACTCACTGAAATCTTCCACCCATAAGCCCATGGGAGATGATTAGACCTAAACCCTTACAAAGGAGCAAGACACTCAGGCTTCCTCTTCTATCATGACACTGAAATACTCACTCTGCCATCCAATCCTAGTACCCCATTCAAATTTGTCGATCATCCCAGTGACACAAAGGAGTATTTAGACTCAAATGCCGCATGCTCGGCGCCTCCAGATCTGGGGCACTTTCTCAGACTTTCCTGGGCTTTTATGACTCTGACACTTTTGAAAGCAACACTCCCAAGTACTTTGTAGCCTGTGCTTAGTTCCGTTCGCCTGCTGATTCCCCATCATCCTATTCCCACGTCTTGCTCAGTTTCTTTTATTCTACTCTGAAAGGCATTTGTAACTTTGGTCATTTGAAAAGGGGACATCTGCTGAACTTATTCCACTGTAAAGTCACTCTTTTTACCCTCTTGTGATAAGTACTTTGCGGGCAATGTTTTGAGAGTGTGGCCTTTAAGCTTTTATTATGTACATGTGCGCTTAGGGAATTCCATTTTATGTAATAGGCTCTAATCATTATTTGGTATATAGATTGCTCCACATTTAATAATAGAAATTTCTTCCAGCTGGGTGCTGTTTCTATCATTTTGTTTGAGTGCTTCCTTACTCTTCTGGAGCAAGGAGTTCTAGGCATATCTTGTGCTTTGTTGGATCCGGCTTTGGGTTTGTGGCCCTGTAGAGGCTGTGAATTGTGATCCCTGTCAGAAGAGAATGATATTTAGGGGCAAGATCTGGATATTGGGTATACTCATTACTCCTAGGAGGTTGTAGCTCCCAGACTTCCCGAGTGATCAGCTATGTATGTGCATGTGAGTACACATGCATCTGTATTTGTTGTTATGGTTTTAAGTGTTTAAAGTCACAGGTTCACACAGATGTATCTATTTTAACGACGCATAGTACATTCTAGTTTTCTCATTTGCACATCTGTACCTCTCTTCTCCAGCACTTGACTCTTGCTAGTTTGCATACAGGATTTCCTCTTCTATCTTAACTCATTTCAGGGCACTCCTCTATAGACACCTCATCTTTCCTGGATGTCCCATTCTGTACCAGGCTCTTTTCCCACCCTATATAAGTGCCCTCCTTCCTCCACTGACTGCCCTTTTGGACAGATGCCCTTTGCAAAGTATGCAAAAGGTATGCATTCCTGCAGGCAGAAAAGTATTCATGTTTGAAAGTACGAGGGGTGGCCTGGCTGGAGCTCATTTCCTTCAGTTGATCCCACCCCTTTGGGTTGTTCAGAAAATACCCGTTGTATGTGGAGTGGCCTTGTTAGTTACTCTGTGTCTGGCTTCTAGCTAGCTAGTTAGTGTTCCTTGTACCTACGGTGGGACTGAGGCGTTGTTACATATATGCTTGTCTGACTTAAGATTCCAGAAATAGTGTTGATGGTAGCTGACTTCTTGCCATTCAGAGTGAAAGACAGTGAAAACCTGGCTCCTTGTCAGGACTGAGTAGCTCAAAGGAGAAGGGCTGGAGATGCAGAAGGATTGAGTTGCAGACCCTGGATTGTGTCTGAGATTCAACAACTCCTGATTGGTATGATCCATTCACTCTCCAAGTTGAGCAGCTCACAGGACCAAGCCTCAGGTCAAGGGTTGGAGGACACTCGGAGGAACTGCACAGTTACTTGACAAGGGCTCTAGGCACAGTCTCATCCAGTCAGCTGAGGGAGGTCAGATTGCTTCCGAGGCCTGCTCGGGACAGGCGGTGGAACTAGAAAGCAAAGGGAGAGCTGTCCCACTGGGTGGCTGGCGCTGAGCTCTTCTTTGCCTTCTGGATCCAAAAGTGAGTTCCTTGTCCTGTGTGTGGGTTCCTCAGGATATGCAAGAGATTTGCACACTTCCCTTTTTTTCTCCTGCCTTCTCTCCATGGGAAGCTGACTTAGAAGATGATGTCAGTCAGATACAGAAAATCCAGGAACCAGATGGCCTCCATTTCTTTCTCCCTGATTAGCTCTATAAAGCTAATTGTCCAACTGAGAAAGGCTTAATTTTGCAGGCTTACAGCAGAGGCAAGCTTATTGTGTGCAGCTTTCACCACCTTCCTGCCTTCTTTGCCAGAGGCCGTTCAGCAGGGGACCCTAACTGTAACACTGGAGACTTTTGGAAGAAGTTGCATGTTTACCAGTCTGAAAACATTTCTCTTCGATCCCCTGAGTTCATGGCATGCCCAGTGTACTCACCATTGCACACCGTCTTTGCATTTGTCATATTTTAAATGGCTTAGACTGACAGCAGGATTTTGCATAGTGTTTTTTTCCGACAATGTCTGTGCTAATGCCCTGTAGGCAAAGGCCTGGTTAGTGCTGGGGACCATATTAAGGAATTATAATGTAAAAATTATGCTAAATTATAAATGTCCAGGAACACATTATTCTAACTAATTATGAAGCTTACAAAGAGGCCAAGTGGTACTTGGTAAATCTGATTATTTAGTATGGTAGAAAAACTGTTTTTGCATCATTGGAAGTAGTATGTGTTAGGGCTTTTATGGAGAGTAAAGATAATAATGGCTTGGAATACAGGATTAGCCATGTGCCCTATGAAAGATGGTAGGCTTAAAAATCCATTTGTATTTCTGGCAAATTGTCTTAATATAATCCACATGTCCTTCTCTTTTAAAATATGAAAGTTAAATAAGGTTTATGGTGAATTACTCAAGAAGGAAATGGTAAATAATTCAGTCATCAAGGCCTAGCATCCAGGATTAAGGGTGTTTGTGTGTACAGACATGTGCATATGGTATGTTCATGCACATACACTCAGACATTCGATGTTTATGTGCATGTTTATTGAATGTGTACATGTGGTATGAATGTGTATATGTTCACATGGAGTATGTGTAGTGTGTTTATGATGTGAATAGTGTGTCCATGTGGCATGTGAGTGTGTTGAGCATGTGAGGAATGAGTATGTGTGAATATGTGATGTATGAGTGTGTATACTACTGTGCCTGTGTGCGAGTATGTGTAGTGGGTTTATGGTTTGTGTGGTATCATGTGAGTGGTGTATGGTATGTGAGTATGGTGTGTGTGGTTGTATAGTGTGACGTGTGTGTGAGGTATGAATGTATATGTGGTATGTGCACGTGTGCCCTGCCGACATTCGAGTTTTGAATTCACATTGCATTCCCATGCAAGGTTGTGCCATTTCTAATTAAGCCTGAGACATGGTGGGGTATTCTAAATTAGGCCTGATTATAATTGCAGATGGCAATTGAGCTTTTGGAAGTCGTTTTGTTAAACTGTTAAATAAAAATTGTCTTTTTTAATATTGATTTGCAGAAGTTCAGCAGTTGTGTAGTGAAAAATTTCTTTCAAAAATTTCACATTTGACTAAATATCATAGTGTACCCATCTTCTTTAAGAGGGTTTGTGGTTGAAAACATCTTTATAGGACTTTGTTATCAATTGATCAAAGCACAATTCTGAGTTCCCAAGCTGAACTTTTGGAGGTTCTCTCGTGATGACTGTAGGAGTTTCCTGACACGTTTTCCAGATGTCCTCTGGATGGTACTGAGTCAATGTAGTCATGTACCAATGATTGTATTTTTTATTTTGAAGAGTATGTTCAGTCCCCAGTAGCCGTCTGGTGATCACAGTTCTGTCCCATAGCCTTCTTCTGCTTGGTATGCAAACTTGACTGTGTCCAGTGTTCCAGAAGGATTATGGATTCGATTAAAGGATGCATGTTCTTTGAGGGGTCCAGACACTTTCTTCACTCCCGGTGGGCTTAACTCCAGGGTCCAGAGTCCTAGAAGATCAAAGGCCCCCAAATCTATCCCAAGCCAGTGTCTTCCAATTCATTGTCTCATGTGGGAGGGGAATGAGCAAAAGTGGACCAGGGGCCAGCAGAGCCAAGGTGGACTTAGAAGGAAAAGTGTGATAGAATCCCCAGCGTGGGAGGAGCTTCCAAGGCAGGACTACGACTGTGCTCCCCAGTGAGCCATCTCGGGCTCTATTTTTAGGACTGGATGGATGGAGACTGAGGTCATCTGTACTGAGACTGGTCATTTCTGCTTGTGGGCGGGACTAGCAAGGAAGCCATGCTCCCTGTTCATGCTTTTGGGCCCCAACCCAAGAGTTAGTTACTCATCCATTGAGGGGAAGGGTCACAGTACACTCAGCTCTGCCACACCCCACCCTTACTGCCTAGAGGAGCCTATCGCCCCTCACAGTAGGGCATTGGCTGGATGTGTCTGTGGTCTCCATGTAGCATTCCCTGGACTTAGAAATCAGATACGTGCAATTTTCCCTGTTGATAGCTGTGTGGACCTTTTTGACTGCTGGTCTGTAGCTGGGGCTTCACAATGTGCCCTGCGCTAAGGGGATGTTTGCTAATTGCTGGCCTCATTTTTTGCAGTGGCATCCCTGCCATTTGTTAGGAAGAGGCCTCAGCTGCTGCCACACCCCATAGACCACACCATAGCCCACTCCGGCTGGTGAGAAATCCAGTGTGAAATGCTGGGTTAGTACAGCACCTCTGGGTCACCCACTCTAAAAGTGAGCCTGGGCTTACTGCGGAGCAGTTGTGCTTTAGTTTCTCATTATACTATTAGGTCTGCTTAATAAATTAAAGGTTAATTCATAAGAAATAGTGATGTGTTTTTCCCTGGTTGGGGATATGGCGCAGTACCAGAGTATTTGACTGGCTTATATGAGTTCCCATATTTGATCCTCGGTAGCCATCTTCTTGGGAAGAAAGCAAAAAGTCTTTCGGAGGGGTGCAGGGAAGTCAGAAGTGACCCATGAATCAGCTTTGAATCATTCAGTTGTATCTTAGACTGAACCAGCTTCCACCAGTCTAGGTTGTGGGTTTGTTTCTGAGCTTGGGACAACAGCCCATTTGACCTTTGGGTAGCCTGCTTCTGTTTAGGCGCATCCTTAAATATTAGGTCTCCTGAGAGGAATTTTTTCAATAGGTGTCAGTGGAAACATCTTAAAAATAACATCACAATTGTGTTTCTCTTCTGCTCCAAATTCCACTTAATGAAGGACCACTCCATTATGGTACGTGTATGTCTTTCCGAAAATTAAGAAACCAGGAATTGGTAATGAATAGATTAGCAAAAGGGATTTCTTGGACAGAGGTGCTTTGGACAGACCCTCCCCCACACTGTCCATGGAGAAGGAATAAGCTGGGAAGATGTAGGGATGGGGTGGGGATGGGGTTCTTCACAGCTCAAGACAGTGCGTTCATTTACATTTTGTACTCCTGTGCCCCCCTCCTTCAGGCATGTGAGTAGGGAATTGAAATTGCAGTTTGCCTATTATGTGTTGGTGGTAATCTTTTCAAATAATAATAATAAAAAATCTCATGTTTCAAAATCAGGCAGCCAGCAGCAGTAGCCAGTGATGTATGGGGCTATTGATGTGAATTGAATTTGCAGAGGGAAAATGGAATTCGGTTGCAGCAAAAACTAGTAATGAGGAGACCCCCACAGCTTTGTAGTGGTCAGCGCTGATTACT
Organism: Typhlomys cinereus; assembly: GCA_023101885.1. NCBI lineage: Eukaryota > Metazoa > Chordata > Mammalia > Rodentia > Platacanthomyidae > Typhlomys > Typhlomys cinereus. The sequence continues at coordinate 1,394,731 of JALPQD010000084.1, read as the reverse complement.
CCCAGCTCCAGTGAGGAAGCAAATGCCTGTAGAGGAGAGACTGAGGTGGAACTTAAGGATTTAATTGTTTAAAAAATTTTTATTTTTTATTTTTTTGAAAGAAGACATGTACATAAAGAGTACCCGTGAAAGGCCCAGTGTAGGGTCTTGTTAGTGGGTCAATGCCCATTTTATCTTTGATGTAAAGAATCCCTTAATAATTTCTATCTTTGGAGGTCTCACCAGTATCAGTGTCTGCATGTCTGCTGTTAGTCTCTCTCCTCTTTTTGGTCTTTTGATACAGGTCATATGCTGCTTAGGCTGTTCTTGAAGTCTGCCCAACCATCCTGTGTCAGACTCCAAATGCTGTGATTGCAGGTGTGTTTGGCCTGGCCCTGGAAAGCATTTCTTAGAAGTCTTTGCTTATAGTTGGACATCTGTCATAGTGAAGTGACTGGACACTGTGGACACAGTTCATTCATTTGTGGCCTCTTTCTCAGAGAAGCAGGCAGCACCTGTCACCCTCGTTTGATTGTCGACTTTTCCTGCCTCTTCCCTTACACTGTGCTCGACTGGGAATCAGATTTTCACTTGATAAGGAGTAATACTTTTACACTTTAGCCTTGGGCTGAATCCGAAGACTCACTTAAGGACTGTGGAAGGTAAATGAGAAGAGGGGATGCTGGAAAAATTTCAGGACGAGACTTGCTCATTGTAATTAGTACTGAACAGAAGTTGCCATATTTTTGTAGTTTTCCAATGTCAATCACTCACTTTGGGTAGGTTTCTTTCTTTCTTTCTTTCTTTTTTTTGCTATTATTTTTAAGTGACAGATTGCAGTATGTATTTTAGGACCTGCCACCCACTTTGATTTGAAAGATTATGTTGTTGGAATTTTTAGATCCTGCAGGTAAAGATCTAATTTTACTAAATAATGGGGACTTCAGGATCTTGTAAATTACTTGGCTTTTGGAGTGGGAAATGTTTTTGCTCTGATTTATTTTACAAATAGCTGCAAATTCTATAACTGTCCAAAGTAAAACTTTTCATGTCTTTGGAGTCCATTTTCTGGCTTTGCAAATTCCATAATTGCTTTACCTTAATAGACATGAAGAAGTATAAATTGTGTGGGTTACTGAGCAAAGATGAAGGGTGCTATATTTTGGTTATTTCCAGTAAACAGCTGCCTCTTAAAGAACCAGAAGATTAAACACCTCTTCTACTCCCCCCCTCCCAAGTTCCCTTTAGGAAGGCAAATTTGCACCCTGAAGGTAACAAGGTTGATTATTATTTTGGTGATTTTAGTAAAAGCAACAATGCTCCTGTTTTCCTGTTCGGGAAATCTGGACAGTATTCCCTGAACTGAAGGGCACAATAAGTTTCCACTGTGTATGTTGCTATTAGGGAGATAGATACCTCCATGCACGGCCAGATGATCGATGCTCAGGGTTTCTTAGTTGTGGAGCAGCAGTTTCCATAATTGGCTCCTTCTAAGGTTGAAGCGAAGAGTGGTACAGTCACCTGTTGGAAAGGTTAGGGGTCAATTCGATGGAGATTGCTGGCCCGCTGAAATGGATTGGATTGGATTGGAGTGTGTGTATGTGTGTGTGTGTGTGTGTGTGTGTGTGTGTGTGTGTGTGTGTGTGTGTTTTAAGTGTGGTTGTGGAGGTATTGGAGTAACCTGAGTTATCAGTTCTTAGGTACCTCTTCTGCCTTTGTTCTAGACAGTCTCTCATTGCCCTGGAATTTTGCCACCTAGGAGAAGGTAGCTGGACAGCCAGCTGCTGTCAGGGACCTACCTTATTTCATCTCCATGGGATCATAGGCCTTGGGCTTTGCGGATTCTGTTTTTACAGATAACACACTCAAATCTTTTCCTGTGAGGGAGAAGACATCTTCGCGGAAAATGGAGAGGAAAGCAGCCCTGACGTGGAGGGCAGGACAGGATGGAGGAGTTAAGGTCAGCTGACTTTCCTTTTCTAAGGACAGTCAGTCCAGAGCATCTCTTACAGTCTGACCTGCAGTGGCTTTGAACTCATGCATACCAGCCTCGGTGGGTGAGCAATTAGCTTGGGACACACAGACAAGATCCCACGTGGATTCTCAGCCTAACCATTCTGACCTTTGCCTTATGCTTGGCGCATTGGGCTCCTCTTTGTGCTGTCACAGGTTGGGAAAGCAGATCTCTTGCAATTAGCAAAGATTGACAGTGTTGTACAGAAGATGCAGATAAACAGAGACTTCTATAATTGGAAATAGGCAATTACAGAAGACACACAGAAAGAAACAACCAGCTGCTGTGTGTAGAAACTAGAGAAAGAGCAAACACGGAACACCCCACCTTTTTAAGAACTGTAAGAATCTTTGCTCAAGCAAAACACGGTTGAGGTTAGCAAGTCTGTCCCAATTCTGAAGGCTAAAGGGCAAATACAAATACAAATACATTGGAGAATGGTTATTTAGAAAGTGTTACAGTTTGGCAGGGTACATTGAAAATTAGTCTACTTCTTCCTTGATTCATTGCTTAGAGGTCCTCAGTTTACCTTGAACCCCACTCCCCCCACCACCAAAAAAAAGGAGCCATTGAAATCAGGCCCATATCCTGATTCACATAGGGCCATACCTTGGTAAAAGTTAGGATTTTCTCATCACGCAGTATCACATAGTGTTTGAGCTGTGGATTTGGGGTGGGATTGAAATGTGGATTTGAATCTCCATTCTCCCCCTGAACCTCTTTGGGCTTCTGGTCAATTTACCTAATCAAGATCCATTCTCTCCCTCCTTCTAATAGAATCCTTATGTTATAAGGAATGATAGTGAATCCTGTTTTAAAAAAAGCTCTTGTTTCCCATGTCAGTAGGGACGATGAATGAGTTACACAGAAAGGTGGTCGACTGAGACTTCCTGGGAAGCTGTTCCAAAAAGAGATATAGCCAGTGAGGGAAGAAACATGCTTTTTTTTTTTTTTTTTATGTTTTGCATTTGAAATAGGCACTGTAAGGTGAAATGTGTTCCTAACATGGAGGGTGGAGAGAGAGGGGTGGGGAAGGCACTTAGAAAAGATGTGGTGATGGCTTGGAGCTCTGGCGCCCATCTTGCAGAGACAGGCATATTCGAGCTGCTCTCTACCTGCGGCCACCTTCCCCAACATCCTTTGCCATAGGAAAGAAAATCAACTCGGACGTAAAGCTCTGCACTTGACTCTGCCACACAGAAGCACAAAGCTTCTGATACTGCACATCAGATTTCGTATCTGCAAAAGCCACCACCATAGCCATCCGACAATTTTTACGTGGGATCTGGGGATCTGAACTCACTTCCTTTTGCTTGTACTGTAAAGACTTTAACCCTTAACCATCTCCCCAGCCCAGTTGTCTCTTTATTGCAAAGATCCAAGACATGTCCATATAGGGTCCTTCCTAAGAGCTTTCCAGTTCGATTGCCTCTGTGAAAACCTTCTTGACATAAGATCATCCATCCCACAGTTTCATTTGGAGGCATGATAAAGCCACAAAGTCTCCTTACAAGTTGTTTAACCAGTGAACTTTTAGCCTTATCCTTTCTTGATCGTAGAATCTCTTTATAATACAGCTCTATGAAAAGTTTCCCTCCTACCACCAAAGTGCACTGTTTCATAAATAACTGCCTACTTTTATTTGTAGATTGCAGGATCCCAGGACTTGTGTAGGATCCCAGGACTTGTGAATCTTTTCCCCCATTCCCCTAGGGTCTTTTGACACTTTGGACCTTAGGTATTCCTTTGGGTAGATTTCAAGACGAAGGCTGAAGATGACTATTACTCCAAATTCTTTAGTATTCTTTAGTGCCCATGTGGTTAGTTAGGGTCCTACATGCAGGTGTTCCTTGGGAATTTGCCCTTCCATGTACTGGAGCATCGGGCCACTAGACCGGCCGGTTCAGACTGTTTCAGAACCTGATGTATTCTTACTGCTGTAGTGAGTTCGCCAAGGTGAGAATTATTTAAGTCACATTCCACGCATAAACATAAAAGCAAAACAAACAAACAAACAAAAACAAAGCAGAGTTTCCACAGTTGTAAAATGTCTTCAAGGCCCTTTAAATGGGAACCTCATGGTCTTACAACTGCTGCTTTGTCTTTGCAAATATTTTGAGGGTGGAGACCATTAAACCTTCGGAATGAAGCCCAGTTCTTTGTGCATTTAAACATATACTGGTCTTGTCCCCACTGGGTCTTTTTTGAAGATCACTTTTAGGCGACATTATGTGTTTGTAGGGGCCTGTCTTCAAATAAAAGGCCTAATTGAAATAGAGCTGAATAGGAATCAGGAGTATGATTCAAGTTTTAGGAGAAATGGTGACATCCCTCTTTGCGTTATAGATGAAGTACTTTATGGTGGCCTACTTCCTGACAAAGCTCTCTTAAAAACTTAGAGTGTTTTTCTATACTGTCATTGCACATCCTGACAACAGCAAAAAATAAAGTTTTTCCCCCCCTCTCCCTCCCTATGCAGTGATTGTAGAAATTGCTTATTACTTCAAAATCTATATTTGCCTGCTGGTGTGCCATTAAAAAGGGATTTGGTAGCCTGAATCCCATTTTTTTTATTTAACATAAAATATAAGAAGTCGCACTGCACTTTTCCATATCGGCAGAATGGAAGATAGGTGGATGACTTGAATATTTTCTTTTATAATTAAAATGTTGCTTGTTGAAAAACCCACTTAGGTTTGAAAATTGGGAACTTTTCATGTAAGCCAAGAGGATGAGATTTGGTTATTACTCTCTGATCCGCCATATTATTCATCATGTCAGTGGCAAGCAGGCTGGGAAGTACGGTTGTTGCTTGTGCCTGTGGCATGGTGCCCCTAGGCCCCCTGTCAAACATGGCATCTGTCACCCCACCAGCATCCAGAGTTCAGCCTGGTAGGGGTTGGCGCAGGAATTCAGCTGACAAAGCCATGCAGATATTTCCACATTGTTTTCCAGTTTCACCTATAATTTTTGTTTGTTTTTTTGGGGGGGGGGGACATTTAGTAACTCAAATGAAGCCCTACATTAAGAGCTCGGGATAGATCATAATGTAAAATGCATCTTGAGTGCATTTTACCAGACCGAGGGGCGTTCCACACTGGAGATGACCCTGTTCATTCTGCATGTGGCAGCTTAAAGAGGCAGAGAAAGCCCTTTGGGTAAGAGCAGACCTAGAGACCTTGATTCAGGACATTGGGTTCTGATTTGAACAAATCAGGATTAAAGACTTTGACTTGATACTAGTTACTGTGTGACATGTGCAGCAGTATTGTTACATTTAGGGATTAGAGAATAATAGTGTTGGCATTGTTCATTTAAAAGTCTTTTTTGGGGGACTCAGGAGACCGCTTAGTCAGCAAGGGATTGCTGTATAAGCATGAAAACCTAAGTTCTGTCTGTCTCTAGTGTCCGCGTAAAAGTTAGACCTAGTGGTGTGGGTCCCTCGCTTAGTGCTTAGGGGAAGCAGAGGCAGAGGGATCCTTGGAGCTCATTGGCTAGCCCATTCTAGCTGAATTAGTGAGCTCCAAAAAAAAAATACAATAATGATACAAAAAATCAGTTAGAAAACATCTGACCTCGACTCTGACCTCCACATGCACATGTACATATAGCCACACAGACACACAGACACAGACACACAGACACACACACACACACACACACACACACACACACACACACACACAGAATTATGTGTGAAATCATATCTAGAATTTGCTTTAACATCCTTCATGTGGCTAGGTGTGGTGCACACACCTGTAATCTGTATTTGGGAAGTGAATGCAGACCAGGAGTTCAAGACTGGCCAGAGCTACATCAGAATGTCTCAAAAAGAAACTATTTTGAGTAGAAAGTGGATTGGTTAAATTTCAGTAAGGTTTGCCATGTGTTGAATGTTGGAAGTTAAAAACCAACAATGAGGAAATCATATTCTGTTCTTCCCTGTGACCATTAGTTTTTTTTTTTCAAGGCTTACTTCTTTTAAAACATTCTTGGGGTAATGAATATTTGAAGATATAACTTTATATCTCAAAGTACTCAAGTATAAATATGATCACCCACTGCCGTAACCAAGTCTTGCAGAATTGACGGATTTTGTTTAATGACCCATTTTCCTTTATGTGAACTCAGCCCTGTGGAATAAAAGGGATGTTTTATTCATCAGGCTCTTATTATTTTGTGTCTGATTTCGGAATGCCTTTGTCGGAATTAGCAGGTGTTTAATTATCAATGGGAGGATTCTTTATTTGCTGAATGCAGTGGAAAGTCATTAAAAGAAGTTTAAAATATGAAAGAACCCAATGGGAGAACTTGGGAAGTGAATAAATCTGCTCTCTGGCGTCCTGAGTTGGTGAAGGTCAAGTGAGGTGTGGTTTAATGTTTCACAACATCATTGTCTGCTTAGCCAAAGTGACGTCCTTCTGCCCTTTGGTCAGACATTCCTGAGCTAAGAGAACACCAGCTAACTCAAAACACTGCCAAGGTTTTGGGGTCACACTGTAGACCTTAAGTTTAGATAGAGTTACCCAGATAGATTTATGCCCAGACCCCTTACTTCTTTCTTTCTCTCAACTAGCATATGCAACAGGTTTCCATGTGGCATTTCCATATATTTTGGATGACCCACCTTCTATCCCCTCTTACCTTTCCTGCCCTCTCCCTCTCCTTATCTTCTGCTCCCAATGTTCCTCTTTGTGCTTTCATGTCACCTGTGTCCTGTCTCTCTGCCCCTTTTCCTTGAGGCCTTTTCCCCCTCTCATAGGCTCCTTTCTGGTGCCGTGACCTCTGTCTATACTTAATCCCACATAAACACACATGTATTAAAAGAGAATTAAAATGGGCATGCGAGAGGAACTGTGTGCGATTGCCTTTCTGAGCCGAAGTTCCATCGCTCAGCATGATGTTTTCCAGTTCCATTCATTTTTTTTTTTGTTCCTGCAAATTTCATTTACAGCTGAATAAAATTCCATTGTGTGAATGAAGCACATCTTGACATTCTCTTTCATCTTCTGAGGATGTTGAGGGGTATGTAGTGTATTCATGGGTACACTTGGCACGATGTTGCATGCACTTCTTGTCGGCCTCCTTTCCCTAGCAGCCCCGAGTTATCAGCTTCTAGCCGTGTAATCCTGGAGGTGATGGTCAGTTACTCAGATATGGAGAAAGATATGGCTCATTTGAAGTGGTTTGGAGATAGGATGAAGTAAGAGATGAGCAGCCATCGTTTAAGTAACTCTTCCTGTGCCATAATTTATCTCATTAAAAATATTGCAGAATAACTACTCCCACTATATAAGGGAAGAGAGGAAACCAAGGTCATGATCAACATCTCATGACTCATAAGAATCTTTGCTGGTCAGTACCAGGTCAGTCTCACTTTGTTTATAACTAACATTCTCTATGTACAGGGTGAGATATATATATGTGATATATAAAATTTATAATTTGTGTGTATGTAAATACATACTTACATATATTTACAAATATGTATTTCTATGTATTTGTAATTTGTATTTATATTTATATGTGCATATATAAATATTTATGTTTTAAGCATAGTATTTGTACATATATATTTATATCTTATATATGTATTTATAAATATATATGCTTCTGTAAAATATATAGAAACAGAATCTCAGGTGGCCCAAGTTGGCCTTGAACTTCTGATTGCTTCTTCTCCACCCTCAAAGTGCTGGGATCACAGGTGTGTGCTGTATGCCCAGTCATTGATATTTTTGGATGCCTGGCTAGAGATTTTTATTTTGGGTAGTGCCGGGAATTGAATCAAGGAATTGAACATGCATGCTAGCCAAGCGCTGTGCCGTTGGGCCACATCCTTGGCCTGGTAGTAGAGCTATAGGTTCAGTGAAAAATCTGCCCACCGTTGATAGCATGATTCAGCTCTTTATTGATTCCATCATGACACTTGGAAGCAGAGGCATTTGTGCCTTCGGGTGTTCATTTCGGGCATCTTCTGAAGTGTCTCTGAGTGAAAGAGGGACCCGGGAAAGCAAGCCGAGCAGCGGTAGGATCCGTTACTTGTCACACTCTGCCTTGTTCCCTCTTGTGCTTTGCTGCTGAGGGGGCTCCATGCTGGCCGTATAGGAATCTTGTGGACAAAGCTCTCTGCACGGACAGGCAGCAGCAGGGGTGCCCCGCCTTCTGCACGTACCACTGACAGTACCTCTGTGGTCTGGAGTTAGGAGGAGATAAATAAGGGTCAAGGTCTTCTGCAGACCCCTTGGGAAGTGTGCGGAGTCTGTGGAGCAGTGACCAGGTGGGCTTCAGCGTGCATCCTGGAAGTGGCCACATGACCTGAGCGTCCAGTGTGTGTGTCTACAGCTTGGGCTCTTCTCTCCAGGACAGTCGCCACGAACCGCGGTGCCACGGATGAAGTCCAGTGGCAGCGTTTGCTAAACAGGGTGGCTGGAGAGCAGAGTCTCTAGTATGGATGATAAATCAGAGCATTGGGGAGATGAGTGAGGCTGTGGTCATCTGCCCAAGATATTGGAACAAGGGCTCTTAAAGGGTGTTTCTTGGCTACAGGTGTGTGTTTCAAGTGGTTAGTGGTATAAATAGAGAATAAAGTGGTGTGAGGGTCTGAGAGAGAGAGAGGGGAAACTGTAGACTTTTCCCCTGCATTTTGTTCTAGTGGCTTTTGTTGCTGGTTTTGTGTTGATTTCTGTTTATGCTTTTGGGCTTTCCCTCTCCCCACATCCTCACCGCCCTTGAGACAGGGTTTCGCTCTGTAGCCGAGGCTATTAGTAACTTTCTGTGTAGGCCAGACCGGCCTTGAACTTGAAGTCCTCAGCTTCCAGATTACTGGCATGGCAGGTGTGAGCAGCCAACAAGCTCTGCATTCCAGGTGATGCTGTTGGACAGTCGTTTTTTAAGGTAAGTGCTCATTTAGTAAAGAGGTTGTCATAAACTTTATCCTCAGGGAGCTGGCTTGAGCCAGTTCTTATGTGATGTGAAGAAGCAGTTTTCTTGACTTCCGCCATCTTGTGTGAAGCCAAAGCCTCTTGGGAGAGACTGAGAATTATGATCCAACACTGAACTATAGCCCCCACTTCCTTAGCGTTTTAGCTACTAAACTATAAATGACCAAATGTTCTTCAGTATTCTTCCAAATCAAAGATGCTTTCTCCCGTCATCTTCCCTTGATTTAAAAAAAATGTTTACTGTCTTATGGAATGTCTTGGTTGCTTCCTCTGTCTCTCCCTCTCCCCAACTTCTTTTTTTCATAGTGGGAGATGGAGCCCAGAATGATTACATACTAGGAAACTCCACCACCATCACCACTCCCAGCCTGCAGGGGATTTTTTTTTTCAAAGATTAGTTTAGCAAAAGGAATTTTTTTCAGTTCAGCTGACATTCTTTGCCACTCATTTGTGGTTTGGCTTGGTTCAAAGTATTTATCATCTCCAATCTCTTTGAAAACAAGGAAAATATTAGCATACGTTCTTCAAAGTGCTATAATAATTGCCAGCTACTTAAAAAAACAGATCCTGAAAGGTTAAAAGTATGAAATTATCAAAGAACAAAATGCATCAATGAAGAAAAACGGATTAAAATTCAACTTTTTAGACTGTTGGGGATAAAACAGTGTTTCTGAGATGGAGGGATCAAAATCGATGGTTTTACTTGAAATTATAAGGGTAGGAAAAAGATGTAAATGGGTGTACTGTTTTGTAAAGATTACACTGGTTACACACAAGTCCATGTGGACAAGTTTTTAAGCTTTGGTTTCAACACTGCCTGTGCATTCTGCTCCTTGCTCCAAAGATCAGGAAATAACAAGCACATGACACGCTCCTAGTTGGTTGTTTCTGACATGGACATCTGAGGAAGAGCAGATGTGAACCATGCAGACCCTTTCTGTGGTAATTTGCCCTCTAGTGCATGCCTTCACTGCTCCCAATGCCCTTTGGAATTGGATCCTATTAGAGGAAGCACCAAGTTCTGCAGCGCTGAGCCTTGGGACAGAAAGCAGGGTCTAGAGGGAACCACGAGACACAGATGGTCCTTAGAATCCTGGCTAGAAAATGATGAATGTTGCAACACACGGGCAACTATAGCGCTCCTTTCTAGAGAGAGAAATTTCAGTAACCTTCAGTAACCAGTGTGTGATATTCAAGTCCTTCATATCAATAAATGGCCCATAAAACATATGTGGGCCTTTGTTTTATTCTTGACCTTAGTAGCAAAAATAATCTTTAACCATCAAGTCTGACTTAGCTGTGGCGTGTGTGTGTGTGTGTGTGTGTGTGTGTGTGTGGTGTGTAGGTGTCATGTGCCCACCATGTATGTGGAGGTCACTGACGTACTTCAGTTCAGGTCCTCGGTACCTTCCACTTGTTGAGACAGAGGTTCTTGGCCTGGTTCTATAGACCAGGCTGGGTATCCAGTGGTCCAGTAATCCATCTGTCCCTGCCTTCCATCTTAACATCTCTGGGGCTACAGGATAGCAGGATTGTGCCACTGCCTACCTTTTTACACAGGACCTGGGGATCTGAAATCAGATCCTATGCTTGTAAGCTAAGGGTTTTGCTGGCCAAACCATTTACCTAATTCAGCTCTCCCCCCTTTAATGATGCTCTTTATCAGGGTGAATAGATTGTTTTATTCCTAATTTGTTGGACTTTTTATTCCTCAGTCTTTGAAATGTATTAAATTTTGCCAAACATCAGTTCTACAGAAACCTAAATTTTTAGACTAGAATTCTTTTTTTTCCCTAGCTTACTTGTATAGATTTAAATTTTTTTTTTCTAACTCTTTAAGCATTCCATACATGAATATCGTAGACTAGGATTCTTTTTACAGCACAGACTGGACTGCAGGTGAAAGCTTCTTTTTTGACCTTCGCTCAACAGAACTGTGATTGCTTCTTCCTCTTCCCTCTTTGGAGTTCACTGCCTACCTGAGCCATGCATATCTGTGCAAAACAAAGAAGCTTCTGGAAGGAACTCTAATGACAGGACATGTCTCTATAGGACTCAGAGCTCACTGTTGGAATGTGATGTCGACTCCGACACAAACACCTCGCCTGTTTGTTTTGCAGGTATAATACTGTCCCTGCACTGTTGAGCGAGCTGATTTCAAGCTGTTGATCTAGTTCAGACCTTGGCAGTTGTCTAATCTCCTGGAAGCTTTAGTGTTTGATTGCGTTCGTTTGCCCTGCAAACAGTCAACGGTGTAAGTGATCTCAAAGTGAGAATCTATCTAAAGCCAGTGCTTATAATAGACAGGGTTCAAAGCAGAGTTGAGACCTTGCGAAATACAGGCCCTGGCTTCCTGAAAGTGGGATAGAGACTTTACTTGTGGGAGCTTATCAGGCAGACAGATTGAAGGCATGAGATTTAGTCATATAGAACTTTTCATTCATTCATTCACTCATTCATTCATTTGTTCATTTGTTCATTTATTTTTGAAACATGCAGGATCTCATGTAGCCCAGGTTGGAATTAAAGTCACTATAGGTGGAGAGGACTTGGACTCTTATCCTCCTGCCTCCACTTCTTGACACTACCACACCTGGTGTCAACTTGACGTTAAAGGGTTTGAGCTCTGGGCACATTTGCACCAGATATTGTGGTTGAGGTTAAACCCTGAGCTTAACCATCACCTGCAACTGATAACTCATGAGCCAAAATAAATCCCCTTGTTCTCTTAAGCTGTTTGGTTGTGAATTTATCAGCAACAATGCAGAAGAACTATAACCCTGGCTTTATTCAGTGCTAGGGATTGAACCCTAGGCTGCATGCGCGTCAGACAAACATTCTGCCAACTGAGCTACACCCACAACCCTTAAATTTATTTTTTATCTGATGCATTAAAATATAAAAATGGTACATATTAATGAGTTAATCCATATGATATTTTGATGGAAATACACATTTTGTGATGCTTAAAATCTAGTTAAACACTCCTTTGTTAAATATTCATCTGATAAATGAAAAAAAAATCATCATGACCTTATGGTAAAAATACTCCAAGTCCTTTCTTATAACTTTTTGAATTATACTGTACATAATTATTATCTGCAGTCATCCCACTGTGTAAAAGCACCCTGACATTTTTTTGTTCAATCTAATTGCAACTTAGGACTTACTGGTTAGGACTTACTTAGGACTTAGGACTTTCCTGTCTTTACCATGTTTACCTCAAGAACTTGTGTTTTTGATGTCAAAGTTGCATCCAGTAAAATGAGTTGATGAACAAGCTAGTTAATTTAAGTTAGAGAATAAAAGAAAACATGGATACAATAAAAAATAATAAAAGTTCTTTCATTAGTAGTAGTTTTAATCTAGTTTTGATTTAAAACTTATAGGAAAATACATACATTTTTATTGGAAAGAGCCTTATTTAGATATACATAAGCTTTATAATTCACCCGTTTAAAATGATCCTTTTCTTCTATTGGTTTGGTTTAATAGTAGAGTCTCATTTTGTATCCCAGGCTAACTTTGAACTCACAATCTTGCTGCCACAGCCTCCTAAATGCTATGATTCAATCAAGTACTACCATGCATAGCTGTACTTTCTGAGTCTTAGGAGCAGGGATGGGCTAACACTGCTTTTCCAAATGTACTTCTATACGATGTGATGTGAGTTGTCCCTCGCAGGTTCATGTGTTTGAATCTTTAGTTGTTTGGAAAGCTCATGGCAACTTTAAGAGATGGAGCCTTGCTGGAGGAAAGCAGTCACAGGGTGGGTTTTCAGGTGGATTAGCCCCACCTTACTTCACGGACAAGTCTGCTTTTGTAGTTGGCAGTTTTGCAGCTCTCAGTGTCCAAGAGAGATATAACTTAGATTGCCTCCAGCTTCTGCCAACCAGCCATACCTTTTCTGACATGAAAGACTGCATCTCTCCTCTGGAACTGTAAGCCAAATAAATCTCCCTTTCCTTCCTTAATTTTCTTGGTCCTCAGTAGTGTCTCATGGTAGCACAAAGAGTAACTGGTGCAACTTCTGAACTAACACTTGATCTCTTCCTGCCAAGTACTGCATTTGCTTACTGGTTGATCTGAATATGATGTTTTTTCCTAGTAAAATCTAATGGTGTGGGTACAGATTTCACCTGGCTAAAAGTATGAAATTTGATTCTTGGATCTGTCGTGTGATCCATTCATTCTAGACTTGTGTCTAGTATACTGACTGAACACATTTCAGTTATCTTTCCAGGTAAAGGCTTAACCCTAAGCCCTCTCCATCCCTGCTTCCATTATTTTTATCCAACTCATACATCAGAATGTTGAAAAGAGTGGGTGTGGCCTGTTTTATGTAGAGGGGCAGGGAGCCTATTGGTTTGGGTACAATAAGAGATTCACATTGTTTTATGTCTCAATAGGCGGTGTCATAAATTTTGGCCAAGATGCCCCTTACCATCCTAATGGCCCTGGGTAAGCACTATGAAGTTTTCTTGGTTGATTTTCTCATCTGGCAAACAAGAACAATGAATGGTGGGCAGGGCTTAACCACACAAGGTTACTGAGAGGTTTGTGTGAAGGAATCCATATCAGGTGCCCATGTGCTAGGCATGTTGGGAAGGGCTGTATTTCATGCAGTCTAGAGAATTCCTTGTGACTTCTTCAGTGCCATGGGGGACCACACAAACCAGTAGAAAGAGAACTTCCGGTTCCCTGGATTCCTGTTCCCTTCGGATCTCAGTTGCTGGTTTCTGATGCCAGAGCCCACACCTGCGGCCCATCGGCCTTCTCGGGAGCTGGCCAAGGTGACTGCTCATTGCTTCCATGCTGCTGTTCCTCAGCTCCTCTGACCACAGGGCCTTGGGGGCAAGTCCGTCATCGCTGACCATGTACCACAAGCAAAGATAATCAGTTTACTGAGTAAACAACCTGCCTGTAAACAGGGTCTAGCAAGTTGAGGGCTGTGTCTCCTTCCTGATGTGGGGAAGTAAATAGAGCCATCTTATCCTTCAACTCTGTGAATGGTTATTTACCCTGGGATGATCTCCTTGCAGCTGTGTGTAATCTATGCATCATAATCTGATTTATTATCATGGAAAGCTGTGACTTTAAGAATACAATTTAAGGAAATTCTTAATATGTGTGCGTGTGTGTGTACATAAGAGGTCATTTAAGTATGTGTGGCTCCAGAGGCTCAAAGGTGATATCAGCAGTCATTCTTGATTGCTCTTCCACCCTATTTTTTTGCTTTAGGACTTTTTCTAGGCTCTGTCTTCTAAGGCTAGAGTTACAGGCTGCTACCATATCCACTCAGTATTTTATATGTGGGATTTGGGGATATGAAATCGGGTCCTTTTGTGAGACAAAGGCTTTAACCTAAGCCATCTCCCCAGCTCTTTACTTGGCCTTTAAAAGGAGGTTTGTTAGCTGTAGATCTGTTTGGCCTTAACCTACTATTTTCAGAACTGTGGTACAAAGTTATTATGAAGGGTTGAGAATTCCTTACTGGAAGTGCTTGGAACCAGAAGTGTTGCAGGTTTGGAGTGTTCGAATCATGATATTTTAGAATACTTGCATAAACTCTAATCTTGAAAATCTAAAATTGAAAATGCTCCAAGATGAAAAAACATTTTTATGTTAATGTTCTTATTTACAAAGTTTTAGATTTTTGGAGGATTTTGATTTTGGGATTAGAAAAGTATTATTGAAAGTTAGGAGTGGTGGTTCACACTTATAATCCTACTTGGCGACTAAGGCAGGATGAGGGCTGGGAAATTAGCATGAGTTCCAGAGTGAGTTTCAGGCCAGCGGGAGCTTTGGAGCGAAGAAACCAACCAACAAACAAGAACAAGAAATACATAATTTATATTTCAGGCAATCAAAATTGATCTTTTCGCAACCAAACGTGCTATGGATAGGAAGTGATCTCAGTGTAAACTCTCTCTTCAGATGTTATTTTTTTTGTATTTGAGAGCATCCACTATGAGACTATTTAGATTAATATTTGTATATAGTTTTTTCTATTTAGCAAAATGTCAAGATTACACTATAGAGCTCTTCCTCAAATTTAGTTCATGTACAAACCCCTTATTAAAGGGAAAGTATGTTGGAAGAATTCTGAAACTTTCTGTGCCCTTCGTGAGGCTCTATCCAAGCTACTTGCATGTAGATATCTTTAGCCCTTTATCCTGATCCTTATCTGGTTTGGTTTCCTCAATGGGAGTCTTTTGGTTTTTGATTATCACAGAAGTGAAAAATCTGGAACTCTGAGACTCCTGAGAACACTCTGGTGCTTTTGAAATCTTATTTTAAAAACTTTCTCTGGAGTCAAGCCCCAGGTGGGAATGGAGGTTCAGCTTGAGGGTATGGAGGAGAATGTAGGGTATACGGTTCATGAAGCATCGTGTCTGGCTTTGAGACATCGTCTTTCTTGGATTTTTCTGAATCAGAGGATGCATGCTTGAATTGAAACTTTTAAAGATCACTTGTGGGTGTGTGTGCTATGGAAATATGTTTGATATCACTTTTCATTCCATGTCCTCTGCCTATGATGGACATCTGTGGCTTCTTAGATTTAGAAGCCTGGAATCGATGCCCCCGTCCCCCCCACACCACCCTTGAGCATCAGGAAATTTCGACAGGTCAGGTGTCTGCCTGCTTGGGTTGGTGCTTCCTGGATTATTTAAGAAGAGGAAGCGAGGCCTCAGCTTTGCTCCCCAGACATGGACTCCATGCTAGGTGACATCAATGAATGCGTTCCCTAAAACTGCACAACCTCACAGCTTTAACCTTACAGCTCTGAAGGGCTGGAGCCAGAAGTCAAGGCATTGGTGGCCATGTTTCTTCTGGAGATGCCAAGGGAGAATCCAGTTTCCCCGTTCCAGCTGTTGATAGCTGTTGACTCCTGGCTCCCTTCCTGTCTCTTTCCTGGTCCCACTGCTGCCAAATGTTGTCTATCACTTCCGCTCAGTCACATCCTCATGAGGATACTGGCCACAGGCCCTAGGTCCCATGTGGGCAATGGCAGATCACTCTCAAAATCCTTGATGATGTCTCTGGTAAGGTGATATCCACTCCTTTACTGTCTAAGGTGACAGTCACAGGTTGCAGTCATCTGGTCATGGGCTTATGCTTTGTGGGATATGAGTGACATTGTTCAATACCCTGGCACCATCCACATCACCAGATTAGATGTAGCCGCCAGAAGCCTAGCCCTGGAATACCAGATGCTCAGCAGTGGATGGATGTGCCTCCTTCCAGAGCTGCGCTGTGTCCTCCCGAAGCGCGTGGTGGTACTCTGTGCTTCTTTGGGTCACCAGGTTTAATTCAGTGGAAAACACACATACCTGGCCTGGGAATGGAGCTACCTTCGAAGCATTCCTACACTGAACTCTGACCAGTTTCTACCAGAGACTGGCTCCATGTGCCCTCCCCACAGTCGTGCCCCGGGTCTATGGTTGAATGTCCCGTGTTCTGATGGAGCATGCAAATCCATAGTGGATTTCAGGGAGAGTTGGAGCTGCTGTTGTTCAGGGCAGAGGACGACCATCAGGTGTTTGTATCTTTTCCCCCAAACCAGAAAGCTGGTCTCTAGAAAAATCAGAGAAGACTTTGGGGCACGGAGCCTGGTCACTTCCCACACCTGGACTTGGCTTTTTCTCCAATGTGTGGTAGGTCATGGCCCTCTTCTCTTCCTTTTTCCTCTCATTAGCACAAGTTTGCTACATGAAAACCAAGGGCCAGGTTCTGCACAAAGCACTTGCATTCAATCCTGGTATATTTCCCGCCACAGAGCTACTATTCTCATCCCATGTAACAAATGAGACAAAGCTAATGAGGGAGCAGGTCCTCCCTTATGGATGCCATGCGGGGTCCAGAGCCAGGGGGCAGCAGTGCACGTGTCCTGAAGATGGACCTTTAGGTCTTCACAAGATGAGCTCACTAGAACTGGAGTTCTTGTGAAGGGAAAGAGCGATTAACTCAAGAGCAATTGCGCTTGGATATTTCTGCTTCTTCATGCACCCCCTTTGGAATACGATAGATCTGGAGTAAATAGGGCTCCAGGTTCTGTTGTTTTGTGTTCTTTTTTTCTCCTCCAAGAGGTTCTGAATGGGAAGACTTTTTTGTATTCAAGAAGGAGATGATGATTTGCGTTTGAGGGTCTTGTGGGAATAATGGGAGGCGACCAAGGAAAAGATTTCCAGTCTATGCTAGAAGTCCAGACCGGTTGCTTTCTGATTACGTGAACCTGAAGGTATATTTTTAAGGAATAGACTGCAGTTTGACCGTGTGTGTGTGTGTGTGTGTGTGTGTGTGTGTGTACTTTTGTGTGAATGCTGGTGTATGTGCATGTGGAAGGCAGAGAAAGAGATGGAATGTTTTCCTCTATCACTATCTACCTTATTCTTTGAGACAGGGTCTCTCATTAAACCACAGGCTTGCCCTGGTAGCTAACAAGCTCCTGGAATCTGCCTGTGTCTCCCGTCCTGCCCTCCCACCCCACTACCCTAGCACTGGGGTTACAGGCAGACATTGCCATGCCGGCTTTCTTTTGTGGGTGCTGAGCTCAGGTCCTCGTGCTTGCAAAGCAAGCGCTTTTACCCACAGTCATCTCCCTGCCCCAGCTTGACTCTGATCTTTTCCTGGGAGCATCTACTGGCTCAGCTCACCCTCCTGCAGAGAACATGACCTCGGGCGTTGGAGCTGCTGCTGTGGACAGCAACAAAATGGAAACTGGTGAATGGCCTCTTATAAGGACAGAATGGGAACCTCAGGAGAGTGAAGGGCCTAACATATGGTTGTCTTGTGAACAATTACAGGGGGAAGCTATTGGTAAACAATAATTATTTCACTCATCTAGGGAAGAAGAAGCTTCTTCACGACTGTTCACGAGGGAAGAGGAAGCTATTCACGCCTCCATCTTCTTTCTTTTCTACCCCCCCCTTTTTTATTGATGCATTTTTAAAGAGAAATCATGGGGTTCATTCTTGCTGTGGTTTCTGAAGATGTTCCCAATTCTTTCAAGGCTTGTTATCGTCTTTACAGTGTTTCATCTCACGGCAGATGGCCTTGTGATTCTGTTTAGATAGACGATGGGCCATCAGTTCTTACACAGACTCTTAATCCAGGTTGGGAATGCCAACAGATGCCTATATGAAATACAGTAGTGATCAAAACCCCAAAATAAAGTCCATTAATTCTTTATGTGGTTTGGGAAGGGTCTGCCCAAATTTAGAGATCAGTCTTAGTCTGTAATTCTAGGCCTTTGGTCTGACAAAAACTTTAAAAGCAGGAAGTGAGTCTTATCACTGACAAGATCTGTCAAAATTAGATGCCTCTAACTTTGTTTTATATTTTTATGTAGTGTCCCAGGGCCCTTTGCCTGTGGGCAGGTGAACATTAGCTAATGAATGGCTTCTGATAACATCATTTCTGTCCTGTGTGGCTGCCCCAGTGCTCTGCTTTGCTACCTTGGAGGCCCGACCTTCTTTGGTCATTTCAAGAAGCCTCCATTCAGGTCACTGATGTCTGGTTTGGGTTTGAGGAGCATCTGGGAGTCTCAGGAAAGTTCTGGAAAGTAACTTAGGAGCAGGCATGTTGTACCAATCATGACTTCTAGAAGAAGAAGGGCCATGTGCGTTCAGGTAGCCCAGAGATGGGTGCCCGGGGTCTCTGTAGAAACCACTGGTTCTACTTGTCACGGGACTAGGCATGAGCCTGTCTTTGGTATGTGAGGCTGGGTGTTAGGACTGGGACTTGGATTTCTGCATGCTATTTATCTGAACACATGTTGTAAATTTTTCAGAATTCAAAATGAAAAGGGTGAAAATACAGCAGGGTCTCACCAGCAAAGCTTTTGTTGTTTTCCTAATATAAAACCACACAAATCCTTGCATTGGTTGCTTTGAATGTATATATATTCATGTCTTTAAAATGACAATGGAACTCAGGACCTTCTGCTTGTGAGACAGTCTTAACCCCTGAGCCATTTCTCAAGCCCTGATCCATTTACTTTTTAATGTTGCCCTAGACTATTATATTCTCTTCTGAAACCCTTAGAATTGACTGCAGGGCAGCGTTTGATTAATGCGTATGTCCTGATTTTACTTAACCATCCCTTGACGGTTAAAGAAATGACACTTATATCATGGCTGCCATGATATAACATGTCTCCTTCTTTCCTTAAACAGATTTCTTGCAATTGCCAAGACAATATCTGTTCCCAGAGTTACAGGAAGCTTTCACTTACAAGCATTAGGAAAAGAGCACTTGCTTCCCTCTTGCAAGGATTTTGTTTCCTTTTTCATTGTAAGCCTCTCGAAGCAAGCCCCTCTATTTCAGTATTTCTTATGCTGCCAAGATTTATCTTGATGTCCACAAATAGTCACATGCTGCCTTTTCTTCCACACATCTTCATGGGAGTTATTCTTACCACACATCAGCAACAAAGATGCTGTCTTTATTAATTCAGTGTGTGTGTAAGGTAAAGTAAATATCCAATTCTCATCAGACCTAAAGCAATGTGCACTGCCTCATATTCTGATATTTATTAGTTAGAAGGTGGAATTTTTCTTTGCAAACATGGGGTGCTGCAGATGAGCTGGCAAGAAGGTTCTGATTAAAGAAAGAATTTTGTAAGAAGTGCGTTGCCGTGGTATAAGGTTCAGTTGGATTTGAATGGCGTGGGGCTATTTGGATTTATCCTAGAAATGTGTTTGGTGTTTGATCACCTGCCAGCTCCACTCCTTCTGTATCCTTATCCTGTGCTTGTCCTTTCCTACCCCCATACACTGTGAGACTGGACAAAAAGAGACATGCTCTCCAACTCATTAACTCCCCCCCCCCAACTTTACTGTAAATTGAGCATCTCTACCCTAAAAATCCAGAGTAGGAAATGCTCCCAAATATGAAATTTTCTGAGCTAATATAACACCCCAAGTGGAAAAATTCCACGTGCATCCTTGTGATGGTCACAGCTGAAACACAGGTGGACCAACAGTACTGTGTGGATTTGCTTTCAGGCTGTGTGTGTAAGGTATAGTAAAAGAAACAAACTTCATGTTTAGACTTGGGTGCTATCACCTGATCAACTGCTGTCTCATTGTGTGTATACAAATGTTTCATGATTTGAAAGCTCCGAAATCCAAAACCCTCTTGGCCAAGCTCTGTCAGATAGGGGACACTGCCAGTGACAACAGAGTGTTAGTCTATTTGTTCTGGAAAGAAAGTAGGTGGGGGCGGAGGGTTTGTGCAGAAGTAGGAGCCTCCTTGTCAAAGTGAGAAGCAGCGTGAGACAGAGACATGCAACTTGTCTAAGATCATGGTGCTAATGACGAAAGCAAGACTTCCACCCAGGACTTCTGGGAAGGTGGCCCAATGGGAGATGCACTCAGGACCCATCCCAACCCTGTATAAACCTACCTATAAGAGAGACCTTGTACATACAAGTCCTCGGGGGAAAGGGCTTCATTGGATCCTTGTGTTTCAAAGCAAACGGCAGTAGTGTAGTCAGAACTTAGCTGGACTTCTTCCTGGGCCTCACATAATTTGTTTATCTTTGGAAAATTACATGATTACCTGCATGAATTTCTGTAGTCGTAATTATAGGTAGTAATGGAATGGATCTCCCTCATAGGGTTCTAACTTACAAGGCGGCTACCTGGATTAAACCAAGTAATAAAGTCACATATACGTATTAGCACCTGACATGTAATAGTGGCCTTGTTAGCAATTATTATTGACATATTTGTGTTTTTTTTTTTTTTTTTTTCTTTTTGGTGGTGGGGGTGCTGAGGATACAATCCAGGGCCTTGCCAAAGCTGAGCAAGCATTTTGACCACTGAGGAATTCTCCTTAGTTTCTTGAGTTAGGGTCTTGTGTTGTCTAGGCTGATCTCAAGCTCAATATCTGCCTGTTATTGGGGTTACAGGCCCAGTTGATGTGCAGGCTTCCTTAGAAGAAATATTTTACATCTTCTCATCCAACATAGTGGTCGTATATAGCAAGTCTCCAAGACACTGCTAAATGTTCAGTTTGACATAGACTAGAACATGCTCAGGTTGAATTTAAGTTTTGCAGATGAAACGGGTGTATATATAGATCTGTTTAACTCCCCTTTATACCCTGTAGGATGGAACTGATGAGCCTTCTGATTTTTTTTTTCCTCCCCTTTTCCTTCCCCCAGGTTCTGGAAACAAATCCATTATTTATACGGCACCTACCCTAACGGAGACGATCATAATCACATTGAAATTAGACTGTGCACCTAGAGAGCTTCAGCAGATGTGTGAATATTAAGTTATTAATAACTAATTGGGTGCTAATTATGTGCCCTGTAGTTCTTGGAGCCGATAAAGAGGTGTCACCTGCTGTGTCAGGACTCTGTCTTGTCGGGTCTGGAAAATCATTTTTGGCAGCTGTACCCAAGTTAACTTCAGGCTCTGAATGTCATTTCCCACAACTTTTGGTTTGGTCTCTTTGGTGCTTGATGAAACCTTCCTTCGAAACAAGTGCCACTTCCCATCTTGGACATTCCAGGTTCATTTTGGAGCGGGGTAAGGTGACCTCATCTCTGGGGAGATGGAGAGGTGCTGTGTGAAGGAAGGGTAACTATAGGGGAGAGACCTGAGGGCACTGAGTAGCATTAAAAAGTGATTCTGAAGCCTGGGGTAGAAGCTGGGGAGACGGCTCAGTGGGCAAGAGCACTTGCTGTATAAGCATGAGGATTCTGGTTCAAGTCCCCAGCACCCACTCAAAAAGCTGTGTTCATGCCTGAATTCCATCATTGTGTTGGGTGGAGATGATAAAAGGAGCTCTGGGACTTGCAGGCTGCTAGCTTAGCTCTCGGTTCTGTGAGAGACCCTGCTACAAAGGAATAAAAAAGAAAGTGCTAGAGCTAGCTAGCTATCTTGCATTACACATACCCATCCACACACCCACATCCTTCTCGTCCATCCCTCCCCCCCCCAAAGTGATTTTTAGAGACAACTGTTTTTAAAGGGCCTTGAACTTGGACCTTGTAAGACTTCCCTCCTGTTCTAATGGCCCAAGTCTCATATCTGCCCTCAAATTCGTTTACTCCCATCCCGGCCCCATAGGAAATAGGTTGGCATTAGTTTGTCAGAAATGCTGGGTGCATGAAGGCACGTGTATATTTTCTGTCAAGGTGAAGAAACTCTATGAATTTTAAAGGAGATATTTTGAATGATACGGTTACTGAAAATAACCAATTTTTAGACCTTTTCATGTCTGGTTACTCCTGAGTTTTAGATTGATGGCGCTTTTTGCCTCTTACTTTGATTAGGCAAGGCACTAATTTGTGTTAGTCAATCCAGGGAGCAAAGAAGATGTTGCTTTATGGTCAGCAAAATCTGTTCTCTGCTGGTAACTTGTCAGGACATTATGACTGCCTAGCTTGCTTCGCCTTTTAAAATTAGCTTTATGGGGGCTGGAGAGGTGGCTCAGGGGTTAAGCCTCTGCCTTGCAGGCAGAAGGTCCTGAGTTCGGATCCTAGACCCCATGTATAGATGCCCGGCGGAAGCGGGGACGGCCTGTGTTTCTGGTCCTGGTAGGGCGGAGCCTGTGAATCCCGGGGCAGAGTAAACAAGGAGGAGGTGGAGGCGTCCATGGTGGTTCTACACACACACACGCATACATACACACATGCGCACACATGCATACTCGCACAATTGAATAAATAATAAATAAAAAAATTAAAAAAAATTAGCTTTATTATAAACAATGGACAGGACTCTGAGCTTGATTATTATTTTGCCTCCTATTCAGCTAAGAGCATTAAAAAGATACCTAAGTATTTCTAGTCCAGGAATATAAATATAACACAAAAGATTTAAGGGGAAATGGACGATAAAACAAGCAAATTGAAGCCCAGACTTAGCAAATATTGACAGTGATTAACACCTCTTACTGGTCAAGTTGGCTGGAAACCCAGTGTTTGAGTTGAGCCACAGACGGCAAACTCAACTCATTTGGGTTGTGGTTATTAGCTCTGTCCACATTCTACGTACACCTTCTGTGCTATGTTTTTGCCTGCTTGCTGTCTGAAACCTTTTTCTATGCTTTGACTTTGCTTGCTTTGAGTTCTGGTGGAAGATGGGGCCATCTGCTGTTCAGCTTTTCAGCCTCCCTTGCAGCTAGTCTATGTCATGGGATCATTACTCCACCACTCGCGTGCATCTGCCCCAGATTTTGGATGGGTTGTTAGCTTCACAGTCTTGAAAAGAGCAGCTTTAGTGGTGGAAGGTCTTGATTGCTGAATTCCCTCGGGTCCTGAGCTTGGTTATCTGTCTTTGGTGTTGTGAAGTATTTCTGCCAAAGGCCTGATATAGTAAATTCTTTTGGTGGATGCTGTCTGCTGCAGCCATTCAACTCACTGTCGTGGTGTAAAAGCAGCCATAGACAACATGCGAATGAATGGTTTGGCTGCTTTTATAGAACAGGTGGGGCGGTCAAGAGTTTAGCTTTGTCAATCTCTGATCTTGCCTACCCAGCTAGCCTGGAAACTGAGCTGCCTGTTATTTTGAATAAATTCCTATTCTTCCGTCAGGTAGACTTGGGTTTATTTTCCTTGTCACTAGGTTGGTAATTCCTACTTCCAGACTTCATAGTCTAATTTACTTTGTTCAGAGGCTATAAACTCCTTCCTGCTTTATATACTCAGAAATTGGCACCACTCCATGTAGAAGGTGGCAATTCTTTTGAGTTAAAATATGGCTCATTCCTGACTCTCTGAAGTAGCTCATCTAATTCTTAATGGAACTGACCCTATTCCTTATGGAGTTACACATCCATAAATACTTTTTTTTTTTTTGGAAAGTTTTCTTCCTCTAAAAGGAAAGGGGAGTTTATGTGTCCCTGAGCCAGTTCTTATCGGTGAGAAATATGTTATCAGGACCAGGAAATGGATTTTGCATTCACAGACTTGATTCAGGTTTCCCCTGTTTAACTTTCTCCCTCTTGTGTCTGATATGTCCTTGCTGGTCCAGTTCTGTGTGTTATTTTCACGGAGTCTCCACCACAGTGAAGACAAACCCGAGATCCTGTGTGATGCTGCTTCATGACCATGTATCTCATCCATTCCTTAATCCCTATTATTTGCTCATCTGTTGTCATTTCAAGGCTGTTACTGAAATGAATCTACATAGAGCATAACCTTGTGGGACTTCCTTCTCCCAGCATGATTCCTTGGCCCATTCAAGTTACTCATAGTCCATGGCATGGAGGTTTAACCATTTATTTCTTGAAGGGCATTAGTCCCCATATTCCCCCTTCCCCCGCCATGGGGTTATGACAAGTGAAGCTACTATGAGCGTTCATGTCCAAGCTTTGGAATTTATCCATTTACCAACAGTACAGTTTCCGGATCATATGGTAGACATACATTTCCTTTTTAAAGGAAGCTTCCAGACTTTTCCCGACAAGGCATGCGACTATCAACTCAGCCAGTGATGGTGGTTCTCTGTGTCTTTCATTTTGCCCTTTCCTGCTGTCTGACCTGGATTAGTTTTCTCAAAACAGGAATTACAGCTCTTAGTGATGCCCGCTTCTGCCCACAGCGCCTTCCCCTTCCTATCTCGTTTCATTCTCACACTGACTCCCCAATGCAGTACTTTGATTTTTCTAGCGAAAGCAATACACAGAGTGTATAAGCGACTAGCTCAGGTCCATCCGGTCCACAAAGAGGATACGTCAGAACCTCCCTGTCTGCCTGTCCTGTGGAGCTCATGCCATTGACATTCTTGCCGGGTTGCCTTGGTAAAGCACCCTTAGTGCGGGGTGCACTCAATGCTTGGAGGTGTCTCTTTGTAAACTGTCTGGAATTCTGACCATGGCCTTGGAGGCCTGCTGAATTGCTGGTACCCTCTTGTACTCATGTATGAAGTACCTCCCTCCCCTTTCTGGCTTTTAATATTTCTGAAGGCCGCAGCACCCCACAACATCATGATAAGTGGGGCTGAGCATCTGCCTACAGTGGCCCCTGTGTACGGTCACTCGAGAATGTCCTTACAATGGAAGTAACAAAGGAAACCATTGTAAAGTTAGCAGACCCTCCTGGAGACAAAGCCTGAGGTGAAAATGTCATCTGTGAATTCCTTCCCGCCATGCAACCTGCCCAACCACAGAGTCTCAGATTTGAGTTACAGATAGACATGGTAGCTTCCCATGGTATCCTCAAGGAAGCCCTCCTCGTGTTCTTTGAATGTCTTCATGTGTTCAAGCGCAGGCTGAGTCTCTGAGGATCTGATATAGGACTCTTGGTCTGTTTCTGTCAGATACACATGTTCGCCTGCAAGAAGGGGAAAGGGCAACTGACCAGCGCCTGAGAGATTGTGTTGTGAGATTACACTGCCTGAATTTCCTCCATTCTTCTATGTGGAGCCAGAAGGATTCCATTTCATGAGAACAGTTAAATGAAAGGCATTAGATGGAGATAGCCCTGGGCTGATGTGTTTAGGGAATGCTTCCACCTGCAAGACCCTCTGCCACAGAACTCCCTCTCTGGATACACCCTCTGTCAATCAGCCATCTTGAGTACTGGTTGGTTGGTGCAGCCTGTGTGTGAAGATTCTAATCTTCACTGAAGCAATTATTTATTTTTGTGAACAAAATAAAGGACGCCCCTTTCCTTGAGTTGTCTCAACAGACACACAAGTTCTGGTCTGGTGATCCTAACACTCATTAGGCCAACGAGGCAGGAGGATTGAGAATTTGAGGCTGGCCTAGGCTGCGTAGTGGGTTTAGGACCAGCCTGGGCTCCATCATAAGACCCTGTATAAAAAAATGCAAAACAGCAACAAAAAAAGAAAACGAGTGCAGTTTAGTAGGTCACTGGACCGCCAAGAGTACCCAAAGTTACCACTTGGACTTGTTTATTTCTGCTGCTTAAAGAGACTGCCTGATCCTGGGGAATTTTTGAACTGTAGAACTTGTTTCCCACAAATCCTAGCTTCCGGTGTCTGGGAAAGTCTGCTCTCTGTTTCTAAGGTGGTGGCACCTTGCGCATCCTCCGGAGGGGAGGCCTTCCTGTCCTGCCCCAAGTCAGAAGAGCAAGTGGCCTCAGTGTTGTGTTATCAGAGCCATGATCCTGTTCTCCAGGGACATCCACCTCCTGGGACTCCAGCCTTTTGGAACCATCACTATGGCGATGCCTGGGCTGGAAGGGACAGCGTCAAACCAGAGCAGACAGCAGACAAGGTGTTTGCTAGAGAGCTATGATCCTTCTCCCCTTAGAAATGATTTGTCCTGCTATACAGATGACGCAGCTGGTACTCAGGATAGTTTCAATTATTTGCTTAAGCTCATAGGAACCCTGATAGAGCCCATGACGGATAGAATCTAGGACTGGAATCTGGGCTTTGCTGTATCAAGTTCTGAAGCTCATTCTATCAGCCCTGTGCAGTGTTTGGCTGATTAAAAGGTGATAGCAAAGAATTTCTTTTATTTATACCTGCAATCCCAACACATTGCAGTATTACTACTAAGCAATATGGAACACCTCTGGTTTCTTCCTTTCTTCTCTTAATTTTCTCCTCCTCTTTCCCAAAATGTAAAAGAAAACCCATATACATTAGGGATTAAAATCTTAGCACTTTTCTTCTAGTCCTGTACAAATGCAGGGCCCCACAGTGAGTGTATAAAAGCCAGGGCTGTGCATGCTACTGAGAAATTATCTGTTAATGCATTGGCACAAAACTGAATCAAGCACCCGGGGTGGATAGGCTCCACGTACTGCAATCCTGAAAGCATCGGATGCCAGGAGAGCATTGCGGAGCTACCATCACCATACAGCGGGATCAACCATGGGAATGTGTAATACAAGGTTTTTGTGGAATGAGGCGCGTGTTCTAAAAGCATGGTGGGAAGCTCTGCACTAAACTGCTGAGAGGCAGCCAAAAAGAGGGAGCTCATGAATGATTGAGCCCTGGCCAAGAGCAGGGGAGTTTGGCACCTGTCTTTATTAGCCGGCACTGGTGAGCCAACCGTTGGATGCGCCCCTGGCTGTCCAGAGGAAGTCCGGAGATCTTGGGTGATGACTGAGTGGGAAAGACAGTTTGTATTTGAGCCCGTGTACCTCTCTGCCGGGGTTCTTTGCCAAGAGCTAAGTGTTTTCCCACGAACATTTAAACAGATGAATATTTTGTCATCAAACAGTCCAGTTTTACGTTAATCTTTATGAATGTGAATTTTTGCAGATAGTTTGTGTCAGTTTTAACTCTTCTTGGGGAGGTAGGTGGGATTGGGAGAATCTTTCCCCGTGACCTGACTTTATAGCCCTCTTTTCTTGTTTACTCTGTGCTGTAAACTAATTTTAACTACCCATAAAAGTTTTAGGGATCCGATTTACATCTGAACAATGATTCAGCAATTTGAACCTATATATATTTTTTTTGTGGTGCAGTTGTCTAGTAAAAAGTTTATATGACTTTGCTGGCTATAATGGCTCAGATAAATTACATATTTATTTCTGTGTATGTTAGTATTTCTCTCCTCTCTGCCTACACTTTTAGAACCCTATTCATCAACCTCAATTACATGGGTGTATTTGGACATTCTCTCTCCCTCTTTTTTTTTTTTTTAAAGGAAAGACATAATTTCTATATGCTACCAGATGGGCGTGTTGGCTGTAAGCTAAAAAAATCCCAAAATACTTACCGGGCCATCTGGTATGTTGGTGGGGTCTAGTTGATTAAGTTCTTAGTATTGATTTGCAATCTCAGCAGAGGTAATCATACCCCCTTTGGCTCTGAACTAAATACAAGTTACCATTTATATTTTGTTCCACTGTTGATAGTGTATTTGTGTGGCTGCTGGTGGCAGGCTGCCCTTGGTAGGCCTGATGAAACCAGAGGACTGGGTTCCATTCATGGGACACAGTTGTCTCCAGGAGATGGTAACAAGACCAAATGGGAATTGGCCTTCCTTGCGTTTGTTGACATGGACGTTGAACTTAAGCAATTTCTATGCAGCAATTTGTTGGAAATATTTTGGGTAGTATGTATTATTTTTCAGCAGGCTCTACTTTCCTATTGTTACTTTTTATATGCCTTGGGCAGTGTTTGCAATTTACGGACACTGAGCTGGTGAGATCATTTGGAGGGTAAGGCGCCTGTTCACAAACCTCGTGACTTGAGTTTGATCACTAGAAGCCCATATGGTGAAGAAGAGAACTGACTTTTGAAAGTTGTCTTCTGCTCTCCGTCTGCCCTCCGCAGTGTGCTTTGGCATTCATGCACATTCCTTCTCTCTCTTTGTTATAAACAAGCAAACAAATAAGTAAATAAGTAAACTAAGTAAGTTTCAAGACATTGAAAGGACCAAGTAAGTCAGGAAAGAAGTAAAGGGCACCTCGTTTTGTAGATGTTGCATGTTAGTCAGGTGTAGAACTTACCTTTAGGTCTCTCGCTGCCCTAAGTTTTGGACCTTCTTCTATGGTGCTGATCTGGGCTCCTGGATGGACAGAACTGCTTGTGCCTTGTGCCACAGCCTGTCTACTCAGAAGAACATACAGAGGTACCCTGAAGAACACATCTTCTCCCTGTTTTTCCTTGGTAACCTTGTTCTTAAGAAGGAACATTTTTGCATTTTTAGTACCATCCCCCCTTCCGCCCCACCCCAGGCTGATCTTCGGCCTCTGTACTTCACAATGGTGTATGGTTTCCATTCCCAGACCTTTTAGTAGGACCTCTGAATCTCAGTCACACTAACAACTTTGGACAAGATCATTCAGTGCCTGTGTGACTCATGCTGTGTGTTCTGAAGTACTCATCAGCCCCTCTCTGGTCTCTACCTTGTTGGTGCCACTCACATTTGCCCACATTGGGACAACCGAAAGTTTGTTCGAGGCTGCAGGTCACCCCAAGTTAAAACCACCCTTCTAAAACCACTATCACCTATTTGTTCCTGAGTAAAAGGACCTGTCAACAGCTGCCTTGAAGGGGAGATCGCCAACACATCTACTGGATAGCATGGGGGTAGATTTGAATGTCAGCCTAAAAATTCATACCCATTATAAAACAACTTACAAGTGTACTCCTCCCTTTAAATTGGCTGGGGA
Organism: Typhlomys cinereus; assembly: GCA_023101885.1. Lineage (NCBI taxonomy): Eukaryota > Metazoa > Chordata > Mammalia > Rodentia > Platacanthomyidae > Typhlomys > Typhlomys cinereus. The sequence goes on along the minus strand of JALPQD010000084.1, from coordinate 1,365,732 downwards.
TTGGGTCTGGAACCAAAACCCCAAGATGTTCAAGTCCCTCATATATAATGCCACATTATTTGCATGCAACCTATGTATAATCTGAATACCTCCAAACCATCCTTAGACTACTCATGTGAACTACCCAATACTATGTTCATATAGATAATTGCTGTCTTGTTCTGAAGTAGTGACCAAGAGGCATATTCATTACAGATCCAATTTTCTACTCTACCCCATCACATTTCCCCCCCAATCTGTAGCTGGTTGGATGTGAGGGTGCAGAATCCATGGAATGGGGAGGGCTGACTTGAAAGATAGGAAAGGCTTTAAAAAAAAAAAAAGGAAAAGGGAAGCATATTTTAAAATTACCTCATTATGGAAAGACAAGTGTAAATTGACATTTTGCTCTAAAACCTGTGGCTTTATCTCTGTATGTATTATGTGTAGAAATGATGCTATGTATGCGAGGTGGAACAGACATCCTATCCATAATGTTTTGCAGGCTGTTTTCTCTCGTTATATACAAAGATTTCTCTGTTTCTTTAAGATCTTTTTTCTGGCATGATTCATAATAGACAACCCTTCCCATCCCAAGCCCCCATCCCCCTTACCTCATTCACCTTCCTGTCTCACAATTGCAATGATATTTTCAATTTGTGATCAACATCTGTTCTCTATCAGTTGATGGACATTGAATGTTTACAGTTTTTACAAACATTTCTTTCATTTACTCTCTAGTATTTCTTTGTACCATATTATGGTCAAGTATGGAGGGTGGAAGAGAAGACGTAGCATCATGGATGTCATGTGCTTTGTTGAGGTTCACTCTTTACTCCTGTGTGCTATTGCCCTTTAACTTTTTTCTTGTTCATCCTTGCTCAGACAAGTCATCTCTATGAAAAACTAGCTCTGGTGTCTGTTGATTTGAGAGATGACAGTTAGCAAACTACTCCTGGTTTTCTAGCGAGAACAGGAGCCAGAATCTGCTGGAAGTAGCATTTGCATATTTGTGTGTTGCTTACTGAAGAAACTAAAGAAACAGAAACCGTTGAGCAATTGACCAAAGAGTGCCTTTCTAGTCACTGTCTGGCCCTGGATGTTCTTCCAAACACCCTTTGCAGTGTAGAGGAAGCATGAGCTCCTTGTCTTTTCAGACCTCAGTTTGCTGTGGTTGCCTCCAGTTTTTGATGGTTGAAATGAACCAGAATGTAAAAAGTGTTTGTCATGGGTTTTGGGAAGTGGTAGTCATTCACAAGAAATGAGTGAAGGAGACGAAGTCATGTGCCATCATGATTGGAAAACTTTGTGACTTTGATGATGTCAGATGATAGTCCGAGCTCATTCCTTTACTTTCAAAGTAGGGGTCTAATGTTGTAAGTTACCTCCCTAGTTTCTGTTCTGCCCTTTCCTCTGTCACACTTACATTTTTGAAGTTTACATTTCACTGAAAACAGGTGTTTGTTATGGCATATCCTTTTCTGGCTGAGGTGTGAGTCTTTGGAGAACCCAGGATTTGAATGGTGCCATCCAGCACTTACCACATAGCATATTTGCAGAATGAAAGAATGAGCTCATTGCTACTTTATCACTATGCACCGTGGCCTCTGTTTCTTGGCCACGTTCAGACAAAGATCTTTTTAAATGACAGCAAGTTGAGTGTCCCGTGTCCAAAATGCTTGAGACCAAAACATGTTTCAGATTTCAGATAACTGGATTATGGAATATTTGTGCCTATTTAGTAAGGTGTCAAAATCAGAAGGTTGAAGTTGATTGTATAAATGAGACTAATTGAGATATGGGGCTGACAACCATGATAGCAGTTAGGGCTGTTGTGTGGGAAAGATTCTGCCACTCTCATAAGGAGAGGAAGGTTAATTTGCCTCGTAGGAATGCTCTGGGGCTTTTGATTCAGGTGGCAGTTTGCCATCTGGATAGGCTTCACAGAGGTGCTGTGCTGAGTACTTACCTGAACAGGAGGTTCACCTGAACTGAAGGTTTCCTAATCACTCCTTGGGAGAGCTCTCTTAGGTATGGGGTGCGATCAGTATTGTAGAATAGTGTGTGGTCTTCTGGAAGGTTCCATGTGCTTTTGTTTGCACGCTAGGTGTTTGGAATCGTTACTTTTTGTGTTTTGTGAAAAAATGCTTGGTGAATGTAACTTGAAGAAGAAAAGGTTTAGTTTGACTCATAGTTTCTGGGTATCACCTATTATGGTGAGGAAGTCATGTTGGCAGGAGCTGGAGACAACTGGTTACTTTGCAGCTAGGCAGAGGGGGAAGAAAGGGAGGGGTGAGAGATAGAGATAGATAGATAGATAGATAGATAGATAGATAGATAGATAGATAGATAGATAGAGAGAGAGAGGGAGAGAGAGAGGGAGAGAGAGAGAGAGAATATGTTAGTGCTCAAGTCCTTCGTCCAGGACTGTAAAGCATTAGGACGGTGTCACCCAGCTTTTAAGTGGGTCTTCCTACTTCATTGACAATCAGTATAATTGTCACAGTGCTACAATTATTTAACACCAACCTCAGTTTTCCCTCTGTTAAAACAGGAACAATAATAGTACCTACCTCGTGGTAGTGAGATTATTTAAGGAAGCAGTTCCTGATTCTGTGTAACACGGTACACATGTGCAGACATGTGATTATCAGGCTAGGATAGCTTAGGTGGTTTATGACGCAGATTGAACAGCTTTTTCTTCTGTTTTAGGTACAGAAGATAGAATCAACCTTTGTGTTTATGTATGCGTGCGCATGTGTGCGTGTGCGTTTGTGTGTGTGTTGCCTGCACACCCATGAGAACCTTGGGGCACGTTCCTTAGGATCCAGTCCTCTTTGGATTTTTTATTTTACTTGGTTTCTCACTGTCCTGGGACGCGGAGTAGGCTAGGCTGGCCAGCCAGAGACACGCCGGGATCTTCCTGTCTCTTCCTCCCCAGTGCTGGATTACATTCCTGGGAGGAAAAGGAGGGTCACCACACCCATCTTTTTATTTATCAACTAGGTCATCTCTTAGCACTCATCCCCATTTCTAAAATGAGATGATTAGCTGTATTGATCACCAAGACTGATGAGCTTTATTAGTTTTTTCAGCTTTTTAAAAAAATATTTATTATTTATTCAATTGTGTGTGTGCACGTGTGTGTGTGTGTGTGTGTGTGTGTGTGTGTGTGTGTGTGTGTGTAGAACCACGGGTGAATTCGGGAACCACCATGGACAGCCTTCATCTCCTCCTTGTTTACTCTGTCCCAGGATTCACAGGTTCTGCCCTACCAGGACCAGAAATGCAGGCTGCCCCCATTTCCACCCGCGTCTATACGTGGGGTCTAGGATCCGAACTCAGGACCTTCTGCCTGCAAGGCAGAGGTTTAACCCCTGAGCCACTTCTCCAGCCCCTAGTTTTGTCAGGTTTTTAAGAACATCTGCTTCTGAGGAATAGCGTGGCAGGCCTGGACTTGCTGACTATTATTTCCTTGCCGGTTACTTTGTGTTGCTTTTTGTGTTATGGATGTTTTATTTATCTGGTCCCATAAACATTTATGCAGTTGTGTATCTCTAAGAGTGACAGCGTCTTTGGTGAATGACTCTAGACCTAAGACACTGTATCATGCTATTAGAACTGAAAATCAAAGAATGTGTTTCATTTATTTCAATTTTGTTTTTAAATCTTTGTTGATTTTATATTGGATAAAGAACTTTGTTTCTTATTCCCATGTTTTTCCTTTTTTAAAGTACTTTTTTTGGTACATCTATTTATCATGTATGTTCACATGTGCTTGTGGAGGTTGGAGGACAAGTGACTGACAGTTCTTTCCTTTTACCATCTGAGTTCTTGGGATCGAACTCAGATCATCAGGATTTGTTGGCAAGTGCCTTTATCCATTAAGTCATCTCCTTGACCCTTTCTTTCCTTCTTTAAAAAGGCAATAAACAAAGGACAGATAACAAGTTGCTAGAAGAATACAGCCTTAGATGCATGAAACTCCAGAACTGGTGCGCTTATTTGGAAATGTGATTATTGTATGGGTGGAATATCCCTATCCCCCAAATCCAAAATACCCCCAAATATGAAAATTTTGGACATTAATATGACTTTAAGACTATTGAATTTTAAGGGCTGGGGAGATGGCTTACGGGTTAAAGTAATTGACTTAGGAGTTCAGATACCCAGAACCCAGATATAATGCTAGGTGAACTGCTGGGTAAGTCTGGGGACCTCCCAATAATTCCTGCTCCAGATGGCAGAGCCTCAGAATTCCCAGAGCAAGCTGGTCAGGCAGACTAGCCTTGTAGGGGAGCTCTGGATTAAAGTGCAGTTCCAGCTTCGAAAGAATAGGGAAGAGCAATAGAAGTAATTCCAGATATGGAGTTAAGACTTTCACACACATATGCACATACATGAGCAGCTGCCCACACACATGGACCTATGCACATGTAAGCGTAAGCAAGCGCGCGTGCACACACACACACACACACACACACACACACACACACACACACTCTTCCTCCACTTAACCATGAAAGTAGAAAAGAAAAACATTGGGTTTTGAAGTAGCTCAAAGTTCAGGTTATCAGTTTTAGAGCTGATCACCTGGTCAAGTCTGTGGAAATATTGCAAAGTCTAGAACTTGAATATTTGAAACATTTCTGGTCCCAGCCATTTCAGATAAGAAATACTCTCAACCTGTAATGGTTGTGTTGTGGAAATAGTGGGTCAAAATTCCCTACATGTAGCAGCCAAAGCCAAAGCACAGTCGCTTAGAGTCTATTTTTCTTTTCTTCCAGACACTGATAAAATTTAACTAAACATCATGTGTCACCCGTTAGATTGTCTGCCCTCCTGAGCACTTCAGCATAGCTCGTGGTTGACTGGGTTTGGCTAGCTGCTCAACCAACTGAAATAAGCCTGATTTCTCCTGATTGTCTTCATTTCTTCTTTTTCCTGGTTCCTCCTCATTAGAAGAAAACAGTATTTTCACAATGCTCCCACAAATTGAATCCGTATTTCAGGAACTCATGTTTAAGTCTCCTCTCCCCGAGAATGAGCAAGGCTGTTGCAGTCCGCCTGCATGGTTCCTGATAAATGACCATCAAACAGTTTAAGGGAACAAGGAGTTTACTTTCTTACGATAATCCGGTTACAGTTCATAGTCCAGCTTGACGGAAGACCACACACCAACACCAGGGCTGAGGGAACTGGACACCATAACGGCTGAGAGATGGACAATCCTTACTTGCCAGACCAGCATGTCTGGCCAAGTATACAGAAGGATGCCCACTCTCTCAACCAGCTCTCTGTGATTTATCCAGGGCCTAATCCCACCCACCATGGGCTGGGTCTTCCCCAGCAGCTAGACAATCTCCTTCAGGTTTGCTCTGGGCTTAACTCAACCATCAACTCTCCACAACTGTGCCCAGAGCCCAAACCCTCAAGAGTCAAGTTGACACCTGTGCTTAACTATGACAAAGGCTTTGTTGTTTTTCTTCTAGTGACCATAATAAGGCAGAAAGGAAATGACTTTAGAGACTTGTTCTTTGGGTCATTCCTGGGGAAAGCCACCTACCACTTGTGAAGACCCTCAGGCTGGAAAGTACAGGATCTATGCAATGAACTGCTGTGACTGCCTACAGGTAGACTTGGAGAGATCCCAGAAATCCAACTTCTGACCAGTAACACAAAGCAACCAACCCACAACTTGACCTGTGACCTCTCTAGCACGTCTGAGTCATGTTCACTTGGGAAAACCAGGTGTGGGGGCTCAGGCCTGTAATCCCAGCACCCAGAAGGCTGAGGAAAGATGGTGAAGAACTTGAAGAAACCAGTTTGGACTGCATAGAGATCTTGAACTGTGAGCTTGACATGTTTCCTGTTAGAAGCTCCTGTGTGTTGGAACCATTTGTTACACAGCAGTAGATAGCTAACACAAGCTTATTATTACATGGGGGCCAGAGAATCAGATTCAGGGCTTCCCTGAAAATTCATATTCAATGTCTGACTTATTTCTGGCCTTTCGTGGTGCTTTGGTGTACCTGTCTGTGCCAGCCCCTGGTATGCTGCTACTCAGAGCTAGCGGTCAGGTGAATTAAGTAACAGGGATCTCAAAAAATGAAACAAAACAAAACAACAACAAAAATCCCCACACCACAGGGCTTTCTGCAGGCCTGGCCTGTGCCCCCCACTCTTTCCTAGAAATGTGACTTTCCCATCCATCCCATAGAGTCACACAAATAAATTGGTTTGTGTCAGTTATTCCCATTGATGCGTCTGCATTTTATGGACACTCAGAAAATATTCCTGACAAGTCTGGGGTAAGTTTACAAAAGTCCAGAGCAAAAAGATTGTGCTGCAATAAAGGACTCTCTGGGAATTGGGGGGGAGGGGGAGGAGGGGGTTCGGGGGGAGGAGGGGGGAGGGAGGGAACTGGTAAATTTTTAAAATGTATAATTAAATTTTTAATAAAAAAATAAAAAAATAAATTGAACCAAAAAAAAAAAAGGATTGTGCTGAATCGTGTGAATAGATCAATATATGGCTTAATTAGAAACTATTTTTCTAAAAATGAATCTGCTCATAGTACATGATGTACCTGTATGCAAATGTCCTTGTGTATCTTAGTGCCATATGCAATGAATATACACTAATGGAAAACCAAAAACAATGTATTAACAATAAAGTGTGAAGAATGTAATAACAATGAAGTGTGAAAGTGACGCTCTGAGTGGGAATTTTATATGTAAATTTGAGTAACCCAGAACACAGACAATTCCAAAGGAAGGGTCTGGCTTGCTAAATGACATGTCTGATTGTAATGGGAGCCCGGAATGGGTTCCTGTGTGTCCTGGTAAGTGAGGAATGATGTTAACCTTTCCCGATCGCTGGTAGCTGTTGAGTTTGGGCAGAAAATCCTATAAAGGAGAAAGAGCCGCAGCGTGTAATAGACTGCCAGGTGCTCGATAAAACCCCTCTTCCTCTTACACCCGCCGGTCAGGTTCAAGGGCGCCACGGAAGGCTTCTTACTGGTGCGTAGGTGATGAGATTTCTCTTCTCCTGCCAGCTGTCTGAATTACTTCTGGGCCTGACAGAGATGGGGGACTTTCACTGACAGCCGCTCAGAGACTCGGGATATCTTATTTCCCTGAAGTTAAGCCTACCAGTCTTCGTTTGTCCAATAATCTCTGCGTCTGGTCAGCATGTGTGGTAAACACGACAAGCGTGGGCCCAGCTTTCTGCTATCTGTTTTGGGCTGTGGGGCCTGAGCCTGTTGTCCCTCCCCCCCCCTCGCTATTTTATCTTTCGGGGTCTCTGCTGATAGTCCAAAGGAAAAGGATTTTTATGGGTTGTGGAGACGTTGAAATGAGGTGGTTACGCTTTTCTCTATGGTTAAGGCAGATTTCCTAATCTCAATCAGAAGGTGACTTGGCACTTTGAGATGGATGATTCTCAGGGGTGGGCTCTTTCTGAGCATCGTAAAATGTTTAGCAACATCTCTGATCTGTATCTTAGATGTCATTCACATACCTCTCATTCTTTGTAACACACATACTTTGTGGTTCCAGATTTTTTTTCCCCCCAAATAAAATTCCCCTCCATCCACTGATAAAAATGTTCTTAAGAAAATCTATCAGGGTGTCTCTTTGTTTAGATAGGTTATAGAGGGGCTGAGAATGTTGCTCAGTCTGTAGCGTGCTTGCCTGGCATACACAAAGCCCTGGGCTCATCTCCAGCACCACGGAAACTAGGTGTGGTAGTGTAAGCCTGGGATCCTAGGCAGGAGGATCAGAAGTTCAAGGCTACTTTGGGCTGCATGGTGAGTTCAAGGCCAACCTAAGCTACAAGAGACCCTTTTCCCAAAAGATAAAAATAGATAAGAACAATGACGGCAAAGACCAGTGTGAAGCAAAACTTGGAATGAATGGTGATTCAGTTTAATAATTGCTTTTACCTTTAATGAAAATATTATATAAGGATACCTCTTCTTATACCCTGGAATTCATCGAGGTAATTGAAAAGATGCTGTCAAAGCTTAGACTCAGCTCCTTCCCCTAGCCTGACTTTCCTAGGATAGCTTTGAACACAAGAGTGTCAGAGATGTCTGCTGACCTTACTTCCATCATAACTGAAGCTCTCCAGTCGTCCTAAGTAAACCTTGGGTAGTTTTGAGGAAATGTATAGTTCCACAAGTAGAAATGTATTCCCAACAGTTTCAATTTGGTTTGATTAACTTAGGTATTTGATTCACTATTTGAGCTTTGATGTCATCGTCTTAAATTGAAGATGTATAGACAGTGACATAAGGATGGAAGGACCAATTCTTTCTAGCTTTTGCTAGAAGGCTTAGCATCTTTGCTATAATAAAAAAACGAGTCTTTTTTCCTTTTCCATGCATATGTGTATGTGGGGCATGAGAGTATTTGAGTTTGTGCACCTGTGGAGGCCCAAGGGTGACATCAGGGATCATCCTGTATTGCTTTTCTTTGGGGTTTCCCAGTCCCCACCCCACCCAGGTCTGGAATTGCAGGCCATCGCCATATCCACTCAGCATTTATGGGATCTGGGGATTCAAACTCAGGTCCATTAGCTGGTTATGCAAAGGCTTTAACCTCCCAGTCATCTCTCCAGTCCCTGAAAAGTGGAGTCTTGTCCTGAAGCCCGGGGAATGGTATAGTTCTAGTAAAATACTGCTAATGGTGAGCTCGCACAGTTGTTTAACACGGGCCAGATTCCATCCCAGTTGGAGTTCCTTTGGTTCTCAGAGCAAGTCCGTGGGGCAAGGTTCTGCTGGAGCGCCTTAGCTCTTGGCATTTCACGGTCAGGTCATGAAAGCTCTGGGTGTGAAAGCGCACAGCAAGGCTCCGTGTGAAAGGCAGAGGCAGGAGGATCGCTCACAGTCTGAGGCAGCCTGGACTGCAGAATGAGACAAGTGGGATTTGTGCCAGTATTAGTGTTCCCTCATGCTTCAGCCCGGGTACCAGCAACTGCTGTGGGGCTTATTGTACGAGTCTGCTGGGACTCAGACCCAGAGCCTTGTGCATGCTAAGTGTTCACTCACCACCCCCCGCCCCCCCCACTTTCATCCTCATGGACAAAAGACTTCTTTTTTTTTTTTTTTTTTTTTACTGTTGTCTCCAGTGAATACAAACAGTGCTGCTGTATTATTTTATTTTATGGTTGCAGCCTATGTATCGAAGTTACTAAACCTATATTGTATGAATGGAATTTTAAAATACACAAATATTCCTACTTCAACAAATGATATATTAAAAAAAATCCTAGAAAGCAGGCCAGAATTCTTCACTCACACAAGCCCAGAAGGAAATGCCAATACGAAAAAATGGAGTGCACAGTATTTGTTTACCAGAGGGACAGAATTGTAATTATAAAGTATTTCTTTATTAACTAAAGTTCAACATAATAAATGAGCCTTAAAAAGAAAACTAGGCCAACATTGATTCGGTAAATAAGTATTCTGCAATTGTGGTTTGAGTCAAAAGTCCTGGGTTTCCGTTCTTCATAATTTCAGATAAAGAGAAGCCTGTGTGGTAGAGCGAATCTTCCTAATAAATGGCAGTCCTAGTGTGACATGCTTTCGCCAACGCTTAAAGACATCGAGGGAATCCCATTTGTTGTGATTCTGCTGCGAGATCTCATTAAACTTCAGGAAGTGTCTGCCATGTTCGGCAGAGGGTAATGTTCCCAAAGTAACCTTTTTAAAACGGAGATAAACCCATAAAACCAATTAAAGCCTCACACATTTTCTCTAATACTTTTCAGAGAATTTGCATAATTTCTGATTTGGAGAAAGAAAACTCATTTCTTGGTGTCCTCCTTCCCAACTTTGAGCCGCCCGGTTGGGAGAAGGAGCCAGCCCACACATTCCCGTGAGCTCTTCTGTTAAAGCACCCTGTCGTTTTCCTGTTCTGAAGCAGGTACAGAGAAATGGGTGGGGTCTGGGGAGATGTCACAGGGTAAAAACCTTTATCTTGAACGCAGAAGGACTTGAGTTCAGATCCCATATAGATATGGTTGTGGTCTGCGATTTTGGCCCTGGGAGGCATAAGAACCCCAGGGCAAAGCAAAAAGAGGTGGAACAATCCAGAATGATTCCTGAAGTCACTCTTGGGCCTTTACAGGCGTATACACTTCATTTGCCCTCTTGTGTATACACACACACACACACACACACACACACACAGAGGAAAAAATGGTTATAAATGCCTGCTGTGTACATAGCCTCTTGAGATATTGCCTCTTGAGAAGATGTCTTGTAGCCCAGTGGTGGGCCAGGAAGACTGGCAGAGCTGACTGCTAGCATCTGGGTAGTCAGGTTTGAACACATTCAGTATGTCTGCAATGGCTAATGGTCAAAATTAAGAAGCCTCAGAAGGGGGCTTGGCTTATCTTGAAGCCAGGTTCTTTCTGAAAGTTCACTAGTTCTAAGGGAATGGTGTCATCTAAGAATATGGGAGAATTAAGTAGCTCCTTAGGGTCTTAAAATGTCACCGTGCCTTCCGAACATGCTTGAGTTATTCTTAAGAGACCCTTGCCTGGTAGGAATGCATTTTTGCTCTATTTGTTTAAATTATGTTCTGGTGCCTCACGGAGTTATAATCTGTTTTCAGTACAGTGTCATCTGCCCCTGTGTTGTCCAATGTTACATCTTCTCTTGGCTTATCTGAGCTTCCAAAGGGTCATTTTCCAGAGCTGGAGCTTTAGGGGATCCAAAGAGTTGCAGATCTTCCATACACGGGCTGGCTATGGGAGGCAGAATGATTGAAATCCCCCCCAGCCCTCCTTTAAAGGCTTCAGACCTGGTGTGAGTTCTTGCTATGTGGGGAATTTGTCATGGTTGACTTCAGATTGTCATTTGAAAATTCTTCCTTAGTTATTTTTAAATAGTAAGAAAACAATGTTGTATGCATTTCTGTTGTTGGGTTTTATATGTACGTGCATGTGTATGTTTGTGCTGGTGTATACCTGTCACAGTACATGTATAGAGGGCAGAGCACACCTTTGGGTGCTGGACCTTACCTTTTACTTTGTTGGGACAGGTTCTTTTTTAACCTCCCAGTTTGCCACAGGAATACTGAGTTTACACACGTGCTACCACACCCAGCTTTCCATGTGTTCTGAGGATGCAAACTAAGGTCTTCATGACTACGTGGCACGTGATTTACAAACTCAGGTGACTTCTAGCCCAGGTCTTTGACAAATGGTGCAGTAGGATTACAGAAAAGATTTTGTGCTCTCATGGTTTATAACCACTGAGGTCCTCACCCTCGGAAGGCTTGCATTGATTTTTGGGGCAGTGTGAGGAAGAACCGTGAACCTGGAACTGTTATATCTGGGGACGCAAGACTTTGGGGTCCTTTCTGGTAAGAACTTGATTCAGTTTACGAACAGGATGATGTCCAGCTTCCAGGCTGTCCCAGGATCCAGTAGATCTGTGTTTCTTTGAAGGTGTTTGGATCTCGCCAAGTATAATGTGAACCTTTTTGCAGGGAAAACTGCTTCAGAGAGCCCCTCATATTTTAAAACCTAAGAAGCAATTATGTATGTCAAGTTCTCTGGGCTTCCATTGGCAACTTCACAGATGCTATTTCTAAAACTCTGTATTAGAGTTTTGAGTAAATAACAAGGCATCTGAGTTGACCGTGGGACTAAAGCACCAGATCAAGATGCGTGAAGTTGAGCTTCCATTGAGCTATTTCACAGGTTGAGAAATAAGGGTGCTTCTGCCTGGGATTGTGGAGTTCAGCACCGTGGTATTGGGCACCAGCTGAGCAAAAAACATATCCCTAGATTTTCTTCTTTTTTAGGTATCTGAACAACCATTGATGGGTAAATAGGATTGATATAAGAACGGCCAGTGGAAATTCCTTACATCAAGACCTAATAGTGGGTCAGGGAGATGGTACAAACCTTATGTCCTGAGTTTGATTCTTCGAAACTATGTAAAGGTGGACGGAGTCTACAAAGCTGCCCTCTGACCTTTACTTACACACATATGTGTGAAAACACACACATAATAATAAAACAATAATAATAATTAAAATAAGGTCTGGTGAAAACGATTAGTGGTGAGTTTGTACTTAGCATGAACCTTGAATTCAATCAAGCACCCGCTCCCACAAACACCCCCCTGCACCATCACAAAAGAAAGATACAATCAGAGAAAGAAACAAGTGTCTCTGGGTTTTCTAAAACATGTCATTTCTAAAACTCTGCATTAGAACTTTGTGTAAATAGCAAAACGCCCACAGGGTCCAAGTGACTGGAGTGATAGCAAGAACCCTCATGGATCAGCACCCTATTTTTGGCTTGAGCAGAGATCTGGCTACTAATTTCCATCTCTCCCCTTTCATATCAGATTTACTCTTTCCTAATCTGCATTAGGACTCCATCAATACTCAATTTTTAAAAAAAAGGAGGTAGCTGACGTGGATTTCCTGGTCCGCCTTAAAGTGAGGTTTGTTCTGTTCCTGAGTCCTATTTTGTTTAGCAAATGTTTATCAGGCCACCTGTGAGTTGCACCGGTAACACTTGAATTCACAATCATTCCCAACCTTGACTTTTTTCTTCTGCAGCATTAACATCACCTCATGAGGTGGAGGTGGCTGGAATGCCTTTCAGACCCTGGGTGGGGGAATGACTGTTGTCAATCCATGTCTCTGGGTGATAATTCCCCTCTGTGTGTGTGTGTGCCACAGCTACAGTGTGCATTCTTGCCTCTAAAAGAACAATTATATTCAATAAATTTCCTAGTGCATTTAAAAACAGCTGGGTGAAAGTCATTTTAAATCCCCAAATCCAACACATTAGTTCTTTTATGCATTTAATTAAGCAGAAGTTAAAATAAATTAGAACAGAAGACATTCCGGGCCGATTGTTGAATCAACAAAGCCAAGCATCAGCCTGGCATTGGCCAACCACAGAAGTGTGTCAGTGATGCTGTCCTCCAAATTCACACTGACTATTAACAGGTTTCGAATAATGGTTTCTTTTCCAGTAAAAACTAGCACGTGTTCTAGGTGGCAAACAATGAACTTCACAGAAAGTATGCTTCAATATCTGCGAGAATGCATGCGCGCGCCCTCTCTCTCTCTCTCTCTCTCTCTCTCTCTCTCTCTCTCTCTCTCTACATGCTCTTTGATGATACCTGTGTGTTGCTGGCTCAGAAACCTGTTTCCAGGGTAGGGAAAAGACTAAACTAAAGTGGAAAGTTAGGACAATATAAAAGATTAGAATTTTCCATTAAAGTTGGGTATTATTAGTGGAAGAAACTGTTGATCTTTTTTTCCCAGTACTAAAATACTCTTAAGGACATGTGAATTTGAGCATAATTTACCTTTATAATGTACCCCATGTCTGTAAAAAGTAGCAAGCCTGTCATAACCATATTTTGTTTAGTAATTATTGAAAACAACCCCCAGCTCACTTATTTTCAATTTTTTTTTGATTAACGCTGTATTTATTCTACCCATTTAAGGAATGCAAGGTGTGGGATGCGGGCCAACGTATAGCTCTCATTAAAGGTCTGTGTATCAGGTAGCTGGCCCTATTTTGTCTCTTTCTTGCAAGTTTCTGAAATAATCCGTATGCTGCCCTCCCCATCCCTGAAGACAGTTATTCCTGAGTAGGTTTATCTGACAAGAGGGAGAGAGAATATTCCGAGGGCGTTGGCCTGTCGGGATGGCAGAGACTGATTGAGACGGTGCTGAGTGTGCCACAGTGAAATTGGATGGTTCCGAAAGCCCACAGCCCCGGGGGCGGTTGTACACACAAACTCCCCAAACGCCACATTAATTGATTTTGATTCTGTGACTCCAAAGCTGGAGCATTTCAAACTGTTTTCAAACTAATGGGAGCCACATTTGGCTGGGAGCCCAGCTGCGCGAGGGGTTCGTTATAAAAGGAGATCTTGACAGCGCGTCAGAAGTGCGGGGTGCACGCAAGGTTTGTGAGTAGCTGCTCCATTGCCGAAGACTTAGGTTGTTTTTCCTTAAAAAGGGCCCAGAGCTATATAGCTTCCCTCGCCATGCGCCAGACCTGTCTTTCACATGCTGGTCCTCTTCTGTACATGCAGAGCCCTCGCAACACGGACTTGGGTCTCCTTGTTGGCTTGCAGCTGACAAAAACCTCACCTCACCAGAATTTCCTGGGATTTAATGGAGTTTGTTGGAAGGCAAAGGGCCACTCCGGGGAAGAGGATGGCAGCCGGTGACATCTTGCCCGCTTCCCTGTGTCCCACTTTCCTTGAACCGCCCCACTCCTGGAACAGTTTCCTGATTTTGATTGTCCCCTTAAGCAATTTACTAATTAGACATTAAAACTTGTATCCTCTTAGTCCCAGTGCATGCGTGATGAATCCCACAAACTAAAGCACTTGCTCTCAAAAAGGGCAAAGATGGGCATGGCGCATAGCAACCTCCCTGACGCCCAGCAGGTCCCCCAAGTCCGGTGGCCACAAGTGCCATGAATGCCAATTTGTCCCTGTGAAATTATTCATAGTGTCTCTGTTCTCTCTCAGTTCCTGATGATACCACGTAGGAATGGCAGGTGTTTGTGTGTGTGTGTGTGTGTGTGTGTGTGTGTGTGTGTGTGTGTGGTGAGAGCCTCATCTCAGGGAGCAGCTGACAGCCTGTCTCTCCCACCCAACCCCCCTCCAGCCTTACTGGGTGAATAGGTACCTGCACAATTGCCCTAAATAAATGCATTTCAAATGGAGCCAGAAATCTTTTTTTTTTTTTTTTTTAAGGTGCATGTCCTGATTTAAAAAAATAAAACATTGGCAGTTGTCCAGCTTTATTAAAACACTTACAAGAATATGCCCTTCATCTGTTGGTGTGTGTCTATGTGTGCACATGTTTGGGTGTAACCGGCAGTGTGGCCCAGGCTGGTCTAGAACTTGTGATCTTGGTGCTCAGTTCCACATGCTGGGATTATATTACAGATGTGCACAACACTCAGCTTGTTAGCTTCTCTTGAATAAAAGTTTCCTTCTCTTCCCTCTCCTCTCCTCTCCTCTCCTCTCCTCTCCTCTCCCTCCCCTCCCTCCCTCCCTCCCTCTCCCTCCCCTCCTCTCCTCCTCTCCCTCTCCTCCCCTCTCCTCTCCTCTTCCTTCTCTTTTCCTTCTCTCTCGCTCTGCCTCTTTATCTCTCTCTCTCTCTCTCTCTCTCTTGTCTTGTATCTCGGACTTGTAGCTCCAGCTTGCTTTGTAGTTGAGGTTGGCCTTGAACTCCTGATCCTCCTGTGTTTGTTTCACAAGTGTTGGGATTATAGGTATTGTACCTGGCTATCCTTTGCTTAAAAATAAAATGAAATAAGGGAAACCCAGGAGATGAAAGCTAAGGGGTGCATGCGCCCCACAGCTTGGACTTTTCCTATATCTACTTCTGGTTGGAACAGTTTCCTGCAAGATGCAGTGGGGTGAAGACCATGATGAGCGTCACCGTGTGGTGTCATAAGCGACTCTTACTGGACAATAGACACTTGCATGAAGCACATATCATGTTGATCCTAGGATGCTTGATATCTGAGAAGTGAGCAGTGGAAAAACCATCATTTCCCAATGTGGCCTTGACTTGTGAATTCTTGTTCTCTTCACAGTCAGCCTAGATGAACAGCTTTGCTTTTGAGTCAAGTTGAGTTAGTCTTAGATCTTTATGCTCTTCTAAAAAAAGTAATAATATCCTCGCATCCCTGGAGCCATTTCTGTCTCGGTGAAATAGGCGATTTAAGGACCATCCCATCCTGAAAGCTTTTAGTTCACGAAAAGCTTCTTTTCCAGCTTTTAAAACCTTTACTCTATGTTTAGAATAAATGGCATTCCTGGATCTGTTAAGCAGGCAGTTAATAATGCCAGAAAAGCTGCCCACTGTACACCCAGCCATAAAACCTGCTCAGAGGATAAGCCGTGCTCTGGAACATTCTGCAAGGATCTGATGAGGAACCCTCGCGCCCACTCATGACCTGAAGTGTGATTCATAATGGGGTGTTCAATCTGTTTTGGGTTGACTGGATCCCAGTCATCTACTCATGCCAACTGTCCATGATGCCCAGCTTCAGTTCCTCATTACAGGAAGCGTTGTGGCAAAAAGACAAGTCTGGGGAGTTTCTCCTGGATACACATTCCCGTGTGAACCTCATTTTCTGGGGGTGGTTCATTCTCCTTTGTAAGTGCATTCTGGAGGGGGGCTGATGCTCTATGGGTCCACTGTAAACCACCAAGGAAATGGTAGTCATAGTGATTTCTGTTGTTCTGTATTTAAATACTTAAAATATTCTCAAAGTTGGTTTATTCATGCTGTTGACTTAGGGATGAAAGTGGAAAAAATGCCTCTCTCGCTCCCTCTCTTCAACAGGTGTTTACTGCAGAGCTTGAGCTGGCTTCGAACTCTCAGTCCTTCCAAGTGCTGGGATTCCAGGCGACTGCCAGCATGCCCACTGCCATCTTGTTCTTGGTCATTCAGAAAGTGGGCTAGTCATAAAAATTGACATGAGACTTGGGAGGACGGATCTATGCAACCAGAGATGGATTTGTTCTGTTCTGATTGCGGAAAGCAACGCCTCGTTTCCAGATACATACCCTCCAGGATTTGTTGCTCACGCTAGATTCTGAAATGGTTGAAGGAAAAGGTGCATTAAAATGATAAAACAGAGGCTACTAAGTGCTCACCGTAATGGATGTGGATGGAGAGTTTGGAGTTTCCGGATGAATTGTGGAAACAGTGAGGTGGGAAAGAGCTCTTGGGGGGGAGTGGGGGGTGGAATGCAACTCATCCATGTGCCTTTCTCAGGCACCAGGAACAGAGATGCACTTATTTCTTTCTGTAGTTTCCCTGCAAAGGTAAATATCTCTCAGGGAGTCCATATCCTGTGATCCTCCCCACCCGCCACTCTCCATCCCTGGGCTGATCATTTGAAAAGACAACTTCCTCGCCTGGCAGTTAGCGCCCTGCTGTTTTGTTTCCAATCCCCAGTCATAATCCTTTGTTCATGACATTATAATCATCACCACAAGTGGCTAATTGTGATGTCACAAACGGGGATTATGACTCAAATGAGGAATAAACAGCAGGGGCGGATTAATTCCTAAGCAACGAAGAAGATTCTGTTTGGTACAAATGCCCAGGGGTAATAAAATTTTTAAAAGGGGGGGAAAAAAAGAGAAGCCAGTAAGAGGAAGACAAAGGGCGCATATGTGATCTGTTAGCCAAATTGCTTCTAAGCAGAAAGCTGGACCCTTTAATTTCACAAATAGCTCCTCTATGGGAGATAAATGGATTTGTTTTCAGATCTAACAAAACTCAAGGTGTCTCTCCGACTAGTTACAGCTCTGTCACACCTGGGCTAAAAAGTGGGTCATTATGGAACCATGGAGGTGTTTTTCTTTTCTGTAAAGTTGAATTGGTCTTTGCACTCAGCGCGACAGAGGTCACGCTATAAAGATCAGCATGATGGCCAAAGACAGCTGGGCCGGTGATTGACAGCAGTCCCAACCTGCAAATACCGGCAAGGACAGCAGAGCCAGCGCTTACATCACTTGCTCAGGACAGTTTTTTGAATGGGTTGTGTGTCAGTGAAGCAGCAACAGCAGCTGTTGCTGTGGATTGGCCGAGAATTAGTAATCAGTTTTCTGTGGAACTCTAATTTTCAGTTCCAAATGAAGAATATTTTTCACCCTTTTAGGAAATATGTGGTTCTCAGACTTACTGGTTAACCTAGCATCCAAATTCCTTGCTGCAGATGATACTGAAGGGTTCTTTTATCCTTGGGGATTATTTGGCTGTCTCTGGAGTACTTTCGAGTTTGTGGCCTTTTCTCAAACCATGTAGCCAAACTGAACTGGAAACTCTTTTGAATTGTTCTCATCTTCCTAGGACATAGTGTTCTGTTCTTCCATGTGTATATTTAGTTCTTTCTTGTGCTCCCTCAACTTCGGATTTGACCCTCACTTGACTGTCGGAAGCCTTCCTGAAAAACATCTTTCTGGGAAAGACTTCGGGCTACTGTTTGCATTAGCTGCAGCGACATCTAAACTCCCTATTTTTAAAAACATGGTGAATGTAGTTACAAAAGAGACTCCCCATTTGAGTCTAGGCAATAATAGCCTTTCTGCACAAAGTAGAAATTACGTGATTATTATCTTGGGGCCGCTACGAGAACGTGTTGCTAAATTGGTAACATTTAGAAGCACATAGCTTCATCCTCACCTCAGATGAAGCAGCTTGGCGGTGGTAGCCAGTGGTGTGGGAACATGTACTTGGAGCTGCTGGTTCATTTGAGGTTCCCTCCAGGAGCAATCATGGGAATTCCTGAGTCCTGGCCTGCGATTTCCTCCTTTGCTTCCTGAAACAGTCCGAGATGGTTCCTGTGTTTGTGATAGGAACGCAAGACCCAGGTTTTGAGCCTTTGCATAGTCACAGTCTGTTCTGTGAAACACACGTGTATGTGCATGTGTGCATATGTGTGTGGTAGAGGGGATTACTTGCTCAGTGCCACCTCCTGGCCCCTCTCTGGGATGCAGTGCCCGGTTGTCTCTTTGCATCCTGTGGTTGACCCCTCAGAGCTGGCTGGCTCTTCTTTCAGGCAGCGTGGGCATTTGGTTTTCAGCTTTGGCTGTTTTGTTCGGGAGCATTTACATTCCCTTTCAAAGATACAGTCGCTTCAGTGTGGATTTTTTTCAGCACCAGGATTTGTCACACTTCACTGATGTTGGAAGAAACACGTGTCCAAGTTCAGGGGATGCTTGTCACATGTGACGGGAGCGTCCAAGCCCATAGCGGTCCTGGCGAGGGAAGTCCAGTGCTCAGTGCTGCCAGAGACACAAAGTCCTGAAAGCTCTGTGCGCTGATCCTGGGGTGTTTACAACTTTGTACCGGAGCCAAAACTCGAACCATGTGAAACAGCTTAGAACGGTTGTACAACCAGGAACCGGCACATAGATTCCTGAAGATTAAAGTCTGCCCGCTGATTCCGCAGGACTTGGCGTTCTGATTTATGTAATTTACTGAGGAAGGGACTGTCTCAAGTGTTGAATTTAGGAAGGAGGTTTTGAAAGCCCCAACAGAGGGTGGGGAAGATGACCTTGATCTTTGTCCTCCGAAGCTCCTGAGTGTAAATGCCTTCCCCCACCCCCACTGAGGGACCTGAGGACAAATTATTCAATCCAATGCTAGTCTCCTTGAAGTCACCTGATCCCCACTCCCACCTATACTATTCGTTTTCTTAACACAAGATTTATGGCCCCCATCTGTGATAGTTAATCCTGGTTGTCAATTTGACCATACCTGGCATTAACTAAGATCAACTGTCAGACCACCTGAAGAGATAATCCAGATCAGTACATTTATAATAGAAAGAACAGCCCTAGATCTGATTGGAACCTCCCAGTAGCAGACCACATAAAAGGAACCATAGAACTGAAGAGAGACTCTTGGAAGCTGTGCAAGAAAACTCTACCCTCCAAGCGCCACCTTCTTCACATCTTCGACTTCCAGCCCTCCAGCCCTCCAAGTCTTCAACGTGACTAAACACTTCAGGAATCCTCCAGTCTTCAGCCGTCACCCACTGGCCTACTGGACTGAGCATCTCTGAGCTTCCAGGACGTTTGCAGTGACTTAGCTGCCTCCAGCTTCAGCCACCAGCCATGTCGCCTCCATCATGAAAGACTGTTTCTCTCCTCTGGTACCGTAAATCTCCTTTTCTCCTTTAAATTGCTTGACTTTGAATGCTCTCTCATAACGACAGTTATGTGTAATTAATACACAATCTATCCCCAGATATCTCAGGTGGTCCTGAGGACTAAATGGGGTGACACGTGAAGAATGGGACCCAGCTCTTGCACTCACTACATTGAGCATTTGGCATTATCAAATGGAGGAAGCAAAGCCATGCACATGGCCTTGGAAAGGGTCATGCAAACATTCTGAACAGGGAGGGCCACACTGGGTGTGGAGAGCAGCTTTTCTTATCTGCAAAGAAAGGGCCGGGACTGAGGCCAGGCATGTGGGTCAGTGGTGGAGCATACATTTGACATGATAATCCCACCTAAGCACTCCCACACACAAAAGAGACAAAGTGTGAGGGAAAGAAGAATAAATGAGCCAATGTAAGTTTGGAAAGGTCTAGTCTAGGGAGAGGTTAAAAAATCATCAATTAACATTAGGAGGGTCACAACAGTCCCCAGAGGGGCTGACTCTGCTGTTCATTGTCAGATCAGAAATGCAGATGCTGGGTGGTGCAAGGGATTGGATGGGAATCAGTCATTGTGGCAGAAAGGGCCAGGCTGGTCAGAGAAGGTCTCAGAAAAATTTGTGGATCTGACCCAGACTCAGCCAACTTAAGGGAAGCCCAGGAGATTTTTTTTTTTTTTTTTTTTTTTTTTGATGGATGCCTGGGACCCCAGAATCTCCACCAGTGTGAATTTCTTGGCTAGGAGTGGGCAACCACAGACTTTAATGTGACTCAAAAGCTGTTTTAGATTCTGGCGAAGACTGAGCAACACGTTCTTTCTGGAAGAGAGAAGGGAAGTGGTATCCACCCCTCGAGGTGGGGTTCCCGTTGTATCTTATTTCTGTCACCCTCTCCTGTTTGTTTCCTGCACAGGCTCGGATCATCAGCTGTAACAACACATTTGTACAGTTAATCTCCATCCCTAGGGTGCAGCCGCTGCCTCTAATTGACTGCTGGCTCACCGAGGCACACTGATGGGGCACAGGAGGGGACAGTTCTTGGCAGCCCGGCATATGATGGTGTCAGGCTTCTTGCTGCAGTAATCTCTCCTTGGGACTTGGGAAGATTAGTTGCCAGGTGTTTGGTCATGAATGGGAGTATTTGCTAAGCTGTCTGTCACCTGGGATGTGCCAGGCGGGCAAGCTCTCGGCCATGTTTTCTCATTCCTTGGGGCCAGAAGTGGGGAGGTGATTACATTCATTTCTTCCTGACAGCTGGGAAAGTGAGCTATAGAGAATTTAGATGTTACTACTCTACTGAACCATGGCCTCGGGCGGCAAGTAGAGCAAGACTGGGTGGGAGTCAGGAAGGGATGGAGGAAACCTGTCCCTTTCTACCCTCTGCTCCTTCTCGTTGCTCTCTGTAGCAGAGCTAATGGCCTTTTAGAACTGGCCCGGTTGTGGATAGATGGCGAGACTGTCCGGTAATGAAATGAGTCATGTTACAGATCAGCAGCGGGGACTTGAACTTGCGATGGATTCTTCGAAGGGGCTAGGAGTCTAGATTGGGATCAGCACAGTTCCACATGCATGTACCCTTTGGAATCTCTCCCCCACGGTGCTTACCACACAGATGGACTTACGTACAAGAGCAGAACGACACATGTCAAGGTTATTCATTGTAACTGCATTTGAGTTTGGAAAAAATTGGGGGTAACCTGACAGCCCATTAATAGGGGCAGCTTTAATAAATTATGCTCTGCTAAATAATGGCACGCGTGCAGCTTTTACAATTTGCAAAGCTTCTCGCTACGAACGCATACATACGATTATCTATGTATCAGTATCTGTGTTTCCCTGGAGAGCTGAGGAGTACAGGCAGGGTGTACAACAGAAACTAGAGGAAACTGTCTTCATGGAATGTATACAGAGTGTCATTGAGAAGTTTAGGGAGACACAGGGGAAGAGAAGTAGGTCTTACTGCCCTTCCATACTGTTACCTTTGATTACGATAGCTTCGTGCGTTAATTTAAAAATAAGTTCAGTAGAGAAGCTCCCTAAACCAACTAGCCACACATTGAAGGAGGCATTGGACAATTGGACAAGGAAGAGACCACCTACTGGGCACCAGCCCCGAAATGAAGCCGAGGGCCTGCTTCAGATGACAAGAACATCTTGGAAAAGTCTCTGGACTTGGAAGAAGTGATGGAAATGGCTTGATGTGAAGCTTTCCTGGGGTTTTGCTCAGGGGCTTCAGGTGCCCCCTCATAGGTTCTTCGTCATTCCCTAGGCGCTCACAGGCTCACATCCGCAGCGGTGGCTTCTTGGGTGGTGTCGACCTTTTCCCATTTAACAATAATCCACGATTCTTCTGGGGAGTTGTGATGGTTAATCTCAACTGTCAACTTGACGGGACTTAGGATCACCATGACGCCATGTTTCACGACGAGGTTATTAGTGAGGTAGAAAGACCCATTCTAGGTGGGCTGCACTTTTCCATGAGTCGAGGGCCTAGGCTAAACATAAAAGAGGAAGCAAGCTGAGCACAAATGTTAATTCTCTTTCCATTTCCTGACTGTGGATACAGTGTGGCCAGCTGCTCGGGGCTCCTGCCACCATGATGGGCTGACTACACAGAATGTGGCCAGAATGGACCCTTCCTTCTTTCAACTGCTTCTGCCATCTGTTTTTCTCACAGTGAGGGGACAGGTAACTAATCCAGTAGTGTTGCTGGTGTGCCTGCCTTCCAGATGAATCTGTTTTGTCCCCAGGCACAGCCAGGGCTTCTGGCTTAATACAAGTGAATGTGGCATCCAGACCCTGGTGGAAATTACTGCTTTGGTGGTCTGTCTTCATTCCCCAGCCAGTCAGTGCACTGAAAAGAGAATGAAATCTTTCAATTTTCTGTGTGTATGAAAGTGGGAAGAGAATCAGGAGTCAGGAAAGCATGAATTAGGTTTTTTTTTATAGGACTTTGTATCTTCACTGGTCATAGAAATCTTTCTTATTAGCACATGAGACAAATTCTTTAGCGGCCAATTTGCATTCACGGAGAGCATCAGCTGTGGGGGTGGTACATAGAGGTGCAGCAGTACCTGTTCCTTTTCAGGAAATCAGTTTGTTAAGTAGCCTTCAGAATATGACAGCTTCATGCTAGGATGGTGACTATTTTTGTTTCCGTGTCTGATAAAGGGCTAGTGGAAGAAGGCATTTTAATCACACACTGTTATGTGGATGGGGGTGTGAGAAGCTCAAGTGTGCCTCTGGAAGTGGTACCAGCTTTTGTAAGTTACTTCTTAGCAGATGCTCCTAATTGCAAGTTTGGAGATGCCCCTCCTTCTTCTGAGGGGGGTCCAACTTTCCCAAAGTAGGACTGACATCACTCCCTCCAAACTTTGGGTCTACCATGGTGGTTGGCAGGGAAGATGGTAGGGGGAGATTTAGAGATGAAATATGAATCCTTTGGTGCAATCTATGATTTTGGCCAGTTTTTTTTTTTTTCCTTTTCACCCATGTGTGTATGGAATATATGAAGGTATGTTTGCATGCACGTGGGCGTAAGTGTGTGTGCAGGAGCATGTACACAAGTGCACTTGACTGTGTGTGCCAGTGGAGGCCCAAGGGTGACATCAGGAATCATTTCCCATCTCCCACCTTATTGTTGTGAGCCTTGGTTTCTAATTAAACTCAGAGCACATGATTAGGTCTGGTCCTGCTGGCCAGTCACTCTGTGGATTCGCAGGTTCCTCCTTCCAGGGCTAGAATTGCATAAGGGCCTTTGCACCCACTCCTTTCTACTTGGGATTTGGGTGTCTGAACTCTGACCTCTTTTCTTGCAAGGCAAAGGCGTTGACCACTGAGCCAGCACCCCAGTTACGGTCATTGTTTTTGTCATTTCCAGGGGCTGGGCTGGGACCAGGGTTTAGACAGGTGTGAGCAGCAGGGGCTTCCTGTTGTGTATGACTACTGGCCTGGGTCCCCGAGGCAGGTTCCCTGTGTCCAGGCATTTGTCACCCCGCTGGGGACCTTTGCAGAATCTGAGCCAGGCAAAGCCAGGCTCATCAAGGCCTTTCCACCTTGCCCTCCATCTCTCTGTCTGGTGGAGACCCAGAGGCCCCCAGCTGTGGTAGCAGGTCTGGGCTTTTGTCGGTGATTAACTGCTTGGCAGGGAAGCTCTTTGCCTTTGCCTCTGTTCTGGAGCTCTTTGGGGGGGGATTGGAGCCATGTAATCTGGCCCCCTCACTGAGTGGAACTCAGGCAACTCCACTAAAAGGAGAAAGCAGCCTTTGCCTCCCACCCCCGTGGCTTCCATAGCAAAGAACTTATTAACTTTTGTGTTTGCAAAATTCGATTTTCAGTACTCTTGTCAGCACTACTTCAGACTCTGTGTCCCCTTCTGGTTTCCGGGTCACTGCTTAGTGAAGGGCCCACATTCCACCCCCTCCCCAGCCTTCCTTTTCTGGGTTATTTCTAGTGAGTCTTGTTTGTAGCAGAAACTTAGGTGATGGCGATGGTGATGGTGATGATGTGTGTGGGGTGGTGTGAGTGGGTTGACCTTGCTTTGCTTAATGAATTCCGATGCTTTCTGTCTTCCTAGCACATAAGGAAAATATCCTTGTGTACCCTAATTCTGACAAACAGGGTGAAGTTGAGGAACTTTGAACTGTACTTGATTAAGGAGAATTCACCTAACTCAAACACATTGACAACTGTTTGAAGACTTTTTTCCACCTGTAGGAATTTATTACCCTGGACTT
Source organism: Typhlomys cinereus (assembly GCA_023101885.1). NCBI lineage: Eukaryota > Metazoa > Chordata > Mammalia > Rodentia > Platacanthomyidae > Typhlomys > Typhlomys cinereus. The sequence goes on along the minus strand of JALPQD010000084.1, from coordinate 1,341,320 downwards.
GGTGTTCTAGTAATGACAGTTGTATTTACTATAAGCTTAGAAAATCAATGTGTATGTGTTGGGGGGGGAGCAGTGATGTGTGCACATCCTGTGTATGCACCTGGCCGTATAAACCACAGTCAATTGGGTGTTTTAGGAATTATTCACTTTGTTTTTGGTCATGAGCTCTCTCACTGAACGCAGGGCTTGGCTATTGCACCAGCTGCATTTGTATTATTTCCAGGGGCTAGACTAGGAGCACTGTTTAGACAGTCTACTTCCATTTGCCTCCCGGGCGGGGATTATGAGTGTGCAATAGCCATTCTCCTTTTTATGTGGGTACTGGGGCTTGAACTCAGGTTGTTATTTTTTGCATAGCAAGCTCTCTTCCAACTGATTCATCTCTCCAGCTCCAGAAAAACATATTTGCAGTTCATGTTTGGGATTGCTAACACAAATATTAATGTTATCTATAAGTGATGTGGTGGTTACTGTGTGGGGGACTAGTCCATGTACTGACTCCAACATCATTTGTCATATAGTAAAAATTGTAGATTCACACACACACACACACACACACACACACACACACGCATTTGCATACAAAGGCACGCACACACATCACATGCACATATGGAGTGCGCACGCGCGCGCGCACACACACACACTCGTTTGCACACAGTTTATTTGTTCCTGTAAAAAGTCTAGGAGGATTGCTAATAAAATTGAGAGCATATATATTATTAGTCAAACTTGAAATATAGATTGTGTGGCTTGTGCGAAGTTGCTCTGGGGAAAGCATCCTTCAAATTGATAGGCACCCACTCTCTTTCTAGGGCGTCTGCCCTGATACACGGGCAGAAGCCAGTGGGGCAGCTTCCAAGGGGCCACCTAGTTCTAATCCATGCTGTTGGTATTGGAGACCATGGCGGCTGGGGTGCAGGCGGTAAAGAGCAACTGTGGTCCCCAAGTTAAGCAGATCTACTTCTCCCCTGACTGTTTCCGTGCGGCCCAGGTGTTGTAGTTTTGGGAAGTTCAGCCTTTCTATTTGTCGTTGGTCAATTATTCTCCCAAAATATAGGACTAGAAATCAGTATGATAATCATGGTGGATGCATGCTTGTCCCTGCCATGGAAATGACTCGATCAGATCAGAGAAATGAGGAGGCTTTTGTTATTTGGGGAGTGTTGTTGCATTCTAAAATGTTCCAGGCACAAGCTTTTGTAATGTTCAGATAAAAGTCCTCTCAAGTGCTTGGGAATGAAAACACTTGGTTGGACCATCAGGCAAGACTGTCACCTTCTGATGGCTCCTAGTGCGTCTCATGTCATTGTCTGCTCTTTTCTCGTCCTCTGGGCTCTGCCCAAGTCCTCATGGGATCAGTGGGCACTTTGTCAGACTCCAGGCAATGGTGTTGGTGTGTTGAGACAATGTCACCAGCCCTTCTTGGAGGCAGCAGTGGCTCAGGAGGGAAGTGTAGTGGTTGCTGCGGTGGCCGGCACTGCTCCCAAGCCCAGCACTTCCTGCCTTGCTAGTGTGCTTATTCTAAGAAGGAGAGAAGGCAGGGTGGCAGACACTCCCAAAGGGGCATTAGTTTCTGTTCTCCTTGCTCTGGCAAGATACCCAACAGCAACAAGGAGAGAAGAGTTACCTTGGTTCCTGGTTTCTGAGAATTCAGTCCATGATCATTTGGTCTGGTGTGGGATTGTAGCCATGGGAACATATTGCTCTGTGCTTGGACAGGAAGCAGCTAGGGATAGTATGTCCCCAGGGACTCCCCCACCTCTGTGACCTGCTTCTTCCAACTAAACCCCACATTCTAAAGTTTCCACAACTTTTCCAAATAGCGCCATCACCTGGGGATCCAGCATTCGTGACACGAGCCTGACATTTTTGGTCCCTTGCTCTCTCCAGCACAAAAGGCAAATGCTCAATTGTCCTTGTGCTCCATGGGGACTTGTAGCAGCTACGATGTCCGTTCCATGACTCCCCCCCACCCCTCCCATCTGCTTTGTTTTTCATCCCCAGCCACCTGAAGAAATGCAAAGCGAAGGGGCCATGGGGCAGAGCGTGACAGGTCAAACAAACAGGAACACACAGGCAGGTTGGGTGCCTGCAACACTCAGGAAGCTTCTCTGAGAAAGATTGGGCCTTGTCATCCTGCAAGAGGCTAGCACTGACCTTTCAGAGATTCCCTGTCCTGAGAGAAGGCGCTTCCTCTCATGGTTCCTCAGATCCCACTCTTCCCCTCTTGCAGCCCTTCTCCAAGTACTTGCTACTTGACTAAACAGAAACAAAGCTCTTCCAATCGCAGCATCCCTGTTGGCGTTTGAGCGGTGTCAGCCTTCACTAGAAAGTGATTCTTTTCCTCCCCAAGGAAACAACTAGACAATGCTCTCGGTGCCGCAGTTTTAGATCTCAGCACTGTCTTCCTCCAAAGCTGGTTGCTTTGCGTTTCTCAGATGAAATCGCTCAGAAGGTGATTGATGTCTTGGGGAAGGAAGTGCTGTGTTTTTACATAGACAAAATAAAACCACTGTAGTTTCTGTCAACGGAGTGCTGGTTAAATAAAATATGACCTAAAATATGGAATATTAGGGAGCATATAAGTCTATGTGTACTAACACTGAAGTAGTTCAACATGTTGCTTGGTGATAAAAACAAGTTCAGAACAACACATGGAATAAGATATGATCTTGTTTGGGGACTTTATAAATAATTGTTAGAACTATCTTAATTATGTATGCATAAATCTGTATATTTGTGTAACTACTTTGAAAAATGGCTGGAAGGTGTACAGTGAAGTTCTATCCCTTCAAGGCATGGGTCAGTCTAGGGTGGAAGGGACAAAGGAAAGCCATGGTACTTTGTTTAAACTTATGTGTTACCCTGATTCATAGAAGAATATGTTTTTATATTATTGGTACATAAATTCTAGAAAAATCTTCCATCAGGCTTAATAGAGTATCTTCTCTGTGAGACCACTTTCTGTTCTTACTAAGAACTGGTAGCAGCATCAAACCTTTTCAGGTAAATCTTAAATCTTGGGAAGGTCTATAGGGCTTTCTTAAGAACTGGCTGGTGCAGTGGAGTTAACATTAGGTAAAGAGGATTTATGCCTGAACTCCTTATTCATACAGAACTTACCAATGGGACGAGAGAAAAGGATGTTTCTATCACACACACAGATCAAAGATAAATACCTTCTAGATTGGGAGAGTACTTGGGTAGAATAAAAAGTGAGTATTGTAACATACATACATATATACTTATATGTATAAAAATATATTCCAATGCTAAAAAGTGAATAGAATGAGATACAGTGAAATTTTTTTCTCCTACTGTGCAGTGTCTCCTTAGAGACTGTTCTTCAACAGTTATGATGCCAAGGTGTGTGAAGAAAATTGATGTCACAGAGCCGCCCTTGTTATTTGCACACCCCAATGAATTGGACAGATCAGTTTGCAGGTCTCCATTGTGCAAGTTAACAGTAGGCTTTCACCTAGGGGGTCTTCAGCTATACATATGAAAGATAAGATGGCTTTAGCTCTGCCAGCTTGATCTAGTCAATGAAACCACACATGCCCAGGCACAATAGGTGACACATGTTAGGTAGTTCAGGACAAAGCTAACTATTTCTGGACAAACGCATATTAAAGCTTTTTTTGTACCTTGTACATGTCCTTTACTGTCTCCCTGGCCTGGTTAGTGATGCTTGGTTCTTACAGCAATTGGATGTGATGTGAAGCTAAGAGTTTCTATTAATTGGTCTCTATTCCTTGGAATAAAAAATGAAGAAAAGATTAAGAGCAGGAGGATATTAAAAGTGCAATTTGCTCATTCATTACATGAGCTGTTTGAGTTTTATAGAGAGGTAGGCATCATGGTAAGATCCAACTATTTAGCAAGATGTAGGAATGATTAATAGATGAGAAATCATGAATTTAATACCCATCCAGAACGTGTTCGAATAAATGATTTTTATGTTTCCATTAGGTTTTGTGATGGGAAATAATACATTTTATGCAAGAGAAAATCTAAATGCTTCTATTTCTTACCCACGAGTTGTCTGTAGACTTGGCAGTGTATTCTTTTCTAATGTATTCTGAAATCTAATCTTTAACTGCCTAGGTAATGTGTTGTAATTGAACACATGTTCACACAGCAGTGCTTGTCAGCCAGTGTCCGGTAAATTCTACTGACATTTTCTATCCATTAGGTGGCTAGACTTTGAGATAATGAATCTTCCAGAAGGGCTGGGGCCTTCCCTGTATCCAAGGACTCCAGGAAAGGATAAGGTCGTAGCCCCAGGTCTGAGCACTGCTAGCATGCAGAAAACCCTGAGTTGCATGCCCAACAAGAAAGCTGGAAAAGAAAAAAGCAAATTCTCCTTGAAGAGAGACAAAGACATTATGATGTGCATGTTCTAAGCTACAGAAAAGGAGGAAGTTAAAATAAGTTTGAACCTGGGCTTGTGTGTTGAGAGGAACTAAGAGGTACAGTGGAAGATGGATGTTTGAGGTGGGCCACAGCGGGTGACTCCTCAGAGGTCCACCATATCATTGGAAGGAGAGAGAACCACATTTTAAATGGAAGAACATGTGCTAAGATATATGCACAGAATACTAATTTTCTGTAAGAAACAGAACTATAGTTATATAGGCAAGTTCACGGAGAGCTTTGTGATTCTTGTGATGTTATTAGTTAAGACAGTGTGTGGACTGTGCTCCTGTAGTAGTGTATATGTGCATGTGTTCTGTGTGGAAGCCAGAGATCATCATCCCTTATCTAACTTCCTAAATCGCTTTCCACCTATATTTTGTGATAAGGTCTCTTGCTAAACCTGGTGCTCTCTGATTTAGCTCGACTGGATGATGTCTAGTAAGCACCGGGATCCGACCATCACCACCTCTTTGGTGGATTATAGGCATGCATCACCATGCAGGACTGGCCTTTTTGCATGGGTACTAAAATAAAACTTAGGTCCTTCTGCTTGCTCAGCAAGCACTTTATCAACTGTGCTATTATGGAAGTATGTTTTCAATCACATGCCTACATATTTAAATCTCAGCGAGATAACATTTACTACATGTTGCTTAGCAAAGATGAACATATTTGATAAAATATCACATTTGTGGATCAAGATACCTTATCAGTCAACTAACTGCTGCTGTCCTCAGTCACAGTCTTGTCCCTAGGGATAGACACCAGGCTCAGACATCTTTGGGAAGCAGTTGGTGAGTTTCCAGGAGAAAGAAGAACATGCATATCTTTTATCACAGTGATCCCACCTTGTGTGTGTGTGTGTGTGTGTGTGTGTGTGTGTGTGTATGTGTGTGTATGTGTGTGTGTGTGTGTGTGTGTGTGTATGTGTGTGTGTGTGTGTATCTACCCCTGGATAAACTTTCATTCCACACCAAGGTTTATGCCAAGAGATAATTTTGTGTAGCTATTGGCCTGGGCTGAGGCTGGAAGCAACCTCAGTAGTTATTCTGAGGGGAATTTTAAATTGTGAAGTGTTTGTGTAATGAGGAAGTGGAGATATTTACATGGAAGGAAGCTATTTGACATGTTAATCCAGAAAATTTTTGATCTGTATACATTGAATGAAAAAGGCCCTGTGTGGTGTTCCGCTTATTTCTGTTTGTGGGAGAGAGGAGTGAGTATTCTCTAGGGTTCCGCCTCTGGGGTGATCTGCAAGAACTGTTACCAAAGACACCCTTGGGAAGAAAGCTGTTTGTCACTGTGTAGCCTTTGGAACCATTTGGATTTTTGCTACAGAATATTCCATTTTTTTCTTCTCTTCGTTTGGAGTGTGTGTGTGTGTGTGTGTGTGTGTGTGTGTGTGTGGCAAGGATGTCTTGCGAGATTGGAATGTGTGAGCCAGCCGATTTCGAAAGTGTCTGATGCTTAATTTGGTTGTTTCAAGATCTCAAATTTTCTTACCATGAAAGCAAATTTCTGCGATTAAAAAGATCTTTATATCACTTTACCATCTAGGAATTTCAGTCTGTTTCATGCACTGAAATTTTTTTTTTGGGGAGGGGAGAGGGTGAGTAGTATCCAGGATTTGAACATAGGGATTCATAGTTGCTAGGCAAGTGCTCTACCGCTGAGCTACAATGTCCAACTCTTTATTTGACCCATTGACTTTTGATTGCTCAAGAGCTTAACTTAAGTAAATAATTTATTTATTTGAAAGAGAGAGAGAGAGAGAAACATTTACATGTTTGTGCACACATATCATGGTACATGTGTGAGGTCAGAGGACAGCTTTCTTAAGGAGTTGGTTCTTTCCTTCCACCATATGGATTTCCAGTGATCAGCATGAGTCTTTACATATTGCGACATCTCATTGGCGCTTAAGCCACACAATTTCATGGACGATGTCATGGACTCTGCATCCATCATGGCCTGCTGAAGGACGCAGTAATGAGTAGTGCACAAGGTGTGTTTCTGCTTATTGAATAGGGATTTTATTGTACTTATCAAGGGAATGATGATTCTATTAAATATGTATTGATTAATTGATACATTGTGTCAGATAGAGATTTAAAAAAGAAGCACTGCTACATTAAGTGCACATTATTTTTTAATAAATACAGCCGTGGTTCAGAAAGAGTAAGTGTGTTGGCAAGCCAGTGGGGGTGATGGTTTGGACCTTGATTAAGATTTAAGAGCAGGGGTCTGCGGAGATGGCTCAGGGGTTAAAGCCTAACAAACAAAAGGACCTCGGTTACAATCCCGTAAAAAAGCCAGTCAGGGAGAGGGGTTAAGACTCTGCCTTGCAAGCAGAATGACCTGAATTCGGATCCCAGGACCCAGGTAAAAAAAGTCAGGTAGAAGTGGCAGCCTGGTGGCCTTGGTGAGCAGAGCCTGAGAATCCCACAATGACGCAAAAAGGAGGTAGAAACAATCTAGGATAACTCTTGAAGTTGCCCTTGGTCTCCACAGGGATACAGACAAACACACACACACACACACACACACACACACACACACACACACACACACACACACACACAAAATTTAAAAAAATGCCAGGAAGATTAAGGCAGCCCTGGAAGGTGGATAGTGAGAAAGCCAAGAGAAAAGCTATCCAGATGATTCCCAAAGTCACCCTTGGGCCTCCACAGGCATGTACGTTCATGTGCCCTCTTGTACGCATGCATGCACACGCACCCACCCACCCATTTAAAAAAAGGGGGTTTAAGAATGTTCTGGTGAATATGGGAATGAGCTGATTGGAATGCATATGTCATTGTGTGTGTAGTGGGGGGTATTGTGGGTGGAGGCCAGGGGTCAACATCAAGTGTCTTTTGGTGCTATTCCACCTTGTGTTTTGAAACATGGCTTCCCGTGTCCTGAAGCTCCCTGACTGAGCTGGGCTGGCTGTCCTGTGAGCCCCTGGAATTCCCCCTGGCTCTGCTTCCCCAGTGCTGGTATTAACAAGTGTGATCCGCCATGCCTGGCTTTTTTTTTTTTTTTTTCCAACTTGGGTCCTTGTGCTTCTGTGACGAGGGCTTCACAGGCGGATCTGTCTCCCAGCCCAGGACATTGGCTACAACTCTGCCTTCTGTGAAGTGTCTTTCACCCTGACTGCAATGTGGTGATTCCTTGAACAGGCTTCACCGCCTAAATCCCGAACAGTTTTTACTTCCACCCCTACCACCTGCTTGCCGGCAACTCCTGAGCAATGATCAAGGCCAATAGGATGGCCTCCCCTTCAGGGGCGCCCTCCTCTGCACATCCTCCGTGTGCTGTCCGAGGCACCTCTCTCTCTCTGCCTGACTTCAAACTATCTGTTCTGTTCCAATACTCAGCCACTGCAACGCTAAACTATGATTCCCCTGGCCGTCAGACCCACAACTCTAATCCTCTAATAAACTCATATTTCCTAAGTCTCTCTCTCTCGTTAGTTTCTCTTTTATCATGGACCTCCGCATGGCTCTGACACAGTCAGAACAGCTCTCTCCTGCCTCACTCATGGTCACACTTGCCATTCAAGTTGGAAGGGCAGCTTTCCCGGGCTTTAATAACTCCGTTCTGTTTCTGTTCTGAGGTTTGTCTTCCTGCTTCTTATTTCCTCATGTTAATCCCCTTCTCCCTGCTAATATTTCCTTTAACATGGAGTATGCATAAAAATTAATTTTTTTTATTTATTTGAGGAGGAGAAAAAGGAGGAGCGAGCTCGAGCGAGGGAGAGGAACACATGCTTGCCATAGCACATGCGTAGAGGCTGGAGAGCAGCTTTCAGAGGTCATTTCTCTCCTTCCTTCACATGGGCTTCCAGGAATTGAACTCGGGTCACCAGGTTTGGGAGCAGACCCCTTACCTGCTGAGTCATCTCCTTGACCTTGGGACATGCATGATCTTAAAACCAATGCTTTGCCAAAGCTGCCTGGACAGCACACCTCCTGACACAGTTCTCTCCTGCACCGTAGGGCCCCTAAGTTCTTGCTGAGCTTCTGTGGTTACCTTGTATATGAAGGTGATATTGTCAGCACCCATCCATTAACATGCTCATCTCTGTTCTCTGAAGCACCTACAGCCATCACCCCCTGCATATAAATAACTCCCCTGAATGCCCTGATTCCTTGGAGTGCATACAGAAGACTAGTCTGCTGTGGGAGACCCTGAGACCTGTGCTCCCTTCCTAGGAGAAACTTATCTTTTCTGCCTTTTCATGGTAGCCTGCTGGACGGTGTTTTCAAATGTGGATGTTTCTTCCTTTTCCTGTGGATCTCGCAGCTTTCCCCACTGATTCAGCCTTGTGACCTGGAAGTACCTTTCAGCTTATGAGCTCTAAGTGTTTTCTCTGCTACGAGCATGATGGCAGAGTCTCCCTCAGGGTGTTTGGGGAAAGATGGCCTAAGGTATAAATGTAAGGTAGTTACCTCAAAAACGCACTGCACCAAGGACTAGATGGAAGTGTCTAATGGAGTTCTAGAACTGCCGGGCCAATCACAGGAAGAGGGAGAGAAGAAAAAGAGAAAAGAGAGAAGGGAATGGCAGATTTTATACCCTCAGGTTTGATGGGTGGGCTGAAAGGGGGCAGGGTCTGGAGGTGATTTCTGGAATCTTAGTCTAGCCCAGGAAGTGTGGCCTGGCTCAGTCTTTGACCTTGACCCTACTAGCACTAAAGGTCGGCAAGCATGTGCTCTTACAAGTACTATTAGGGGGGCAGCAAACATCAGGCAGAAGCCCTATCCCGAGTGTTGGGGGAGGTGGAGGAGTGGGTTTTATTGGGGGTCAGGACACAGCTGTGCCTAAATCTGGTACTTGGGACTTTGGGGAAACAGCAGAATAGGAAGGTCACCCCAACTTCCCTCACCTCTCTCCTCTTAAGCAGACTAGATTTAGGGGTTTCTCTTTGCTGTTCTCCTTCCCTCCAGAGGAGCGGGATCGTCCTTCGTTCCTTTCCCCTCCTTCCATTGGAGCTGATCTTCCCTCCTCACTTGAGGGGAGCTGTCCCCATCCTCAGGAAAGCAGCGTCCTCGCAGCATGCTGCGCTTTCCTCCCTGACCCCCTTGGATCTCACCGTTCATTCTCCGCTCCTGTGGCTTCTTGACTTCTGCTCTTGAGCACACCTAAGCAAAGACACACAAGTTGCTCTTCTTCTCAGTGTGATTATTTGCTTAGGAAGGGTCCCTTGCCCTGGTAACGGCTTAGCTTTGTGTGTTTTGCTCTTGTCTGTCTGGTTGGAATGTGCTTCAGCTATGAACCCGAGATTGCACATGAAAAGGATTCCATGTAAAGTACTTCTGGGCCATGTCTGGCTCAGGGCAGGGTGGGGTGGAAAGTACTTTCGCTCCTTCTCTTCCTCCTCCACAGAGATAGTACTTTGCAGGTGTCAGCAGTGCTCACCTCTGCCCTTGGCAGACAGACTGCATGTAAATTAGTGGGTGTGGCTCTGAGCCAAGGAAACTTTATTTACTGAGCTGCACATAGTGGATTTGGCTCACCAATAGCTATAAACAAATGTAGCTCTGTGCCAGTTCATCCCGACTCCACAAACCCGGCCGGCTAGAATTGGCCTTAGACAAAGCTATGCTTCTCGTGACTTTTATGCTGAGAGCCGCCACACTCTGGAAAACTAGTGAGAAGGGATTCCCCCCAACTTTTGTTCATATTAAAGATTGAGACCAAGAAAATTTAAAATTCTGTTTTTTTGAAATTAACACTGAAACCATACCAGATTCACAGAAAGGCCTTATGTTGTGTTAGAAAGAAAGACTTTCGGAAAGAAGAAAGTTTAGTGGGAAGAGTGGGAAGACCTGTGTAACATCTGGCTGGCCAGAGGAGAGCTGGCTTCTTATAACTGCTGTTGTGTTGCAAGTCTAGGACTCTTTGGAATCCATTCCGTTTGCACCTCCAGAAAGCATCTTACTCTTCCACCTCCCCACATTCACACTCCCACCCCCTCCCCCTCTTGCTTCTGTAGGGATCACACTTTGAGAATCTCTGGTCTACTCATCACTAATGGAAATGAACTTACCTGGCAAGTGCCAAGTGTGATCACCTGCCATTTCCAAGCGACTTTGCTGTGGTTTTCTGAGCTGAAAGTGAACACAGTGGCACTGTGCCCTGTGCTGCCTCCCCAAAAGGCGCATTCAGTCACATGGTAGGCGCTGATGAAAGCCGGCAAGATTTTTTTCTGAAGTGATTGTCACCTTACTGGAAATTGTCTGGGGCCTCATCACAATGGAGTGTTACTACTGGAGAGAAACAAAAGCCAGAGAACAGTCTGAATTCGTTGGAGTGGAGCTGAACAAAAGAAGGCGGCCTCAGAAGGTGGCGTGCCTGGGGGGACAGGGGAGAGCTAGTGATTTGCCTTTGAAAAGCTCTGGGAAAATCTGGTTAAACACAGAAGGGAGAATCAGACTCCTGTAGCTGCTTGAGAGAAAGATTTGCGTTCAGTCCAGAGGCCGCGTTTCATTTCTGTGGGTTTTTTTTAGCGCCCTTGAGCCCAAGGACAAAGATGTTTGCAAATGGGGGACAATTAGATATCCAGGGGTTCTTTCAGTTTCGATCCTTGATCCTTACTTAATAAGGAGGGGGAGGTCGGTGACTCTGAATCTCTTGGGAGGTTTCATGCCCAATGACTCTTTCTTCCCCCCCTCCCCAAACCCCAGGATTTCAATTTGCTCCTACTAGTCCACTTTTTAAACCACAAAATAAGTCCACTCATGGTCTCTGGCAAGCGAGCTGTGAGATCCTAATATAAGACCTGTGTATGTTTTCCCACACAGAGGAGCAAAATTATTTCTACCTAGATCTATTTTGTTCTCAGGTACCCATGAATAGATGGACTGGGGGTGGGGGAGGGTGGGGTTCACGTCAGCTGAGCATGTTGAGCATGTTTTCACACAGGCCCGACTAGATGGCAATGAGTATTAAAGTAATTGAACCGGGTGCTAAAAGCTTGTACCTAATTGCCTTTCTTTCTATTTAGCGTAACTTTAGAGGAAATTTATAACTAAATTGTGCTCCATGAATTCCCTGGTTGCCTCCTTTTATTACCCCCATTATAACATATTTCTGTTTAATTTACTTTTTCAAGCCGCAATACTTCAGTGAGGATAGGGTTGTATTTGGAAGATGAGAAAGTGAACTTGGTTGAGTTTAAGGGCAAATTCTGGAGCTGAGAGAGAGACAGAGAAGAAAGAAAAATTAAAATCAGAAGTCTTATGTTGTACAAGAAAGAGAGAAAGAAAGAGGAGAGAAAAAGAAATGAAAAGAAAAGGAAAAGTCTTACAAGATGGATTTGTTCTCCGCTGCTCCCATTTCTGTTCATCTTCTGAATCCAAGACATATCCGGATGTTTTTATCATTGTGCTCAGCTGTGTCGTTTTTATTCTGTGTGCACACCCCTTCCCCACTTACCACATCTGTTACTTTTATAGTCCACGGAAATATATTGAACCCTCCTAACCACTCTGATTGGAAACAACGTGTGTCCCTATCATTAAAGCTACAGCTGGGAGCTTCCCTTCCATCCAGGGTGAAAGGCCCCACCATATATGTAACCCCAGCAATTAGCAAAGAAGTGGAAACAGTTGCAAGGGGGCAGGGTGGGGGGCTCCTGATTTTCAGGAAACACTGGCAGTGTGAGATTAAGCAATGGTGTTCCCCCAGCACCCCCCACTCCCTTTAATCGCCCTTTGTTCTGTTTACCGCTAGCTACATATTTCTTCCTGTGTGTTCCACCATCCCACCATATGGACTTTTTCCTCTGGTGATTAATCAGGCTGCATGCTGGGCTCTCTGATTCGCTAGGGACTGTGTTTCCTCATGGTCTTGTCGGAACATGCAGCATAGCAGTGGGAGACTTCTCACATTTGCACCCACTGCTAACAAGCTATGTGACAGCTCCTCAGCATCTCCTGGACGCAGAGCCAAGGATGCTGGGGCGACTTAGCCTTTACGTTGCCGCTCCCCAGAGCGAGAGGAGACCAAGGTCGTGTGGCCTTTTTTCTGTCCTGCCTATAATTTTGTGTTCCGATGGTAGTATGTTCCGAAGTGTCTGTCCCCCAAACCCCCAGGTCGCCTACAAGCAAAGCCTGCATTCAACGGCTAATTCTTAACCTCTATAACACATTAATCAAAAGAGCATAAGTAGAGAAATATCTCTAAGAATTGCTGTCATCAGAATGACAGCCGTAGAAATCATAGCCGTCTGTGTGCCTGCAGAAGACCAAAAATACAACAAATCTAGTACGATCTAATTGGCTTTTATTCAGGATTCATGAACCAGGGTGCACTCCATTCTACAACACAGAATGAGGGCTCCCACTGGGTCCGAGGCCCAGATAGATTTTGTAAAGTAGAGGAGAAAACGGAACAATAGTTTTACAAAGCCAGCTGTTTAACAGGAGGTTACCCTTGGTGACCTTTTGGTAAGGATTGAGGCAGAGGGCCTTCCTCGTCATTCCGACCCAAGCAGTTAGGGTGTCATAGTTATAGCACAGATTTCAACTGGACAGGTGAAGGCTTGAGCTCTGGGCACATTTGTAGAGAATTAGTGGTTGGTAGAGCGGACCTGCAGGAGATTGTCTAGCTGATGGGGAAGGCCCAGCCTATAGAGGGTGGGACTAGGCCCTGGAATGAAATACAGAGAGCTGGTTGAGCAAGTTGGTATCCTTGTGTACACTTGGCCAGACATGCTGGTCTGGCAAGTAAGGATCATCTCTCTCTCGGCCATTATGTAGAGATGGTGTGGCCAGTTCCCTCAGCCCTGGTGTGGGTGTGAGCTCTCCTGTCAAGCTGGACAATCATAAGGTAAAATAAACTCCTTGTTCCCTTAAGCCATTTGATGCTGATTTATCAGCAACCATGCAGTCTGACTGCTACAATGGGTTATTCTGTTCTCAAGAAAATCCAGTCAGTTGCATCTATGATGGATGCTTCCTTAATGGTTCCATTTGTTGGTGCCCCATTTAGCACTAGTGACCCCATTTCGGTTTGGTGTGCTATAATCTGTGATCTAGTCTAATGCAGGTCTCAAAACCATGGCCTCTTATGTTCACCACTGGTTTGCGGTATTGTGCTAAGATTCCATCAGTCCTCAAACCCTGCTTAGTATTTACCTGCAGTGTGTGATGAAGGTAGTGACTGTCGTTGCCTTCATTTTAGAGAAGAGAAACTCAAGACCCAGGGAATAAATGAACTGGTCCTGAGTCTCCCAGATGTGTGGCAGCGCTGCATTTTTCTTTCTTTTCTTCAAATGATTGCTGTTTTTCTAATTACAATGTTTGTACTTGAGTTAAAGCTCTCACACCTGTTAATCTATCCATGTCTATATAAAACAGAGCACACAGTTCTGAAGTTGTGGCCGAATCCATTTATAGGGGTGTGTTCCTATGACCTGAGCGTTAGCTATTTGGATTGAGACAGGATGCATTCCTAGCGGCCTACCTCCTGGCCCATTGTCCCCACCCCTGTACCTCACTAGAGGACTGTTGCTCTCACCACAGACAGTTGGGCCCACAGAAGCTCAGGTGCAGAAGTTTATTTACTTTGTTCTCTTTTCCATGCCCGGCAGCTTCTTTTGCTCTCACGATGACTTCGAATCCCTCACTAGGTGATGTGGGATACTTGCTCTTTAGTTTGCACCAAGTCACTACATGGAAGTTGATTCATTTTCTTATTGTGAAGTCTTTGATTTCTTGTGGTATTGTGTTTTAAAGGATAAGACTGTATAGAGGTAGTCTTTTGATTCCCCTTGGCACATGTTTGTATGCAATGGCTCACCATGTGGGTACAGATTGCATTTGAACTTAGACTGTTTATCCCGAGAACTATGGCAAGTAGCCACTCCCAGCTACTGTGGCCTATAATGCAAGAATCTGATTTTTTTTTCTCAGGTGATAACTGTAGACATCCTGGGCAAGTCCAGTAGACTTAGCCCCTTGAGGCATTCTTTGTACCCTTCATTGTCCCCTGTCATCTAACTACCAGGCCGTTAAGCTGCCTATTATTTTCAGACTGACATTTGCAGAAACACAGATGTGTGTCTGCAGAAAACATTTTAGCAATACTGTTTGAGTTGGAAAAGCCGGAAAGACGTTCTAGCTACTGTGATTTGAGAGTCCATGAGATTGGTACTGACAGAAATGTGTGCTTCCCTTGGCTGCTTTGTGCCATATTTTGGTGTCATTCAATACCCTTGGTACTAGTGGCTGAGTGATTGAGATACCAAAGCCACAAGTGATATTTCTAAACGGTACACAGGTTAGGGTGAGGAGTTGCATCATCCTTCCCATGATCCTTTGGTGCAGCTATTTGCATTTTAGCTACTTAGCTAATTCTGGGTGTTCATTTGCAAGATGGGGATGTATAGGTGGGGACAGAATTGCAGCCATGCATTATCTTTGCTTGGAAAGCTATAGGATAACAATTGCATGAACCCTATATTTGTATAAAATTTGTAGATGTTTGTTTAAATAGCTAAAGAGTCCTTCATTATGAAGAATATTTGCAACTGTGATATTCAGAAAGCTCATCTCTAGAGGTTGAAGGAAAAAAAAAAACTTCTCTCACTGGGGTTTGGCATTTGTAAGAGGTCTTTCGGTAGTGAAAGTAGCTGGGTTGCTCCAGAGGGTAAAGTGCCCAAAGCTAACATTCATGGTTGGGTCGTCTCCTCCTCTGTGACCTACTGTCTTCCAGATGGGCAGTCGGAGCACACGTGGTCGTCCCCCTTCTCCCCCTTTTAAATCACAATCTGTCTGGAATAGCCTGGTGCTGGGAAGATGAGACATTGGCAAGACACACTTCAGTTCCACCCTTCTAGAGTGTACTGTGTGAGGCTGGATTGATTGGAAGTGCTGACCAATGGAAAGGAGAGGCCCAAATCGGTCATCTGGGTTGCACGATATAGTGAAGACAAGCACAGCTCCTGAAGGTAGAAAGTTAGTTTCCCATGCAGGTCTGCATAGGCAGGATTCTAAACCCCCTCCTCTGCCTGCCTGTGCAAAGGGCGCAGTGACTGCACCCAACCTTTAGGGTTAGGAACTCAGCAAGTCAGGACAGTGTCTTGGTCTTGTGCCTCTTTAGTTTTTCATGCCAAGTACTTGCTGTGGAGGCCTGTGCCGGATATTGAGCAGCTTCCTGCTCTCTATCCCATAGATCAGCAGTGTGGGTAGTGGTGATGTCTCCGGCCACGACTAACTATCCCGGAGAGTCAGAAGTTACACCTCGCCTCCCGGTCCTCCCAGATCCACTGGCCTCGTGTTAGATTAGCAGCCACATGTTATGGTCAGACCTTCAAGATAAAACATCTTCTGAATAAGCCTTGGTTTCCTACCAGGTGCCAGACAGGCAGAAACAAGAAGACATAGGTACCAGAGCTTTGTCTGTTTCATGACTATGGTCCCCTTAGCACTGATCTGATCTGAGTGTCATCCTCTCCGTCCCATCTGCCGCCCCCCCCCCCAGTTCCTGCAACCAAACAGTCTCACCACATGTGCGCTTGCAGCTCAGCTTCCAGGGCTCCTGCAAACAAGCTCTGTTCTTGCGGTCCTTTCTCACAGCAGACCTGTTAAATGACGTGCAGGCATAGCAGCCCTGCAGAGAAGTCCAAGTGTGCAAACCTGCTGGAGGTGTGGGCACAGGTGCCAAACACCAGGCGAGCTTTACTGATGGGGATCAAAGTCACACACACATGAAGGCACAGAGGGGTGTAGGGTGGCTGAGCCCTAGGTGTTGGCTTCTCACTCATTAGTGGCTGCACATTGAGCAGTGGCGGGCAAGGCGTGGTGTTTGGCACACCTGAGGTGTGATGTGGACCTGGTGGGCATAATACTCTGGCAAAGGCAGTTAGTTGGAAGGCAGAGTGGGAGCCGGGTGACAGCCTCTGGGTTTTGGTGGCTGCTGGAGAGAATTGGATGATGGGTAAGCTCTGATTCTTCCTTTGTCAGTGATATTTTTAGTGTGTTGGGGCTTCAAATTTCATGGGGAAGTTAAAATAAAATTGGAAGACTGTTGTACAATAGTTAACCTTTAAATCTGGTTAACAAGAATATTCGTTTGTTTGCGTTTTGATGTCCGATCTCATGTAGACTCGTCCGCTCCCTGTGTAGCCAGAATGACTTTGGACTTCCTGTCTCCCCAGTGCCACAAGTACACGTGAACCACTAAAAGGAAAGTAAGAGCTACTACCGAATTTCAGCATTATTTCATGAGTCCATGGTCACTGACCTGGCGGAGCAGAGGCCTGGCCAACACCTGTATCTCCCCCTCCTTTCCTCCATCTTTTGCCTCTCGTGGCAGCGAGTGTTGTCCAGGTTACAGCTCATTCTCATTCCCATGCCTTTTACTTAGAACATTCCTCTTTGTTCCTCGGTGTCCTAAGGAAGAACACTCTCCCTCCTTCAAGTCCTCCTCATCCTCCCTGTCTTCACCCCAGATCCAGAGAAGGGTGGTCACCAGTGTGGCTAACGTGATTCCTGCCAGCATAGACAAGATTTTGATATTCTTAAGTACCTTGAGCATTCAGAGTTTTGAGAATTGGGGGTCACCAGTTATTAATAAAATTTTTCTTTCTTTCTTTCTTTCTTTCTTTCTTTCTTTCTTTCTTTCTTTCTTTCTTTCTTTCTTTCTTTCTTTCTTTCTTTCTTTCTTTCTCTTTCTTTCTTTCCTTCCTTTCTTGTTAAACCCTTTGCCTCAAAAGGAAAAGGGACCCAATTTAGGATCCCCAGGTTTCACATGGAAATGCAAGTAGATATGGCAGCCAACTGCAATTTTGGTCCTGAAAAGCGGATCCTGAGAAATCCCAGGGCAAAGCAATAAGGAGGTAGAGGATGATTCCTAATGTTATCCTTGGGACTCCAAAAGCACATGCCCGCAATTGTCCTCTTGTATACATGCCTGCACACATGCGCACACCCATCCACATGCAAGCGAACACATACACACTCAGGCACACACACACACAATCCCAGAGAGAGCACTGTAGCAGGCAGTCGTTTCCACACCCAAGTGCTCCATATGAGCTGCACATATTTCTGACCTATGTTTCTTACTGCTGGAAAATATATGACAGAGTATCTATAGAGCCACGAGACAGGAGAGTTCTTCCTGCTTTATTTTCAAAAAATGAGCACAAAAGCTATATCAGTTTCTTCCTGTGGCTTTTCTCTTGCTAGGCCAGCATATTAATATTTTAGTTGATGTATTCAAATTAGAGAAACAATATATTACTATAGTGCTTTTTGAAAATTTCTAAAAATAACAATTTTCCTAGTGACGGGCTCCCCTCGGAGGTGGTTGTAAATGTTGTGTATCTATGGAGAAATGACCGGTTGTCAGGTTTCACACGTGATTGTGAATGTTGTTGGTGTGTTTCTCTTTCTTAATGTCTCTTTGAAAGCTTTCCTGGTTATTCTATGGATAGCCTCCTCTCCATGGTTAATTGGTATGTAGTATCTACCACATAATATTCCATAGTGATGGTTTTCCTTGCATGCATCACAATATAAAGTTCGTGCAAATGTGCATTTTAACATGGAACCCAATATATACAGTGGTTAGTATTTTTATTAATTGATAATTTTCAAAGAAATAGAATATATTCATTTACACACCTAGACAGAGAGAATAAGGAATTGGCTCATGTATTATGGGAGACAGTTGGTCTGGAGTTCATCAGGTGAGCTAGTGATGGTGTTGCATTCCAAGACTCAGGGAGAGCCATTCTTTCCTTGTCTGTTGAAGGCAGGAAAAAGAGGCTGTGCAGACCGAAGACAGTCTGGCAGAAAGAGTCTTGTTATTAGAGGTGGATCAACCTTTGCTTCTGCTTAGTACTTCAAATGATGGCACGAGGCCCACCTTGCTCCCTTCATTCAGTATCTCGATTCAAACAGAAACCTTATTCCAAACACATCCAAACAATATTTGACACATAATCGGGACATCTCATGGCCTAGTCAAGTTCACATATAAAAATTGCTATCATAGCATTAAAGAGTATTTTATTCATTTCATTTGGTGCTGAGGATCGAACCCAGAATCATTTTGCTCTACCACTGAGATACACACCCCCAATATTCTTTGATTTCCCCCAAATGCTAAACCACTGTTGCAATTCGCCTATATGGTTACTGATAAATGACCATCAAACGACTTAAGGGAACAAGGGGTTTATTTTCTCTTACGATTCCTGGTTACATTTCTCAATCCAGCTTGACGGGAAAGTTCACGCCAACACCAAGGCCAAGGGAATGACCATACCATCTCCACATAATGGCTGAGAGAGGGACGATCTTTACTTGCCAGACATGCATGTCTGGCCAAGTGTACACAAGGATGCCAACTTCCTCAGCCGGCTCTTGGTATTTTATTCGTCTGTTCAGGGCCTAGTCCCACCCACCATATGTTGGGCCTTCCCCATCAGCTAGACAACCAATCTCCTGCAGGTTTGCTTTGAGCTTAACCCAACCACTAATTCTCTACAAATGTGGCCAGAGCTCAAACCCTCAACAGTCAAGGTGACACCTGTGCCTAACTATGACAGCTGCTGATATACAAAGGCCCTTTCTTATGCAGATCCTAGTCAAATGGTGATAATAAGTTCATGAAAATATACAATGGGAGCTATCAATCTCCCATGCAAATGAAGGGGATATGGTGACTTAAAGTCTCCTGGAACCAGCAACCTGCCCCTTCCCCCCAGATTGGCTTCCCCGGGCATGAGGCATTGGAGGCCTCTCACACTTTGCTCATCTCGTTCGCTCGTGAGTTAGTGCTCATCATATTGCAGGTTGAGCTTTGCTCTCCAGCCCTTCAAATGAATGTTTACAGTCTCCTTTGAGGGCCACTCTCTCACTGCCTGAGGACGAAAGGCCATCTTTATGTCCAAATGGGAAGTCACCCTGGACAGTAGGTCTCAAATTCCAGCACGACTTCCCAGACCTAGGGGGTTGGTTCTATTCTGGGACACATCTGTGGTGGGGCCCAAAAAGTAGCACTGCTGATCGTTTCCCGGATGGTGTTATCTGGTGACCTCACAGGAGAAGCACCAAGCCTGGAGAACGTTTCAAGTAGCCCGGTGTACCTCATTCCAGATGTTGGGCGTGGGGACCAGACCCTCATATTTGAGCCATAGAGTCTGCGCTGAGGGTAGCAGCTTTGTGTGGTGGAGACAGCTGACAGCTGATGCTTAAAAACTGCAGCACCCTCTCCCTCCATCGTCAGCATGATTGAGTATATGTTTAAACCTCTGTCTTACTTAAATGATGGCAACTTTCATTAAGGATTGTTTCGTGTGGAGCCCTGCATGCTGAATTAACCCAATGCATACAATAACCCAATGAAGTTGGGCCATAGGATTTCCATTTTTCTGCTTTGTTCAAAGATTTATATAATTTCCCCATCTGTGTATGATGTGTGTGGAGGTCAGAGAATAACTTTGCAGGAGCCATTTCTTTCTTTCTACTTCGTTTTCGAGATGGGGTCTTACTTGTTATTCCTGCATGCCAAGCTTCCCACTGATTCTTCTGTCCCCATTTCCCATCTTGTGATAGAAGTGCTGATATACAAACAGAACGCCCTACATCTGAATTTGTTGTAAAATCATGAATTCCAGGCATGGAAGTCCGGATCACAAGGGGAGCTGGCAGCATCAGTCAGCATTATTATCTCCACTTAAAAGTAAGAAAATTAGCATCGAAGACACATAATTAGGAAGTGACTTCTAATAATTCAGTCTTTCTCCCTAATGTAATTTTCCCTTTGCTCTCTTAACATCCCATCTCCATGTTCCTCCACCCCCAACACATGAGCTAATATCTAGTAAATGGTGTCTCTATAAAATGTGAGATATTTTACTTTGGGAAAAATGACCCATTTCTTACAACGTTATTGATGCTTTTATGTTTGTAGAAAGAGCTTCTCCTTATAGTTTCACAGTTATCAATTGTTTGTTGAAAGTCGAATTATGTTACGATTTTACACAGAGACAGTACATCAGACTCACATTGAACACATGCAAATATTTTGTCACAGCTGCTTAAAAGAGATTTTTTTTTGTGTGTGTGTGTGTGTGTAGAGAAAATACTAGAGAGAATCATTAAGTCCCTAAACATCCATATCTCTTCCTTCCCTAGCCAAAATAAAAGTCTTGGTTGTTTATTCATATTTATATATATTTGTAGCTGATCTACTGAAACACATGTAGAAGAAAATGCTGCAAGTGGCAGCCTGTGATAATTGTAGTCAACAGTGTGTTGATAGTTGACTGAATGCTTGTGGGACTGTCAAAGTGTTTGGAAGGGTGGTTGTTGGCGTTAGATGAGTAGGGTCCCAATGTCTAGATTTTCTTTCAAAAGCTGCAAACAGGGTCTTGCTGTACAGTCGGGTCAGCGTTGAACTTCCAGGCCTCTTGCAGCAGTCTCGTGAGTGCTGGACTTGCAGCTGTGCACCAGTGTAGGTCTAGCCTCTGCAAGTCTTACCCAGCATCCCTGCTCCCGCCCCCTTTCTTTAGTCAGCTCTCATTTCTCTCTCTCTCTCTCTCTCTCTCTCTCTCTCTATTTTCCATTTCATGCGCATGTCTGGGGAAGTGGTATGTTTGCATGTGTTTCCAAGGTTGATATCAAGAAGTACCTTTGATTGCCCTTTTACCTTACTTTTTGAGACGTGGTCTCTCTAACCCAACACAGAGCTTCCTCACAGGGCTACTTTGATTATCCAACTTGCTTTGGGGATTCTCAGTCTCCACAATTCCCAGGCTGGAATTACAGGTGGACTGCCACACTTATCTTGGCTTTTTAGTCTGGGATCTGGGGATTTGAATTCTAGTTCTTTTGTTTGTGCAGGAGCAGCAAGTGCTTTAACTGCTGAGTCATCTCCTCGGCCCTGTTGCTTTCTGTTGATTTTTTTTCTCAATGCCTTTCGAATTCCTAGAATACATGTCTTTTGAATTCCAAGTTTAAGTTCTTATCAGAGCTCTGACAGATTCTTGGCTCTAAAAAATAGTGTTAGCTCCCACGTTGGAGCACACATTTTCCTGGGCAAGAGAAAGATACAGTGAGACAGATCTACAAATGGGGTCTGCAAGGATGCAGGCTATTCCAATGTGCATTTTTCCCACAAATTTAAAGTAACAAGATTTTTCTAGAAGTGGGTAATACTTGTGGCTAATTAGAGACTTGACTAAGCAGTTGTTACTTTGTCCCCATGTCTGGGAGTCTGATGTCCTGAGTTTTGGCTCATCAAAGGTGGTCACCTTCTCTATTACCCGGCAATGAGGCATCTATGCTTCTATTAAATGGCCTGCAAAAGTTATGTGCCCATTTCTACTTGTTATGAGACATTGTGCTAATTGCATGGGTGATTTAAATGTTAAAAAGGCATTAAAGCGTTTGTTGTAATAATTAACCAAGGAACTGGTAGGTTACAAATGAATGATAATGTCGTATTTTTTTAAATATAGCATTGCCTATCTGTGCAAAGTGGTATAGTTATGAGACATTAATATCCAAATGGGAGGTTTGAACTGAATGATCTCTAAAATCCTTTCAAGGAAGCCCTCTTTGGTTTTTGAAGTATGAGCTCCACAACCGTTAATATGTATATGAGATGTCAGCTGAACTCAGTCCCACACACCCCCAGGACAAACCATAGCCTTCCTTTTATCTTATATCACTGTATTAATTGAACCTTGGAGGACAGACTACACATTACTTGTTGTCTTTTTTTTAGGTGAACAGAGTTGCATGGAATAAAGACAGACTTTCAGCTTTCCTTGAAGTTAGTTATGATCTAAGTTCTGTCTAGTGAGATATATGGGCAAGTTGCAATGCCAGGAAGTCTTCTAAGGGAGAAAGGCATGTTCTTTCCTATCCCCCTTTTTTCCCCCCTGCTGATGGGAATATGGACAGAGGACTGGATCTTAAACAGATCATGGTTATCCCAGAGTTACAAGCTAGCATCAGCTTGTGAGGATTAGTGTTGTCAGTTTGAAGGGATCTGGAATTGCCTAGGAGACAAATCTCTAAGGTGTATCTATGAGGGATTATTTAGTCTCTAGGCATGCCTCTGTGGGATTATGGTGATTTGGTTAATTGACTGGGAAGAGCCACTGTAAATGTAGATGGTCCATTTCCTGAGACTGAGTTATGAACTACATGAAAAAAAGAAAAATGAGGAACCTATGAGCTACCTTAGCAGGTAAGGTGCTTGAAAGCACACCTGGTAACCTGAGTGCAACGGGCATCTACTACAGGGTGGAAGCAGAGAGCTGACTTTCTGAAGTCAGTTCCCTGACCTCTACCCAGGTTCCACAGCAGGCACATGTGAGCTCTCTTTGCATGCCTCCCCCCCCAAAAAAAATTATAAAAAATATAAATCAAGTCAAGCATGAACATCCATTGTTCTCTGCTTCCTGCTTGTGAATACGGTGTGTCCAGTTGCCTCAAGTTCCTGCTGCCAGGAATTCCCCACCATGATGGACCCAGGAACTGTGAGCTAAAGTAAACCTTTTCTTCTTGAAGCTGCTTTTGTTTGGGGAACTTTTTCATAGTCATGGGAAAAGCCACTAAATCATATCTATCTGTCTGGCTTTGTATATTCTGCTACGAAGCTGATTTTCTATCAAAAGATGTTTGGCTGAAGAGATGAGAGAGAAGCTGAAATTTCAGGCGGCTTTGCTTCCTAAGTTGTGCACCTGAAGGTGGAGGACTGGGTGTTACTTTCATGCCTGCTAAACTAGTATGCACTTGTAGGACTCCTTTCACCTGGAGACTGACCTTTTGCTAATTAATCCCAAGGTACACATGAGCCCTTCTACTGCAGTGTGTCCAACCATCACAGACCACCTGCTCTGAGATGCATGAAGGTAGAAGTCACAGCCTTTCTTGCTTTGGCATTGGTACAGATCATTGTACCACTTCCCTTATCTTTTCAAGAAGCACTTTGGGTTTGTGTCAGGGAACAATAGGCATAGCCTGTTGATGTGGGGATGAAGCAGACATTGGAGGGGCTAGTAACGGGGACTTGGATTGCACAGTGGGGCAGGGTGCTCAAAGCTGCAGTTCTCAACACAGATACTGTGATTTCCTGTGGTGCATCTTTTCTCCCTTGGGAGCTCATTCTGACTCAGCAGTGTGCTATCAGGCCACTGGATCACGCCTCGATTTGGTGTCTGACCCCTCAATGCTGGACTGGGAGAAGAAGGCCCAGGCCTTGACCTCCAGTTCCTGTGGGCACATGGCCTGAGAGGGCTTCTCCAGATTGAGCTTGGCATCTGGACGTGCCTGTGAGGGACTGTCTTGATTGCATGCACAGGTGTGGGAAGACCCAGGTCTAGTGGGCGGGGACGTTCTCTGGACAGGTGGTCCTGGGACAGTATAAAGATGGACAAAACAAGCAAGGATGCGTATACTGGTCCTTATCATCACCTCTTGCTGTGAATGTGATGGAGTCAGGTGCTTTGAGCTCTTGTAGTGTAACTTTAACTTCCCTACAATGATGGATTGTAAATGGAGTTGTGAGTCAATGAAGCCCCTTCTTTCCTAAATGGCAGGAGTCGGGGGTTTTGTTGCAGTAGCACAAAATGCAACTAAAGCACAATCTTAAGTGTCCCACAAGGAGAAAACACCCCTTTTCCCCCAACAGTCAAAGCTACAAGTGGACGAATGCCACCCAACCCAAAAGAGAAGAGAAAGAAGTAGGGTATTATTGACAGGTGCTTGCAGCCTGCCAGCTCTCCAACTCAGAGTAGATTGGCTTGTAAACTAGTTTCCTACCATCAGACTTGTTTGCTTTCTTTTCTTTTGCGGTACTTAATTCTCTACCATTAAGAAGCAAGAGTGAACTCTGTATTTATTAGTCCGCGGGTCGATCGGCAGATGCTTATCGACACTCTGCTTTGTGTAGGGTGCCGGGCAAGATGTAAGAGGGATGTAATACATTAATGGATGAAGGAGGGCTCCCTGTGGGACAGGGTGCAGGCTGCCCAGGGCTGGAAGGGCCTGCCTGCCACCTGCCACTCCCCTCGCCTCTGTAGCTCTTAGGAAATGTTTATTTGCTTTCTCCCAGAGTTGTGACTCATGCCTCTGCCCCGAGCGCTCTAACGTCATCTCAGCCCTGCAGAAGTGTGTGTCTGTTCAAGTGTGCTCTTGTAGCCATTTCAGGACATTTCCTTTCCAGTCATTCACCCCAACAGTTGGAGTGTCTTTGTACAAGAGTGCGGTATCTCAACTGTAAGAGATTGGTTTCTCATTCTGAGCAAAAGAAAAAAATTATCTACGCCACTGGAAAAGGTCAGTTTTATAAGCATTCTGGATATTATGAGCCCGTGGATATTTTGTAAACAAATCATATGCTTGTCTCATCAAGACAATAATAAACCTATTAGTTGTTCTTACATGTGTCCACATGCTCTCGTGGCTAAAAGGTGAAATATCCTATAGCCACAGCATTTTTGAGTCATGGGACAAACCTATGCCTGCACTACCTTGTAAAAAATAATGAAGTGATTTTAAATAAAAGGTTCCAACAACAACAGCCCATACAATATTTTGGTAACTTGCTTCTTTATCTGAAGTTCTTTGAGTCATTACTGAAAAAGGTAAGTTGATCCTGTTATCCATGGTTTTTAGTAAGTGGATTTTCTTTTTTTCTTTTAAATTTGTTTATTTATTTTTCATTATTTTTGAGGCCTGTCTCGCCATATAGTGCAGGTGTTCTTTGAAGTCAGCAGTCTTGCTGCCTCAGCTTCCCACGTAGTTAGTTGGTTTCTAGATATGTGCCACCAGTGACAGCTGGGTTTCATGTACTGATGCTTCTCGACCTATGATGGGTGACATTCTGATAAACTTATCCTAGGTGGAAGTTATGTGAGATGAAAATATATTTAATCTCCCCTGCCTACTGAAGACCACAGTTAACAACTCGGCATCCTGTAAAATGGTTAGTGTTTCTCTCATCATCGTGTGGTGTGACAGAGAGGGGGTGGGTAAGGCATATTGTGAGCTTGAGAAAGGCCATGAATCATGTCATGGTTTGAATGCGATTTATTACCTACAGGCTCATGTGTTTGAGTTTTTAATTGTTGTTGATGTTTATGAAGGCTGTGATTGACACCTGTGGGAAGTAGAATCTTGCTGGAAGCTATGCCACAGGGGGCGGGTCTTGGGGCTTCGGTAAGCCAACCCTACTTGCAGTGCTCTCTTGCTCTCTCTGATTCAGCGATGACTTCTGTGACCTGAACCTGTCGCCCCCAGCTTCTGCTGCTCAGCATGCCTTTGAGCATGACCGTTATATCACAGGATCAAAAGAAGGGAGCTGCAGCAAATCACACTTGAAGCCCAGTTCATCCTATTGGATGAATATCGCTTTCACACCAGTGTAAAGTTAAAAAAAAAATCACAACTCAAACTACAGCAAGTTGAGGATCATATGTAAGTGTTTCTTGGAATCACACATTGTGAATACTTGGAATAAACTCTTAAGCCTCACCATCTATTCCACCTGCTTTTCTGTGAATTTCGTGATGATGATGACAATGGTTAAGGTTATTGAGTGTCAACAGTCCTAACCACAGGACCTGCTGTTGCAGCCCGGCTCTACAGAGGAGGAAATTCCAGCCCAGGGAACCCACTTGGAACTTGACCAATAACCACTGCTTGAAAAGTAATGCTATAGAAAACCAGAGCAGCTCTTCTGCTTCCATACACAAAGAGAGAGCAAGTCATGCTGATGGTAGGTACAGGTTTAGCATCCTGTGGTACAGGCCAGTCAGTGTGCTCCAAAGCATTCAGATTTTAGAACATTTCCATGTTTTGGGGTTTAAATGTCTGATGTGTGCTCAACTGAAAAAAAAATCCATGCAAATACTTTAAAATCTGAAAAAAATATCTAGAGCAGAAATGGTTTTAAACACTGTGGATGTGGGATAACACTGGGTTAGATTGTATGAAGCTCCTTTTGACCTGAATACAACTTCGTTGTCTTCTTGCTGGTTAATTACACTCAGGAAAGAATCCATGAGATCAGAGACATTACTTACTTTATTCTCACATCCCTTGTTTGTTCTTAGCTTCTGTTCACTTTGGCCCGCTGGAATGGGATGTAGAAGAAAATTGGAAAATGACAGATGGGTTCATGCCACACTTGGAGAAGACTCGGATCATCTTGTTGTTTTCACTTGGATGTGTTTTTGGCTCTAGTGGGTTAAATGTGGTTAGTGGTTTGACTTTCTGAGGCCGTGATTCCGTTTTCAAAGCCGGGTTTTGTTTTCTCCTGGTGATTGAAAAGAAGCGAACAGAAAGCAGAGAGCGTGGAATTTTTCCCCCTGTCAGTGTTGCTTTTGAAACAAAGTCAGGAATTTATATTCCAACTTAGGTAGTCATAACTTTATTACTTTATTATTATTTCTTTAAATTGTTGTGAAGCCAGGGCCCTGGGAAAGGCGAGGGCATTGAAATGGTCTGGAGACCTGCAGGACAGGCTGCTGAATTCTCTGAGCAGAATTGGATTGCGCATTAGGCTTTGATAACCTCTTTGTCCTGGTGTGTACTGTACTCTGGTCTGCTCTCAATTTGTAACAGAAGCCTGGCCTTCAGTGCTATTGATGGAAGCACTCATTGAATGCTGAGGCGCACGGAGAATTTGGAGTTTGGCTCTTAAATTGAAAAGGGATAAGCAATCTAAATGGTCCCAGGCGATCCAGCACAAAGGGTGGATGCCAGGCACCCCCTGGTTCACTGAAAGCAATAGAAATCCCCATACCTCATCACAGGCCATGGTTTCTAGTCCCTCTGGGGGGGGGTTTCACAAACAGCCAGAATTGTGTTGCCTTGCCTGCTGCCAGACCATAGACTCATCACACTGTGAAACATGACAGCTGAGGATGAAATGACAAGGAATTTGTTGGCTTGAGTCATCTATGGAGATGCGTTGAATGAAATTCCTGGGGTTAATGCTTTAAAGTAGGGTAATGGAGCTTACCCAGCCTCAGGCATTTCTCAAGCACCTGTAGTCTTGAACTTGGAATAGTAGGGTGACTGGGTGAGTGCTTTGGGGGCCTCCTTACCTCCTGTCATCTGCCACAGTGCCTTTGTGGCAGGCCTTAAACCCCTTCTGAGTTGCCACGCCTCCTGACTTCTACTGTGGTGCATTGGGGTAGGTCTCTCGCTTCTTCTGAGATCTGCATGTCTTCTTCCATGGTACACCTCCAGGGGGAGGCAGGCTTTAAACCTCTTCCAGGTCTCTGTGTCTCTCGACTTCCTCCCTGGGTTGCCATGGCAACCTTTTTTGTGGACCTTGTCTATCTCTTGACTTTCTTCCTGGTACACATGTGGTAGGTTTCTGGCCTTCCTGTATCTCCATGCCCCCTGACTTCCTCCATGCCCCCTGACTTCCTCCATGCTATATCTAGCAGAGTCTTTGGCTACAGGTGGTTGTGGCAGAGAACAGGAACAGGGGAGGGAAAGGTAGAATCCAGTTCTGTGGTGACCCGCCCTTCCCTGTTTCCATTCCTTTCCTGTCATGCACTTCTCACCCTCTCTTCCCATTTGGTCTTCTCAGTGGTTTCGTTTCTTTACCCAGATCTGAAGCGTGGACTGGTGTGGCTGAGGACTGTGTTGCATGTGCCAGGATGTTACTTAGGCGAGTCTTTCCTGAGTGAGCCAGGAGGAGCATCTCTTTTGCACTTTCTTGCCTTTGTTCTTGTTTTGTGGTGTCCTCTGTATTGCAGCGTTTCTCTCCCGGGGCCATGTTGTTACCCAGAGGATATTTGGCAATGCCTGGAAACTTGGGGTTGTCGTCTCTGGGGAGGGACCTGCAAATGGCATCTGCTAGTGTGCGGCAAGTCAGCATCACTCTCCAACATCCTGTAAGCATTTGCAGAAATGATCTGTTGTGCTCCGAGGAGTCCTGTGGCT
This sequence comes from Typhlomys cinereus, assembly GCA_023101885.1. Classification (NCBI taxonomy): domain Eukaryota; kingdom Metazoa; phylum Chordata; class Mammalia; order Rodentia; family Platacanthomyidae; genus Typhlomys; species Typhlomys cinereus. The sequence continues at coordinate 1,312,959 of JALPQD010000084.1, read as the reverse complement.
GGAGCCCTCCTGAACCATCTCACTGGCCCATGCACGGGCCGGCTGGCTGATACCTGCTTCACTTGCTGCGTTAACTGTCAGAGCTGGAGAGATGGCTCAGGGGCGAAGACTCTACCTGGAAAGCAGAAGGTCCTGAGTTCATATCCCCAGTACCATGTAAAAAAACGCCAGGCAGAAACCAAGGCGGCCTGCCTGCACCTCTGGCCCTGGTGGGCGGAGCTTGGGAAATTCCAGAGTGAATCAAAGAGGGGGTTGAAGCAATCTAGGGTGATTCCCAAAATCACCCTTGGTCCTCCATAGGGGGACAGTGTGCCCTCTGACACACACGTGTGTGCACACACACACACACACACACACACACACACACACACTGCCCCTAAAGATCCATGGGTTCCCTATTAGTGGACTCCAGATCGAGGGCTGAATGTCTCTGGAGTTCTGAGGTATCAGTCCCTTCTGGAGAGACCACCTGCCCTTTGACTTGCTGTTACTCTTGCGACCTGTTGATGCATCCAGCCACACAGGCCCAGCCCTGCCCGCCCCTTCCTCTGGGAAGCCTTCGGATTGATGCCTGAAGCTCAGCTGGTGATGTCTCCCCCCTGGGAAAACCCTTCCTCTTTCGAAGCTCTCAACTCCTTGAATACCAGGGGACTGGGAGGGCCAGCACCTCTCACCTGTGTAACTCACTTCTGGCCTCCAGAGTGCAGGGTCTGGGAATCTCGGTGGTGTGAATAAATCAAGGAAAAGCAGCAAGTCAGCACTTTCCCTTAATTACAACGAAATTATGGTCAGGGAAAAAAAAAAAGATGCTTGGAGTTGGAAAGCGTGTGTTTTGGTGTTGGTTGATTCACCAGCGCACGTTTATCATGTAAGGGGAGAAGTGAATGGACTGTTAACAGGTACCAAGTGGACTGAGCTTTTTGTTTCTCATGAGCAGGCTGTTCGTGCTGCACTGTAGCCGCAAAGTTCATCTGCCTTCTTCAAGAATGGCCTGTGTTATTAGGCCAAAGGGCTCCTGCCAGGGCAGTTAACAGAACCACGTCTTTTATCATGTGCATTTCGGGCTCATCTTTCTCTGGGCTCACATCCCTCTTTCCAGAAAGAGTCATTACTAGACTTTCTGGACTCTATCATCTGTCCCTCTGCATCTGACCCTCACCCTGCTCCAGGTATGCGCCCCCCCTGGTTTAACCCGTCCCTTCCCAGGCACCTTCCTGCCTCAGCATCTGTGTAGAAATCCCCCTTTATCTGCAGGGAATGCATCCCGACTCCCCCAGCGGATGGCTGGAAGCTCAGATGGTACCAAGCACTGTACGCATTTGTTTCTTGTGCATCCTTAAATGTGAGAAAATTTGGATTATAAATTATGTACAATGCAAAGCTAGTAATGATGATGATGATGATGTTGATGAAATAGAATAACTAGGACATTATTCTATAAGTTTCAAAAATGTATTATGAATTGTTTGTTGTAGGCTTTTAAATATTTTAAATTTTTTTTTTATTTATTCAACTGTGCGCATGTGCGTGTGTATGCGCGCGCGTGCGTGTGCTGTGTGGTGTTGTGGTGTAACCAGGCGAATCGCGAACCACATGGGACGCCCACCTCCTCGCCAGGATTCACAGCCCCTCCAGGACGAACGCAGGCGCCCAAGCTTCGCCTGGCTCTATAGTGGGATCGGGATCCGAACTCAGACTCGCTGCAGCGGAGCTTAACCCCTGACCACTTCAGCCTGGGCTTTAATATTTAAAGCTTCTTGTCAACTCGATGCCAGAAGGGAACTGGGGGAAAAAGCCCTTGCTGTTTCCCTCCTGCCTGACCTCTTTCCTTTCTGTTTGTCATGCAAAGTGCAATCTGTGTATTTTACTTTATTTCCTCTGTTGTCTCCCCTTGCCCTTTTTTTCCCCCAGAATAAGGTGTGTGTGTGGGGGAGGGGGAGGAGGTAGGGAAAGAAATCTGCCTACCCTTCCAGGAGAAGATTTTTGTTCATTTCGATTAAGTCCTACCTAGCCCGTGGGTGCAGAAGTGCTCACAGTGAGCTTGGCAAGGAGTACATCTGAACATACGTGTGTCCCCAGCCCTGGGAGTGAGGGCCAGAACCTCACCAGCCCTTTATGACTCCCTTTTCCTCTTCCAGGACAGTTACCCTCCCACTCATTGATGTGGGTAGCTGGGAGGAACTTTCTCCACTTCTTTTCACTTCCTGTCCACAGCACATGGTAAATGCACACAGATCGTAGCGAGGGACTGACTTCAGATAATGCTCAGCAAGAATGAAGGACATTGGAGGCAAGTGGCCTTTCCAAGCAGGTGATTCCCTTCCATTCTCCCAAGTGTTAAAGACTTTTTTTGTATTATTTAGTTGCCAGACACCAGCTATTAGAACTTAACCGATTAGATTTGCTTGCTTCTGTGGCTATGAGCTTAGTTATTTTAAATATTTTGCCCAATCATCCCTCTAGGTGGACTTCCTTTGCACTTTATTTTAATTTATCAACTATTCTGTTTGCCAGGCACTTAACCAGACATCTCTGTGGTGATTATCTTCAGGGTTATTTAACGTCTTTCTGCCTTCCACTGGATTGTAAATACAACCCAGCATAATAAATTTGCATCAGATTTTACCCTTTATTCCTAGTTCTTTCCTCGGTGGACTTATTGTACATTTCTTCTGTGGTCGCCAACCAATCTCTGGGGTTGTCTGAGAATTGGTTACTGTTCCACATGGCTGCCCACATTGGCATTGCAAGCTGTGTTGTTTTAGTACTTTAAGTAATAGAGTGTCATTAAATCTGATTATATTGCCAACCGTTTGAGATCTGATGATGAATTCAAGGCTATGGTGGTTCTTCCAGCAGTAAAGATGTCTGCAGTTTCAAGGATGTGCCAGTCACTGCACAGTCACTTTCTCACTGATGAATGAAGTTATTGGGTTTTTATCCTGGATTTTTGCACACAAGTGTGGAAAGCACAGAAACTTCTTTTTAACTCATGCAAAGTAAGGACTTTATTGATTGACTGTGGAACTTGGAGATTTGATGGAGTGTTGTGTAGTCATTGAAATCTAAGAGGAACATTGCATGTTAAGGCATGTTTTGTGTTCTTTTTTTTCACCGTGCCCTGTGTGCTTCCCCAAGCTAGGAAACACTCGTGGAAACTGGTTAGCTCATGTTCCCCATTTTGCTGTCCTATCATCAGACTCTGTGCATCGCTTAAAGCTTGCTTAGTGGCATGTTAAGAACGGAATCAACTTAAAACAATGAGAAATTAAACAAGTCAGAATCCAAGCTTGAAGATCCAGAGGTGGTGCGCTTCCAGATGACTGAATCCATCCGGCTTCTTTGGGAGCCCAGTTTATTTGTGTCCTTTGGCTGTGCCATCTATGTACCAGATTTGGTTTCACAGTGGTTCCCCTCAAGGCTGCAAGCAGCAGAGCAGACCTGTTTGGACCACCCACTGGCTGCTGGGAAGTAAAGCAGCATCTAAAGCAGGCTGCTACTGGGAGGAGAATTATAATGTGCAAAACTCACCTGTTCACGCTTCTGAAGACTGGGAAGTGCAAAGGCAAAGGCTGAGCATCTGTTGATTGTCTTTTGCTGGGCCAACCCAGCGTGGAAGAGCAAAGAGAAGAGGATGGAGAGACAGGAAGGAGAAAGGGGAAGAGGAGAGGGAGGAGGAAGAGAGAAAGGGACTCCAGATTCACTACTAGAGTAACACCTAGATTTCCACGATAGGGGTTATTATTTGTCCATTCAGCAGGGCGATGTGCCCATGTGACTTAGTCACCTTCATTAATTTCCACTTCCCCAAACCTCTGCATTAGACATCCAGTTTCTAGTTCATTAATTTTTGGAGACATGGTTAAACCACAGCAAGTCTAGGGTGGAAGCTTGATCCAGGGAGGGAGTTCTGATCAGGACAGGAGCTGCTAGAAGTGAATGTCCAGCATACTTATCAGAGTCAGAATCGGACTTTTAGGCTTGGGGCCGCCTCAGTGGGTAGAGTGCTTACCTAGCACGCACAGCAGTCCATCGCCAGCATTGCACTGCCTAAACTGGGCATCGTGTTGCACACATGTAAGCCCAGCCCTCAAGAATAGACAGGAGGTTCTTCCTTGACTGCATAATGAGGTTGTGGCTAGCCGGGGCTACATGACAACCTGCCTCAAAAGAGCTGAACTTTGTAACTCAGTTCATGCATAAGCCTTTCCTGTACATTGATTCTAAGCACCTATGTGAAATATGAAGGTCCAAATTCTCTGTCTTGTTTTCCTTTACCTTTATACTTGAACTTCAAAGGGAACTTACCATATTGGCAGTCAATTAATGACTGAAGTTTCAGTATTGTACATGTGTTTTGGTTATGTTTTAAGGAGACCTCTTTTTCCTTGCTAGATGCTTCATATGTAGTCACTTAACCATGGGAAAGTACCAGACTGTATCATAGAAATATGAAAATGTTTTATTCGACTGATTCAACAGTTAGAAACAGAGCTTCAAGGAGTAGTCTTGTGGGAGAGAGGGTAGATGTGAATATTTAATTTGGAGGAGTTGAAACTATTTGGCATTGAACTTAGGTTAAATATTTAAGACTCTGCTTATTTTTCCTGTCCTTTCTTTTTTCTGGTAATATCTTTGTTGTAGAAATTAAACAGTCCATCCCTTGCTGGGTTGTTGGAAGGCCTGGTGAGGTGGTTAATAGGCTATTGTTTTATTCCCAGAATTTTATCAAAAGACTGACAGGAAATTGCTCATTGAAAGCGAGGTGGGTTTTCTACTGTTTTGTTTTTCCTGTCACATCATTGTTCTTTCTTTTCATGACCTGAGTTTCTGTGGAGAGAACTTTCTAGGAAGACCCTGAGTCCGCATGCTCCCACCTTCCTCTGCTACTGCTTTGCCTAAGTATGCATTTCTAGTGGAGCCAGAAAAAGGAAAACTGCATGGCCCCATTCATCTTTTTTCAAATTTATTTATCAAGGGTATGTGTGCATACGTGCAGGTATGCGGGTGCCTATGGAAATCAACAAGTCAGTTCTTTGCACTATGTGGGCTTCTGGGGATTGAACTCAAGTCATCAGGTTTGTGCTCAGGCTCCTTAACCCACTGAGTCATCTCCCCCCCCCTCGCCCCCCACCTTCTTCTCATTTACATTTCTGCTGGTATTTATGATGTCTTTATTTTCACGTGTAGTTAGTAAAGTTGGTTGGATGTAAAGCAAAAATGGTGGCTGCACCATCTGGTAGAAGATATATTTCATCTATAAAGATACTCTTGATCTAATCAGATATTGAAAATATCATAAGCAAAGCAGCATGTGGTTAGCACACTGGGCATCTAGCTGAGTGGAATGCTGTAGGTGTCAATTGTTTCTCCTGGTGTGAGTGGCCGGGAAAGTTCCTCGCCAGTGCCTAGTCTCCTAACCTGGCAGGAGATCGATTTACACTCTAAAGTATTCTTTCTGCAGTATTCTTTCTACTGAACATTGACCATTTCAGCATCATTGTAAAGCTGATGAGCTGCAAGTCGGGGACTACCTATGCATTTGAGGATATGCATTGTTTTATGTATGTGTACAGTTAACTTTTAATTCCGTAGCAGTCCAGAATGGTACAGGGAGGCCAGTCCACCCTTTTTTGTGCTCATCATGTGGTGCAAAAACTAGAACTTAGACACTGATGGCAGCGTGTCTTTGCACTTCCGTGACAGGCCATCTCATGTGTGTAAACAGTTGCTGGCATCCAAGCTCAGAATCAGTCTCCACACAGACGTTGCCCCTTCGCCATCATTACACAACTACTTCTGTGCTGCCCTCGAATCTTGGAACCCACATGTTTCATATGACTGCTCATGTGATTATAGAACCCTATTGTTTGAGACCTTCTGAGGGTGACTTCCTGGCTCAGCAACCCCCCCCCCATCCCTCTAGGGTGAGTGTAGCTGCGCTCTGGCCAGCTTCATTGTAGATCTGTATTCAGTGATGTGTGTATCCCACTCCCATTTCACTTTCTGAGGGATATTTTGGTTGTTTCTGCTTCAGAGCCAAAGTCAGTCCTTGGCCTCTTTGGGATCATGCCCAGGAATACGATGGCTGCCCTGGTTAGATTCCTTTCCAGTGCTGATTGCCACACCAGCAGTAATGTGATCCATCTTTAGCTCAGGGAAGAAGTAGAAAGTTCTAGACCTTTTGTCACTGTTCTTTCTTACAGTAATTCTGTTGGGTATGCAGTGATAGCTCAGAATGGCCCCAGTTTATATTTTGTAAGGATTGGTGATGTCAACGTCCCCTCCCCTGCTTTTCCATTTTATTGTGCGTGTGTGTGGGCTGTGCGTATGTGTGCGTGTGTGCATGTATGTGTGGAGTCTCAGGGCAGGGTTTCTAATCCAGAGACAAATTAATCTGGCTAGTACTCCAGCTCTGGAGATTCTTTCAAGGTTCAATTTACAGGTAGACTGCCATTGCGCAGTCTGGCATTTTACATGGAAACTCGGGGATCTGAACTCTGATCCTTTGGCTTCCATGGCAAGCACTTCAACTGCTGAGCCATCTTAGCAGTGTTTTGGCCTTTGGAAGCCTGTTGACCCAGCACCATTTGTTGAAAAGTCTCCTTGCTCGTTGAATTGGTTGTGTGCTGTGGTGAAGACTTGACTGACTATGTTCTGTTTTTCTTTCCGGGTTCTCTATTCTTTCCTACTGTGTCTCCAGTCACACGGCACAAGTCTCTACTATCTGAGCTTTGGAACAGGTCATAAAATTGGATGAAATAATTCTTTTTCTTTTCTCTTTTGATGCTAGTGTCTTTTGAAGAGGGTTCCTTAGCCTTACCTCTCTCTGTTATTTTTATGAGAATGACCATCGTGTGCCTTGCAAAAAACATCAGTGCCCCTTCAGGAGCCCTCTCTTTCAAGTAGGCCATTTTCCAAGCACTGGAAATGGCTGCTTATCATCTGTGATGTTGTATTTTTTTTTTCTGGAATCCAGTGTTGAGCTGGATGATGAGGCTCATCAGAAGATTATCCTGATCCTTGCATCCTACCTGCCTTACTTTAGGATGGCCACATAGGTCTTGCGCTGCCCACTATCTTCCACATAGCCAGGTTTGTGGTCGCCTGAGGTGGGTGGTAAGCAAGCCTTCTGTGGTCTTTATGCAACCTCTCCTGAGTAAGTGTTGGCGGATCCTTTGCTCGGCTGCCCTGTTGGGTAGATCTGCTTGGAGCTGCACTTGTTCTCTCAAGTCTGGTCTCATTCCCAGGGTGGATGTACAGTGCTTTGTCTTTGGAGCTTCTGCTTATTGTTTCCAGTCTTTATCAGGCACAAGAGTTTTTGAATTTTAGTCCAAAGGGACGTTTGTCTGGATAGAAATGTGCATGGGTTAATGCTAGAAAATACTTAGGGTTGGGTTGTTCAGAGTAACGAGAGCAGTGTGTGTGGTATAGTATCCGACCTGACATAATTGAGAGTGTGCATCGTGTCTGGACACTTCATGTGTCTGAGGCGGCGGCAGCTTGGTGTCATGTGTGTTCCTCGATCATTCCCCACTTTAATTCTTTGAGACTTCATTTCTCCTTGAATCTGAAGTTTACCCATTTGGCTAGACTAGATGTCCAGTCAGTGAATTTTGGATTTCCCTGTCTCCACCTCCCCAGCTCTGGGATCATAAGTGCTGGCCGTCATGCTTAGCTTTTTACTTGAGCGCTGGAGGGATCTGAACTTGCGTCCTCAGGCCTGCATACCAAGCAGTTTACCATCAGCCCAACTGAGAAATTTTACAATGGAAATGTATTTTTCTAAGCAGGTAACATATAGACGCACATGTTCATACGCTGAATATAATCGTAGGCAGATAGTTTCTTGCCCAAGGCATGTAAGATCCCTTCAAGGCCATTTTGTAATCCATTTGCCACTGCTGGTAGAGTTGATCTTCAGTGTCTAGCCTTAAGCTGCTTGTTTTGATGTCTGCAGTTACGCCGGCAAGGACCGCTCTTGTCCTGAGCTTATCATGGGTTAAGCTATCCTTACTTACTGTGTTGCATTTCTTTTTCCTTCCTGTAGCATTTCTATCTGAATGCAGTCCTTTGGAATAGAAAGGGGAGAGGGTTGTGTTTAGAGTACAGATTTGGAGGCAGGGGACAAAATGGTGTGAGTCAGTGTCATGCAGAATAAATAAATATTATATATACATATTGTTTGCCACAAGCTAAAGACATGACTTATTCAAGGAAATTGATATGTCAAAAACACATCACTGATAAGGAAGATGGTAATGTGCTGAGACTGGTTCAAGGGCTGTTGAGGAGCTGGGTGTTCACAGGGAAGTCTTGCCAGAGCGAAGGCTCGGTCATGTGTAACACTGGCCATTGCCCTGCAAGACATCAAAACTAGAATCTCCTCTTCTTCAAACTGAACATGAACCTCAAGCAGAGATTCATTTTTAAAAATATTTTATCTATCTGTCCATCCATCCATCCATCCATCCATCCATCCATCCATCCATCCATCCATCCTGTCTGTCTGTCTGTCTATTGTGTGTGAGAGAGAGAGACAGAAAAGGCACTGTGTGTCCCTGTGGAGGCCCAAGAGTAACTTTGGGAATCGTCCTGGATTGCATCTACCTCCTTCTCCCTTCGTTCTGAGATTTCCTACGCTCCACCCACCAGGGACAGAAGTTCAAGCTACTTCAGTTTCTGCCTGGCATTTTTTTTTTTTTTTTAACATGAGACCTGGGATCCGAACTGAGGACCTTCTGCTTGCGAAGCAGAGTCTTAACCCCTGAGCCATCTCTCTAGCCCAGAGGTTCATTTTTCTAGGTAACTGTGTATTTCATGATAAGCTTGTTAGATTCCCCTCTGAAATGACATTGAAAGGGTGTGTTCTAGGCTATAACCTTATTTACAAGGTTTGGTTTATTTTTTAAAACCTCAGAGAGAGAGAGAGGAGAGGGAGAGAGAGTTGTATATGCTGGCTCAGGTGTGTCTGTAGAGGTCAGGGGACCACTTGTTTGGGGTTGATTTTCTTCTACCACACGGGATCTGGAGATTGAACTCAGGCTATCAGGCTTGGTGGCAAGCTGCTTTACTCTTTGAGCTGCTATCTCTTTGACCCAAGTTTTGCGTGACTCTTATTACTAAGTTGTGGAGTTTCTTGGCATGTACTGGTGCCTGGCCTTGCTCCATCTGACTGATGGCAGCTGATGTAGAGGGCTGGCTGACGTAGCCATAAATACTGCAAGCTCACAGCGATTTTGTCCATTGTCTTCTCCGGTTGGCTTTGGGATGTTCTGCCGTCACTTCTTTATCAAGTCTTCTGAGTGTGCCTGTGAAGGAGAATGATCCCCTGGAGAAAACTACTGGAAGAATCCTGGGCTTAGAGTGGTACCCACATACCATGGTGGTTACTTTGAAAAGGATATTGTGAGGCAGAAAATAACGTGGTGCTTGGCATACAGGATGCTTTCAACTAGGATGTTCCCCTAGGCACTGTGTAGTGGCATGCATTTTGTATCTTTTGATCTTCTACTCTAGTTGCCCGGCCTAAGCAGACTGGAAACGTACAGCTTAAATAACTAAGGTGCGCTGGGGGGATGGCTCCATTGCGTACAGTGCCTGCTGTGCAAGCATGAAGACCTAAGTTCGGATCCCCAGCACCCATGTAAAGACAGGAGGATCTGGGACCTCATGGCCAGCTAATCTAGCTAGATTGGTGAACTCCCATCTTTAGCGAGAGACCCTGTCTCCAAAAATTGGAAAATGATCAAGGAAGATACTCAACATTGAATTTTGACCTTTGCACATATGCGCGTGTACATCCGTGTGCACATGTACAGACAAGCATAGGAGAAAGAGCAGCTGGCACTGGGCTGTTGCCATTCCCTGCTAGAGAGAGCTGAGGTTTGTGGTGTGGCTGTGAAGGGTCCGAGTTTATACTCGCTGAAGGAAGCTGTCAGTGTCGGGCCTGAGTCACTTGATGCTGTGTGGCACAGATGTGTTCCTTCCCCCTATGCTGGCAAATGAAAAACATTGGGTGGGTTCCATATCCTTGACCCCCATTTGTCCGGGGTTGACACAACAAGAACAGTGATTATTCAACTCAGAACACATAAGACCAGTAGTCATTTTCCCAGTCCCCTGCTCCACAGATAAAAAAGTACTTGAGGTTGGATGAAGTCACATGGTTGTTAATGGTGAAACTTTGAATTTTCATAGACGTGAGCGTTATCTTCATACAGTTTTTAGGAAGCTTAATATTGACTTCCTTTAGAGGCATGGTAGGCTGGTCTCCATCTCCGAGTCTACCTGTTCCCCCTCCAGAGAGCTTGTGTTGCTGTTATGCATCATAGTGGCCAGCTTAACCCAATTGCTTTTGTGCCTTTAAAAAAAAGCCCATCGATTATTGGAACACAAGAAAGAAATGCTCCCAAATTTGAGCAGTGGATACTTCTTTTTAATTTTCTTGTTTATGTACTCTCTTGCCTGCTTAATGTACTCTGTTTATTAATATACTTTGCCTAAGTGTGCTCCTCTCACAGATATTTATGGCTTTTATAATCAGAAGAAGCAGTAAGTGCTATTAAAAAAAGAGTTTATCATTGAGCTGCCTAGATGTGTGATCATATATGATTATTGACCAGTCCCCAGAAAATGGCCGCCAGCAGAGTGATATACATTGCTGGTGACTTTTTTCCTTCATTCCATGGAAAGGACAGTGCCTCTCTCCTTGCAGCGTGTGGCAAGGTTCCTCCTCTAGTTTGCAGAGATTTCCTTGGCAGAATGGTCTGCGGCCACCACAGGGCCTGGGAGCTCCCCTACTCCCCCCATCATGGCAGCTTGCCTGGGGGGGGGTATGGGCTGTTTTGGCAGAGCCATAAGTTGTCCTGCTGGGCTCCAGCCCACCAACTGTTGCAAGCTACAGTGTCTCAGCTGTTGTACTTCTACGCTGACTGTTATTAGCCAGGCAGACCTTTATGGTTCAAACCGGGCCACATCTGTTGTGAATCCCGTTGACCTTCAAAAGCCCTGAACTGGAAAGAAACACAAGGCACACTTTTCATCGCTAGTCTCTCTGCAAACATGTCCATGTGGAGGGAGGGCTCACATTAAAACAGTTTCTAAACTTATTGTGTTAAAGATGTTTTACTTTCTTTGTGTTCCATTAACAGTGGGTTTACATTATTGGTGATTTGAGCAAAGGAAATATTGCTCACAATGTCATTTCTTAACCAGGCGCCTTTGATCAAAACTTTGTTTAAAAATTTTTCTCCATTCACACAGGGATGTTCATTATTGTTATTATGTTATTGTTGTATATTACAGTAGTTCTGTGTATAGCTCAGTCTGGCTATGAACTCATGGTATTTCTGCCCCTGTACCTGCATTGTAAGTACTGGTAACCGTAATACCATAACATTGGCATTATAGATGGATACCACTACACGTAACAACAATAATAGTTTAAGTTAGCAATTTGGGTATTTTGGAACTGCGAAGCCAAGGGTTTGGGGTGAATTTAGAGTAAATTTGAGTGGTTGTGGTGAGTTGGTGTGTTTAGTTTTGCTCATGTATCACACACGAAAGGAAGTGCCTATAGACTTTAGGGAATAGCCCCAAAGTCAAGGTACCTTGAAAATCCTTGTGGTTACTGTAGAAAGAACTACATTTCTAGGATGAATATATAGACTCATTCAATTATACTGCTCAGACATAGTAATAAGCCAAATGACGTTGTCTTCACTGTACATGCTGTGTGCTCCTCAAATTGGTTCCCTCTGGGAAACTGCTGAGCAGGATTCTGTTGTTCCTGCATTCTTCAATGTCAAGCCAAGGTGTGAGCCTCCTGATGGATGTATTCTATGAGCCTTATGCAGGGAAGAGACCAGGACATCACTTAGCTGCATAAAAATGCTACTCTCCTTTGAATTAGCTGTCTCACAATAGAAAAAAAATAGAGAAAACCAAAGCTCACTTGTGGGAATGAGGTAGTTATGGAAAAATAAATGGGAGGGTTTGACCAAAGTTCTGTCCTTTGGGCAGAAGCATAGTAGGAACTCAGTGGCCGGAAGGTTCTAGCAGGCGCGCCCCACTCCCTAGCTTAGGGGCCTGCTCATCTCATGATAGCTATGCATATGGCCCAGCGTACAATTAGCATAGTGAAGTTTTTGTGATTATTTTTACCTTGATTGTGCAGTTTTTGAGGGTAAACTTTGTAGATCGTCTTGCAGTCTCCAACGGAGAACAGCGCATTTCACACATATTAAATGAGCCAGGAGCTGACCCTGGAGCTAGTCTGATGACCTTCAATCCCCAGGGATGTTCCTGTCTCTGCTGTCTACAATGCAAGGGTCATCGAGGTTGCAGTCACACACCTAGTGTTTACATATGTGCTGGGGATTCGAACCTAGTGCTGCTTGTGCAGCAGCACTCTTAGCCAGGCATCTCCCCAGCCCTCTGAATTTTTTTTCTCCCGTTCCATCTTCCAGCTTCCAGTATAGCCAAAATATCATTTAAAAATATTTAATAAAATTCCAGTTTTATAGGCATTCTTCATTCTTTTTCCCCCACCATGTAGCTCACCTCCTGTGCGTATGTGTCTCTGGCTTGAAGCCCTTGTGGCGGGGTACTGCTGAGACGGACAGTCCGGAGGGCCTCTCATGTACTTCGCAGATGAGATGTGAACATATGCCTGCATGGAACATTCCCTTCTTCTGTTTTCGGGAAAGTGAATTGTTTTCTCGGCAGTTCGCTGGTGTGAGCATAATGCCTTCCTGTGTAGGCTGTGGTGTTAGAATTCTCGTCGTAAGCCTTGTAATAATTTTCAGGAATTATCACTTTTATTATAATGTATGTGGTGCAACTGGAGCTTTTTTTTTTTTTTTTTTTTTTTTTTTTGTACAGTGTGAAATCTCTGAAAAGGACAATCAAAACCACATTGTGCTTTCTTCTGGGAGTCAGAGTTGGTTGTCTAAGGACTGGGGAGGGGGTTTCCTCAAGACTGGATATGTAGCGCTTTCCCTAGTTGTCCAGGAGACGCTTGATTCAAAGGTCACGGTGTCAATGTGAACATACGGTGCTGGCATTTGTTTTTGGTGTGTTTTATTTTTGACAGTTCTAGATGTCCACCAGCCCGAGGGCCCCAGCCCATGAAACTCTGGTTCTTTTTCTCCAGCCGTGTGGAACATTGAGTCTGAATTCCTTTCTGCCACATATAGTGTGACTTGGAGGGGGGACCTCACCATTCAGTGTGTAGTTTGCTTGGTTCGTCGCTCCTGGAGATGGAGAGTTTTGATCCCCAAAGATCACAAGATGAATAGGACGTGTGACCTCCCAGCCCAGGTCTCCTGGGGTGCAGGGATTGAGAGAAAGTCTAGCTGCCACTCCCATCTTTATAGGCATCTTTATAGATTGTGTGTGTGTGTGTGTGTGTGTGTGTGTGTGTGTGTGTGTGTGTGTGTGTGTGTGTGTGTAAAGCCAGAGAGGGACTTTGAACATCTTCCTCTGCCAGTCTCTGCTTTATTTCTTAGAGACAGGGTCTCTCAGAGAACCTGAAGCATATTGTTCCAGAATAGCTGTAGCTGCTGAGGTCCCAGGATCTAGTCTCTGCTCCGTATGCTGGGGTAACAGGCACACTCTGCTGCGTTAATGTGTGTGCCGAGGATTTGCCCTCAGCTCCTCATTGTTGTTCTGCAAGTGCTTTTACCCCCTGAGCTGTCTTTAGGCCTTGCAGACCGGCTTTGTCTCTAGTTTTAGGTTCTGTTGTGTTGCATATAAAGAATGCATTAACCACAAATTAAAGTAGTGTAGGAGGACTTTTAGAAAGACACCACTTCTGTGACATAGAGATGAAGATATATACACATATTTGTGTGTGTGTGTGTGTGTGTGTGTGTGTGTGTGTGTGTGTGTGTGTGTATGTGTTCATCCTTCTTTTCAAAATGTATTAAAAACCTTTTTTTTGCCATATTATCTGTTTGGTATTTTTCCTGGGCCAATTATTTTATTCACTTATTTATTTTTTCGAGACATAGCTCTTTAGTCGGTGCTTCGTGTTGCTTGTACTGATTTGCACAGGAGTATTTCGCGGCACACGCTTTGTCTTTCCCATCCGTGCAAAATTCAAAGGGGCAATTTACTTTACTCAATTCTGCACGATAGAGAAGCCCCCAAAGATATAAATTTTCCTTTTGACATCACTGTATTTATTGTAAAAAAAAGAAATAAAAAGACAGTGTCTCTTTATATCTCTCCAATTTCAAGTTTGATGCACTGGGCTGCATAGCTATAAAATGATTTAAATTCCGAGTAGATGTGTCTCCTTTAAATTGATTTCACTCAGCTTCGTGTACACAAATAGGTATCGTGGGGGGGGGGGAGGAGAGAAATATTGAACTGAAATTTTCAATTTGGGGCTTGAACTTGCTAAAGTCATAAAACTCCTTTTTCCATCTGACTTTCTAGATGGGTCTTGTGATGTAATTGGTCAGAGTCAGAGAAGGTTTTAGAAAAAAGCAGAATCAAGAAAGGAGTAAGAAACAAGCTCTGCTTTTTACATTGCTGCCATTTCTTCGTCTGGAAATGACTTTTGGTTATATCATTTTTTTTCAACCCTTTCCCCCCTCTACTAATTATTTAAGAAATTGCTTTTAGAGCTCTTTAAACAGAGTGGGAGATAAGTGCTTTTGCCATCTTGATGTGATCTGGTGAAAAATTTTATGTGGTTACAATTTTTTTAATTAAATCATTTTATTTAAGATTCTAATAGCGCTTTTAAATGACTTTCCTCGAGACTCGTATTGTGTTATTTCAAGTTAATAACTCCTTTTCAGGCAAAGCAAATGTAAGATCCTTCTCCAGATGATTTCTTGCTGCAATTGAAGGGAACAAAGCCAACCTCACTTTAGCCAGAAAGGAAGCCGAGTTCACACCTAAGGAAAATGGAGGTCGCAAGAATTAGCTTTGTCTCTGTGGGGTGTTCTGACCAGAGGCACTGAAGTGGTTGCCTGGGAAATGTTAACCCAATTCCTTGCATTATCATTTTTTCCTTTAAATTCCATAGATAGATCTACATCTATTGAATCAAACAACCCCACTGAGGGGCTTGCTTATGAGTTGCAGAGAGAGAAATAGCCCTGGGAAGGAGAGATTCTGGCACATTTTGTCATTTTCTTTTCTCCCAGCCAGATGGTCTACGTGGATGTAGATGCGTGATTCTAACAATCTTGACCTGATGCGCCGAAGACAGAATCCTCATCACTGTGCTGATGCGTTGTCTTAGATTTAAGTTGCTAATTAGTTTTTCCACTAAGTGGCTTTGTGCCTCAGTCACTCACATCTTCTTGTGGAAGACATGTTTTCAAGACTCATAGTGATAGGCAGAATTGCAGTTAAGGGAAGCAATCAAGACCATACTGCACTTGGGTGCCCAGACTGTTGAAATACCGTGTTTGTGTGTGTGTGGGGGGGAGGGAGGTGTGGGTGTATAGAAGTGGGGAAAGAGCGTAAGTTTCTGTGGAGGCCTGAAAGTAACATCAGAACAATCCTGGATTGTTCTGCATTCTTGCAGCTTTGCTCTGTGGTTTCCCCGGCTCCACCTTCCTGGGCAGGGAGTGAAGGCACCACTATTTCCTCCTGTCACTTTGACATGGCAACTGGGGATCTGGACTCAGGTCCTTTTACTTGAGAGTCAAAGGCTTAACTCCCGAACCATCTCTCTAGCCCCGAAAAGACTTTGTAATTATTTTTCATTTTCATGTGTGTGTTTGTATATATGTGCACGTTCGCAAGTTTATGAGCGCACACCTGTGTGGACAAGGTCCATGTTCACTTGTATGTGTGTGTGCACATGTGGCAGGTCCACAGATGATCTGGGGACTCAGTCTTTTCTTATTTTTCTTTTTTTTCCACTTTTCTTGTGCCTTTGAGACGGCTTTTCTAGTCCAACTCAGAGCTCCCTGACAGGGCTCATTTCCCTAACATTTGCCCAAGGAAGTTGCACGTTTGCTATGCAGAATTTTGAGTTTGTGGAACTCTCTCTGCCCAGCTTGAGGTATATACATAGTATCTTGACTTGTCCCGGGGCCTGCTGGTGAGTTCTGCCTCTGCCTGCCTGCCTGCCTGCCTCCACTCTGGTCCCTGCTCAGCAGAGTCATCATTTAGAAGCATACATTTATAAAAATGCTCCAAAATTAGATTATGGCAATGGTTGCATAAGTCCGTAATTACACTAAAAACTATTATATCTCAATAAAGGCTATTATATGTCAGATCCCATGGGTTACTACTTGCGAGCCCCTCTATTACTTAGCAGTCTCGTCTGGACCCTGCGGGATCCTGCCTTCTAAATCCTCACTGTCCCCTTCTAAGTCCCGGGCTTCGGCCAGCTGGCCTCCTCCTTTCCTTGCTTCTTCCGCCTGCCTGCTGATGTCTCCAGCTAAAACATCTCCTCAGACTAACCACACTCTCCGCTGCACTGGTCTCCATCTTTATTGTGATTTTCATTTCCTTTTTCGCATTTGTTTCACCATACTCACAAGACGAGGTCCCAGAGGGTCAGCCCCAAGAAGGCAAGAGGACGACTCGTCCTAGTGGAGTCTCTACTTGGGACAGATCATGAATAATACTTGTTTGAATCTTGAAATTCTCACTGTCGCTCAAGGGGTTAGGAACTGTGAGAGTAGATGGTAAGTGGTGGATTCATTGCTTCGCACTCTGGATATTAGCTACAGACTAAGCGGTAGTCAGGATTTAAGGGGTACCTCCTACCTGATCATGGAAGTTACAGTTTTGGGGGGTTTACTAGAAGGAAAATGTTGTGGAAGTAGATCTGCCTTGGGCCACAGGCCATAGCTGAAGTCCCCTTTGAATTTAATCCTCCAATGGAGGGCTTCGATGGTACCTTGATTAGGGATTATCTTGATTTGTCATTTTGTTACTAAAGAGTTGCTGTCTTGGTCTATTTTCTGTTGCGGTAACTGAATGTCACAGAGGAAGTAATTAAGAAAGGGGAATGGTCTTTTCGCTCATGTTTCTGGAGTCTTGGAAGTACAGGCATTTGTGTTAGCATCTGGTGATGGCCTTCTTACTGATCCTAATACGATGGCGAGCATTACATGGCAAGACAGAGCGAGCAAAGTCACTTTGATGACAGCGGCACTGTCTTTTGTAGCCCACTAGTCATTCAGGAATGTACAGGAAGGCAGAGCCCACAGGACCCATTTTCTCCAATAGGCCCCTCCTCCAAATGCTAGTGACATATGAGTTTGGAGCTTAAATTTCCAGCACATGACCTTTGGAGACACCGAGACAATAGGACTCCTAATCTCCCAGTTCTGGAATTGTCTCCTTGATACTGGCGCAGTTTGTGGAGTTGGATTATGTGATGAGACTTTCAGATGGTGCTCAGCCACAGTTGAGTAAAATTTCTTTGCCTATTTTGTTTTATAAGAATACATACCTTGGGCTGGAAAGATGGCTAAGAGATTAAGATTGTTTCACAAGTAGAAGGTCCTGAGTTTGGATCCAAGGTCCCATGTAAAAATGCCAGGTGGAAATGGCAGCGGCCTGCACTTCCAGTCCTGGTGGGCAGAGCCTGGGAAATCCCAGAGCCAATAAGAAGTAGGTAGAAACAACCCAGGATTCCCAAAAGTCACCCTTGGTCCTGCACAGGGACATACAGCACCCTCTGAGACACACACACACACACACACACTGAATGAATGAATGAATGAGTGAAAGAATATGCACGTTAATATTTTTGTATGTGTTACAGGCCTTGTTTTATATGTTTTACATGATGACTACAGGAAAAGACCAGGTTATAATTTTGCTTTTCATGAATAGAAATATGTCAGGCAGCTAGGAGTGTATATATACATTTTAAACAGTAAAATGTGAAGGATGAAATTTATTAATTAATATTAATATCATTTTTTTGTTGGTTTTTTTTTTACCCCTTAAAACTATGGTATAACAAAGTTTATTGGCATTTGGCATGGACAAGGCCTGCCTTTGATAGGCCATGTAGTGTTTATATGGTCATAATTGGATCTTCTCTATAATGTATGAGGAGAATCACTCTGCTTTTTATCTGAGTCTTATTTGGAACCTGCTTTTATCTTAGTTTCTCATGGGAGTAGGAAATGTAGTCTAGACAACTTGCTACTTTAGCATGTGTGAAACACTGGATTCTATCCCCAGCACTCAACAGAAAAAGATGATTATGGTATGCATCAACTGCAAGTCTGAGAATAAGAACAGCCTTATATTCTTGGATCAGCAATATAATTTCCTCGACTATTTGTTCTCAAACTGCAGGTTTTCCCTTAAGAGCCTTATCGTCTGTCATGACACCCGCTTCACCAACTAACTAGAGAACTTAAGACTGGGTCAGAGCATGAGTGCAAGCTCACCCATGGGCTATTTAGGAAGTAAACACTGGGCTGGTGAGCTATCTCGGTGGGCGAGGTGCCTGCTTGCAGACTTGTGGCCTGAGTTCAATCCCTTGAAGTCCACATCAGAAAAGGAGAGAACTGACTTCTGAAAGCTGTCCTCTGATCTCCAGCCACACAACATGACATACATGTCTTCCCCTCCCCTCCCCTCCCCTCCCCTCCCGTCCCCTCCCTTCCCCTCTCTTCCCTTCCCCTTCCCCCCTCCCCTCCTCTCTCTTCCCCTTCCCTCCCCCCCAACAAACGTTTGTAAAAGACGCAAGCAAGCAAGTTGAATACCACACCTGTTCTCTAAAGAACTGCTTGCTGTGCACATAGCACGCTCTTGCCATTGGGAATAAGGTCCAGTTGCTCCTATAGAAAAGAAGGACTACATGTGTTGGGTTTCTCTCCTGGGTTTTCCATGCTCATAAATACCTGTAGCATTGGACATTATCACATTACTATCCATGACTTGTCCTCATTTTCCTATACACAGCATAAAACCGGGAGACTTGATTCTTTGTGAACAAAAAGGCATTAAAAGAGCCTGGGAGAGTGGGCTATTTTATCTCTATCTGATGTCTTAAAGTCTTTGAAGTCAGGAGCCAAATTTTTCTTTGTGAGGATAGAGATAACTGAAACTTTTCTTTACAAAGGTGTAGCAAGGCCCATTAGGTGCCAGTTTTCCAAGTGCTCCATGTCTCAGAACTGTTTCAAAGGGTGTATTTCTAATTTTGGAATTTTTTCAGTCTCTGACAGAGTTAACAGCAGAAAGAGTCCCTAATCTTTTGTTTCTTCTCAGTCCTGATTAAAAAATAAAAACAGTAGTCTGCCTTTGGGAATCAGCATTATTTTACAGTAAAATAATGCACAAAAGTTTAGGATCTTGTTTCTCTACCTGACTTATCTCATTTTCAAAGGCTGTTTTTGTATCTCTTGCTCTGTGGGACATAATACTGCTATGAGATCCTTCATTCCCTAGAATTGCCTCTGAGTGCTAATGATTTATTTTACTTAAAAAAAATCCCAGTTCTCTATTAGGTTTCTTTATCACTTTAGATAATGAAAAAAATTTCTTTGTAGTCAGGACAATAGGTACATTTGAATATGACAAAATAGACAATCTAGTGTAATATAATCTATTGTATCTAAGGTTAGCCTGGTATCACAAAACAACTGGAGAAACCCTGTGTAATGCAGTAGCTACACAGGAGCCCACTTTTTGATTCTGCTTTTTGGGATCCTCACCAAGCCCATTTTATCACAAATTAATTGAAATGCAGGCACAAAGGAAATGAGAGGCTCATCAGAATATTTAATTACCTTTAACCATAATTTGATACATTTGCCCATTGTAGGCATAGAAAAAAAGATAAAGATATATTCATTTCAGACTATTGTGTGGAGTTTAATGTTCTTAAATGCTCTTTAAAATTTCGGGAAAATTGGGCTGTATTTCACCATCTTTAAGAGATCTTTAATTTGTTTGTTGTGTGAGTTGTAATAGATATAAACAACCTGCTTAACCATTTGCCTGCCATTCTCAAAACCCGCACTGCATTTGAAAGCAAGAGTGCTTCTCACCAATTTTCCATGGGCTTATTTTAGGCGGGGTCTGTGGCAGAGAATTTGAGGACCCCCAACATGTGTGTTGCCCGTCCGTCTATCACCCTCTGCCATGCTCATTTTGGCATGAGGACACCACGGTTTCTGAGTTTGTAAATTTCGGATAGAAGTTCAGCTCTTCGCACAGACACTCCCACATCCTTTGGAAACAAACTAGAACTGGGACTCTTACTAGGTGAGCGTAGTTTGATGTGCGGCGGCACCGTTCTGCTGTGGGCACGAGCTGTGCAAGCTTGCTTGGGAAGCAACTTTAGGACGTGATTGCCATGAACTTACTTTGGTTCCCCTGCCATGATGTCATTTATCCCCACGGAAAATGGTGTTGGTTAGATTTTTTCATTGCTGTGACAGAAACTAGAGAGAAAAATCTTGAAGGCAGTAAGATTTGGTTTTGGTTTTCGGTTCTGGGGATTCGGTCCATGGTCATCTGACTCTCTGGGGGGCTTTTCCTAGGCTGTGGTGAAATACAAGAACACCATGTTGGAAGTATATGGTGCAGCAAAGTTGCATACCTTGTGACAGCCAGGAGCCAGGGAGAGAGGAAGCAGTCAGGGACAATTTTCCTGTCCACTCAGCCTGCCTCCTTAGTGACATTCCCTTTTATCCAGACCCACCTCCTAATGCCCTGTTCAGTTACAAGCCATGAGGGGTTCAATCCATTGATAAAGTGCACACGTGATCCTCATGTTACCTCTCAAAGAATGGACGCAGCAACTGGAGACCAAGCCTTGGATAAGTGAACCTTTTGAAAGTCACTTCATGTGAAATTTCAACAGAGATTATAATATAACAGACCAGAATGAAACTGGAGGAATATGGTGCTTCTTGTTAAGTCCTTCCTGAGGGCACCTTGGACCTCCATGCCGATTTTCATGTATGATACAGATGTCAGTCAGCAGAGCCACTTTTGTCAAGAGAAAGGAAGACTTTCTGTGCTGTGCCATTTGGTGACGTGCCCTTGCAGTTTTGGAAGCATATTCTTTATCCACATGAACTACTTCCTGGTTTTCATAGTGTTCACCACCCTTGATTCTGTCCAATAATAAAGCTCCAGGAAAGAACATCTACAAACAAAATGATGTTTAATGTGGTGTTCAGAGGAACGAGACTCATTGATAAAGGGGGTGTGTGGAGATGCTCATCTGCAAATGAACGTAGGGGAGGTAATGCTACTTCAATTATTTTTTCCCCCAAGTCAAAATTCCTGTGAAATGCCAAGAGCACGGATTACCCAGACTCCTCCTGGAGGCACGGTGAAGGCAGATGGGTAATGCATCTGTTTTTATATTCCCAGAGTAAAGACACTTATTCTTACAAGCTATGTCCAGTAGCTCTGGGAAATTAAATCACGCACCCAGAAAGCTGTTTGGTTGATGTCTTCAGTAGTAGGTAACTCGCAGGATATTTTTATAGGAAAGGATTGGGCCTTTGGGTCTGAAACATTTTTATCTCTTTCGCTTTAGGCTGGAAATGAGGTAGGCTCAGTAGAAGTGTAAGAGTGTATGAGAAGTCCCTAATGAAAATGCCTGTCACTCATGTAGCTGTCTGCCTAGCAACTAGTCGACTTACCTTTCCTCCTGCTGAGTGAGGCATAAGCCATCATTGGTTAGGTAATGCTATTGGTTCTGAAGTCTCCACTTTCATCTTGTCAGAATCGAAGGATTCACATTCTCTTGTACAATAAGAGCAGTTTGATTCTTCATTTCTCAATCCATCCCATTATTACACAATCCAGGCTATGGAAGATTGCTCCAGGTTGAAATTCTTCATGCCCAGGTGTGCTGACCTGGTCAGGAGAGATGTAATTGGTTCGAATCATGTTTATATCTGTGTATATAACTAGCCTTCTCTATATAGTGCACGGAAACTCTTCTAATAATTTGTGACATTATAATATGGCACCAAGCCCATAGTTGACAAAGCCTTCCCCTCCACAAACCACAGGGCTTATGAAACTTGCTACACAATGGCATCTTCTCTGCTTTGTTATTCGAATGATAACCATAGGCAGATTTACACTTATTGTTTGATCTGAAGAGTGAAGCCACGCATTTCCATCAGCATGCTCCAATTTTAATTGTGTAATTAAGTTGCTGACATAAGCAAGTATGCAGTTTCATATTAAGGTAAGTCTCCGTCAAGGCGTGCATTTGCATAATTTAATTTTCTGCACAGAAGATATTGAAAATCAATAGCATGATTCATAGCCATACCACATCCATGCTGTGCTGCTGCCGTTGGTTGGCTGTTTGAGCTTGGGAGAGGATGAAGTATTAAAATTGATTAAATTTGGTGTGCTGACTTTGTAGCTTTACTTGGGAACCACAGACTGTTTCTATTTGCAGACCTCTGCTTCTCGCCAATAAAATATGAAGTCGCTTAATACACGACATATATATGTTCCCTGTTATTCAAATAACAGTTTTTACAAAAAGTTTTTGTTTTTGAATGAGTTGCCGCATCATCATCGACTGGAATGTATCAGAGGAGAGGCTTCAGATTTGTTCTACTTCATGCGAGTGCCAGCAATACACGATTATGTTCTTACGTGGGGGTGCGAAGAGGAGTCACACTTTACTGACAGACACAATAAGAAGGAAAACTAAATATAGTCACCTTTAATGAATAGTTTATTTGTTGATGAAATGTGGTAGGAAACGACAAAGCGCTCTGCTGCCCTGTTCTTTCCTGCGTTGCCTCCCCAACAGTGGCCCATTAGGCTCTCGGCTCCATCCTTTCCTGCTTCGCATTTTAAGCTGCTTCTGCCAAGTGGACAGCAGCTGTGAGGTGAAGTGATGGAGGGAGGAGGTGATGGTTTTTGCCTGTGGCTTGTGCAAACAGACTAACGTATACCCACAGATAGACACACTTTTGCACTGAATGCCTGCCAGATAAATAGATGCAGTTTCCTGTGCGTGCGTGCATGCATGTGTGTATGCACATATTCATGGATGCATGTGCATTTGTCTTTACATGCATTTGTATGTATATTTGCATTGCATGTGTATGAGCACATGAATGCAAGAGGACAACTTCAGATGTTGACCCTCAGTTACTATCACTTCTTTTGGTGGGGGGAGTGCTCTCACTGGCATGGAGCTCACAAGGAAGCTAGGATGGCTGCCACCATAGCTCCTCTGTGGACCACTATGTAGGCTTTTTTTAAATGTAGATTCTAGAGATTGAACTCAGGTGAACTAAGCCCTTGTGCTTAACAGGCAAGTACTTTTACTGATGAACTGGCTCCACCTGTGTTCCATCTCTGTGTCTTGTGATCACTCCTTCCCTCACTTGTTCTTTATGAGCACAAACCACCTGCAGCGTCATGTGATAGCAGTCCAGGCACAGGTGAACCTGTCTTCCTAGGACAAGGCCCTAGTCTGTCCTTCCCTTGCTGTGTAAATTCCACTCTGCACCTCAGTGCGTTGTGCTGGGTGAGGAAAACAAGGGGAACCCGTCTTCTGCAGGATGGCCGCATCCCTTCTGCGCTCACACAGGTGCTGCATCTGCACAGGTCCTAAGAGACCTGCTCATCATTACCGCCTTTACTGTCTCAGAACTCTAGCCCCACAGAGCCATATGGGTGCTAGGCAGTGGAGGTGTTGTCTTTTGGGGTGTTGTGAATGTGGGTTTGCAGTGACAAAGGTGGGACCTTCTGTTGTTTACTACCCTTGTTTCTCAAATTGAATGTACACTCGTAGGTTGGTGTTTTTATCAATTAGTGTAGAGCGCTGGGGGTGCTGATTCTTGTATAGTCTAGTAAGGCTGTTGAGATTCAAGTTTGTTTCTAAGCGAAGTGCTCACAAGCAGTTTGGGAAGCTATGGACAGGCCGCTGTGGCTTTCCTATCCTGGAGGACCATTGACAGCCAACCTTGTGGCTGTTTCAGCCCCAATACCTTCCTGGCAGTCCATGTTCCCCTGACTGCCCGAGGATCTCAAGGGTACTGGGAAATGAATGGTGCCTCCTTTTATTAGGTAGGGAAGGATGGTATGGAGTTATGATTCTGTATTCCATAGAGTTTTTTGTATAGAGCATTGGTAGGAATCTTCATCCTCAAAGACACCATCTTTGCTTTGTTTTCTGCTTTGCTTCTTTGGGTTGAACGTGGTCTAGCTCCGTTCAGATTTGTCAGTCGAAATCCTGCCATTGGTGCCTAGCTCTTTTCCATTCTGTAACTGGCTCTTTTCTTTCTGCTTGGCTGGTCCTTCACTGATGTGAAGACAGACTGTGACATTAGAACTCCAGCGATGAGCAAGACCTTTGGTCCAGTTCCTTAGGGAAGTTTGTTGACTTGCATCTTGAACTTCAGAAAGGAACCACCAGGAATCAAGTACATGCCTGTAATCCCAGCCATCCAACAGACTGACGCAGGAATTTGGGATCAGTTTGTGATGCACCATAAGCCCCTCCCCTTTAAATCAGCTCAAATCAATTATTGATGTATGAGTCTATTCCCCATACAACGAAGAACTTCAAAGAGTGTGATACAGAAAGAGGATAACATTTGTTTACAGTTTTTTCCCCTCAAAGAATCGGCCATCATATCTTGATTACAATATTGGCCATTTGTGAATAGAAAATTTGCTGATCAGAAGCTCTTTAAAGAATGCTGTCATTATCGTATCTTTTGCATATAGGTGACAGGAAGCAGAGTTCTAACGCATCATCACTTCACGTAGCTCTGTGACTGTAAAGGTGCAGAGAACTGATCTTTAGGGTTTGCTGCACTTTTTCTTTTTAACTCTTCTGTTGATCCTATATTTGATTCTCTTCCAACTCTTTGAAGCTTTGGGTTCTCATCCTAAGAATGTCCAAAGCTACGACATCTCTGATTGGCTTTTGTGCCTGAGCACATCACAAATCCATCACAGTGGTCCCATTCGGGGAGACACCTGCTTAAGTGAAAGAAGGGTCAGCCCTGGCAGTGAAGGGGGGCAGTCTATACCATGAGGCCCAGGGCGTGATTATTACAGAAACGGAAACTCTGAAGCCTGTTCCTGTTATGGCAGTGGTGAAGGAAAAATTATTTTAGAGCTGTTAAATTTAGTAGATTTATTGGAGCAGAAGAAAATCAAACCCTGTCTGTGAAAATCTAGTCTTCAGCGTGAGCAGGCAGCATTTACTGAGAAAGGTGGGTGAGACAGAAAGCAATGGGATGGGGGGCTGAGATTGTGGCTCAGCTGAGAGAGTGCTTGTCTCCAGCACTCATGAGACCCTGGGTTCAGTCCCAATCCCCGACAATCTGGGCATGGTGGTGCATGCCTGCAACCCCGGCACAAGACAGGTGGTATCAGGAAGACCAGAAATAAAAGTCAAAAACAGCTCAATGGATTGCAGCTTAGTCAGTCCACCAGTCCAGTGGTTGCACCTCAACTGAAAATTGAGTTCTGGCCAGTCCACTGGCTACAGGGCCTTCTGCAGCCAGAGATCACTTGCTGAGATTCAGCTCATGTATCGGGCTTGAAACCCAGCTAGATGCTGTGCTCACAGTGAGTTACATTATCTTCATGATCATTCTGTGGGTTTGGTATTTTGGGCTCCATGTATTAGACAGGGAAACTAAGGTTCATCCAAATGTCTTAATTGAAGCTGCATTTAATACTCAGACATAGCTTATCTGTTGTCTGCATACAAAGAAGATAAAACATAGCAAATAGGTATACATTGAACATTTTGCATTAGGGTTTTATGTGTAGTGTATATACTCAAAATGTATAAGCTTATCAACTAATTATTGATTGTGATTTAGTGGAGGGAGAAATGGGAGAGCAGGAGAGGGGGCTTTTTTTTTAAAATTTGATCTCTAGAAGGTTAGAATAGTGCCTGCAAAATCACAGGTTGAATTGGATGACAGGTGCAAGATTTTCATTGTATTGCACTTTCACTCAGGATCCATGGCAGATAAAATAGATACTGAGGTTACTTTTGAGATGTGCTTTTGGAATGTTTTGATTCCTATTTCCTGCCAAGGGCTCATCTTTGGAGTATCTTTGCTCAAGCCCTACTTTCCTGTATTACAGCTGGTCTGTGCAGCTGAAGTGTAAGTATATGTTTCTTCATTTCTCTTCACTGGCTGTCACAATCCCACCAAAGCTAATGCCATTATGGTATCATTTTTACTGGCTAATTTGAAATAGAGAATACATTATACTTTCTTAATTCCATCCTTATCTTGAATCTATAGTTTCCTCAAATCATTGTCTTTTGCTTTCTAAAAGCACCCTCATTTTGTTGGGTTGCGTTTGAATATTAGTATCATGCCTCGTTTGGTTGTGTTTCTTCTCCAGCTTGAATTCTGGGCACCTGGGTGTCCATCTATGTACATATGATGAACTTGGGGGTGAGCTCATCACTCAGGAAGATTTGTACCTGGCTTAGAAGACCAGTACAAAGGCTTTGGAATGCTGGAATGTTAGGCGGAAGCTCCATGGTGATGGTGAATCCTTTCTCCTTTGCTGGGTGACTTGGGCTCCTTGAGCTTTCAGAAGTGTGACGTGGAGGCATGTTTCCTTCCTGAGCATCTTCCGCTGCAGAAGAGGTCATTCTTCCTGTGGTCCCAGGAGAAGAGGGGAACTTGCCATGGGGCATCTCCCAGCCCTCATGTCGTGCTGGATTTGGGCTACCGAATCCCTCGCTGTGATGTCGAAATGCTTGTGTTTGGTTCTGGGATCTGCTCTGTGCTTTACCCATGTGCCTTGGGACCAGTTAGTGTCTCTGAGACTGAATTCCCCCAGCGGGTCAAAGCAGCGTGCAGCCTAAGGCCTGTGAAGAGCAAATGTGTTCACAGGCCTGCTCACCAAGGATCCACATTGTGTCTGGTACAGTTGGCTGCTCATTCCTGTCCTGTCAGTAGTCTGACCTCGGGCAGAGGAAAGTTACTTCATTTATGAAAGCTGCTTATCATTGGGACCTTTGTTGATTGCAGATATTTGCAGATTAAATAAGATAAGCTATTTCAAGTAGTTTGTGATTGTGCCTGTGGGCTCTGAAGACTCTTCCATGACTCAAACCTTTAATCCTAGCTTGCTGGGATGGGAGGGAGG
The DNA here is from genome assembly GCA_023101885.1 of Typhlomys cinereus. Lineage (NCBI taxonomy): Eukaryota > Metazoa > Chordata > Mammalia > Rodentia > Platacanthomyidae > Typhlomys > Typhlomys cinereus. Next base: position 1,285,872 of record JALPQD010000084.1, on the reverse strand, counting down.
ATGGAGGGGATGAGAGAGTGGGAGTTGTGGTTGAGGGAGAGGGGTGGGGTAGGAGGATCACTGTGAGTTGGAGGCCAGCTTTGCTTGATTCCACAATAAATTCCAGATCATCCTGGGCCACACACAGTGAGCTGGTGGCCCAACAAACAAACAGCCACCAGAACTATAAACAAAGGCTCATAGTCAACTGTCACTGATACTAATAGCAACACTTTACTGTATTTGGATTTATCTCTAGTATTTCTCTACTGAGGCAAACTCTTACTCTGTAGCCAAGGCTGGTCCTGAATTTGGTCCTGAATTTGCAGCAGTCCTTTCTGTCAGCCCCTCAAGTGCTGGATTAAGGGGTGAGCCCCACTGTACTGGAGGCTCAGTCATTCCTAAGGTCCGTGGTTGGGGCATACGGAGCTGAGACCTTTCCCGTGTCCAGTCCAAAGGGTGATGGCTCTGTCTCACTGTAGTCTTCCTCCTTCTCTTTCAGCGCTGACAGAAGGCTACGTTGGGGCCTTGCAGGAGAGCAGACACGGAAGTTCAGTGCAGATCCGCAGGCGCAAGGCTTCAGGGGACCCGTACTGGGCCTACTCGGGTGAGTGAAGCCACTCCGATCAGCATCCATCACTCTCATTGGAAAGATGCAAAAGTTTTAATCTGAATCTCGCCTCAGCACTGTTGGCACATACTTTTTTGGCTTCCATTTCCTGAAGGTTCATAAGTACCCTAACGGACATTTCCTACCTGTTTACCTCGTTGATTTGTATTCCCTCCTGAACTTTGTGAATGAGCTACTCTACCAAAGCTGCAACTGTCTGAAATACATAGTGTTGCGATTTCTGTCTCTGCAATGGCTGTGGTTTCAGAGAGTAGAAAATACAAGGCGAGTCTCCATGCTTAATGTCTGCTAAGTGTTACCCAGAGTCAGGTATCAAAGATATCATCTGCTATCTTTCAAGAAATGCAACTTTATTTCCAAGTCTCCTTAGTCCAATTTATCCTAGCGCTGCACAGGGTACTGCAGTTGCTTTTTATTTTTACATGGACTCTTTGTAACAGTGAAGTGAGAAAGCATCGTTCTAATTATACTGAATATTACACTGGAAATGATTTTCTTGCACTGGCAGAACTTTCTGGATTGTGTTTCCCTCAGCCAGCTAAAAAATATGATAGGTGGATTGTTATTTTAAAAAGAGACTTTAAGCCTCAAAATTTATGACTGATAACAAATTAAGGAGGACTGCTTGAAGAAGTTAGACCGCTTTGGAAATTGCCATGGCACTGAATAATTCACATTCCTTGTATGAAAGAGCCTATAGCCACGGAGTATTACTCTTCATAATAAATCTATGTATTATGCAATGTGTTGCACGTAGAACCGAGAGATCCTTTTCTTAGTGATGGTTTCCTTTTAAATGCTAAATTTCCACCTGCAAATCTTGTTACGTTTATGTCAGTGTGAAATGTATAGGTCTGATCTTTAATTACACCTTATCTATTGGTTTCCTGCATCCTTTGGTCTACTGATAAATCTCCTGCCCCTGTAGGGAGAATGGCCAATCAGTTTTGTTTAGCTGCTCACAGATAGGGATGGCGAAGTCTTCCATCACACCTAGTTCTTTGTGATTAGAATGATCTAATTAGAGCCTTTTTTTGTCACTACTTCTGATAAATGGAGGAAATGAAGGAGATGGAAGCCAAAATTACATACATATAGCTTCTTGCCAAGAAATGCAAAGGAAATCTATCATTGTGTACTCTGTGACTCTGATACCCGTCGGGAAGAAGCTGAAAGTAGCCTGCTATTTACAGTTCATCAATTTAGAATAATAACGTGGTTAGGCAGGAAATTGGAAGTCATATCCCGTCGGTGTCTCTGATTGCAAGTGGCAGCAAAGAAATAGAGAACCCCAAACTTCTCCCATTACTCAGTTCAGGGGGGACGTGAGTGGTGCCATCCTTGGGACAGGCCCATTAATTGATGGCCTTCGCTCTGCTCAGCTTGAGTCACTGCACTTTTTGAGCTATGTTGTGCATGGTGCCTGGGATCTGTCTCTACCAGCTCGAAGGCTCAGGTTTATGGACTGGCACACTCTCGCTTATCCTGGAAAGATGCAGTAAACATTTAGGCTTTGCTGCAGCCCCCAGCTGCAGCCCCTGTTTTCTAGCAGGAAAACAGCTGTCGATGATCTTGGAGAGACCGGCTTGTCCTGGTGAAATTATTTATGAGCACTGGAATTTGAGTCTTATATAATTTTTATGTCTTGGGGAATGTTCTTTTGATTTTTATTTTAAACCAAGCATCTTAAAATATACAAAAGCATTCTTTGTAGACTGCAGAAAGATGGCTGGATAGCACTTAAAGGCTATAGATACCCCCATTCCCCACCCCTGAGGAATTCAGTTAGGGTAATTCAGTGATAAATCCTTTAGATGGATGTATCTAGTTTAGAAGAATTAGTGAAGTTGTTCGCTACATATAGTGAAGGAAAGGATGAGAACAAAATGACATCGCCTTCCTGTGTAGGTTCAACATTTTACCTGAAATCTTCAGGAATAGCATTCCTTTGAGATTGCTAGATTTTTTTTTTAAACAGATTTTAGCATATTTTCTTTATACAATGAGGTATCTTGGTGGTGGGGTTATGTCTAGCAAGAAAGTCAGTGTATTTCATATTTGTCTTATACCCAAAAGTGAATTTTTAAAAAATTATTTATTTATGAAGGAGGGGGGAGAGAGAGAGACAGAAGCAGAGAGAGAAAAAAATGCATACATGTATGCCGTGGTGCACATGGGGAGGTCAGATGACAACTTTTGAAAGTCAGTTCTATCCTTCCCACCATGTGGACTTCCAGCAATAGAATTCAGATCACCAGGTGTGCGAACAGGCAGGTGGCTTAATCTCTGAGCCATCTCGCCAGCCCCCAGAAGTGTACTTGGTGCTCTGTCTATTGTCTGTGTACGGAATGACACATCTTTACTGAACTTTTGATGGAAAAAGGAGAAGGTTATTTTCCAGCCTATTTCACAAAAGTCGCTGATTTCCAACCCCTTCCCCGTCCCTCTTTCCCATTTCAAGGGTAAGGAAGATGTCTTCCGGCCCTTTGTTGTCCTTGCATTCCTCTTGAGCTGGGTTAATCCCCAGGATCAGGGATCCGCTTCTGGAAGAATTTGGAGGAGAGAAGCTGACTTCCGGGAGGAGGGATCAAGGAAACCGGCTGTCTTCGCTGCTCTGGATGCCATGTCCCCTAGACGGAATTTGGTCAATGATGCTGCTCCAGTTGTTCTCTTACCATCCCACCTCGCACACTGCAGGGGCATGGATGGGGATGGCTTGCTTTTCACGACAGTATCACAGCTCTAGTTCATTGATTAATACTAGGGAAACAGTTAAGTTTTCACTTTAGCACTAGCCTAGTTGTTTCGTTTTCACTGGAGTAATTGGCATAATAGAAATATCCTAATTAGAGAGAATGAGAATATGTAGTAAATGCTGCTGTGCACTACTGCTGGATGCAAAAGGATAATATTCCCCTTCCACCTGTGGACTCTTGGGGATCAAACTCAGGTCACCAGGTTTGTAATCAGATGCCTTATCCATGGAGCTATCTCAGCAACCCTGAGATACCCTATTTATATTTGATAGGCTGGGAAAGCTTTACTAACATTTGCATAGAATACCTACAACTTCAACACAGAAGACAGTTGGTTGGATGAGGAACTTAAATCATTATGGTCATCCAGAGATGAGTCACCTCTCTGGTTCTGAATTCAAGCTACTGTAGGTACTGTCACAATACATTCAATGTGGATGGGCCACCATCCATAACCTGTGGGATGTGTGGCATCAAATACTATAATTAGTAGTAAGCAGTGGCAATGTAGTTTCAAGATTGCTTTAAATCTTTGGATGTCTTTTTCCTTGTGTCCACATAGGAAGGCTGAGAAGGAATGATCTCTGTGTGTGTTTCATGAAGAATTGCACTGGAAAAAAATACACCTGTTTCAAGTGTATTGTTAGAAATATTAAAACAATTTCTCTTCCGCAGTTTTAACCCTGCTAAGAAGTGAGCATTTTTTCGTTCCTTTGGGTTGACAATAGCTCATGAATTTTGGAGTTTGCCCAGAACATCTGTAATTATTACACATAAAATAACACATGCTTGATCGGGTGCTGTTGCTGGAAAGCAGCAAACCTGGAATAAGTGCACGCGGAAGCGTAAGGTGTCTTTGTAAACCATATGTATTCTTTTCTTTCTCTCTCAAGCACTTGGAGTAAAAAAACTGGTTTTGTTTCTTTGGGTCTCGTTCTTTTCTGTATCTTTAACAGTCTGGGTTTCTTTTGTGTATAAAGGGCCTCCATGAATCAGTACATGTATATGTGTGTGTGGGGGGAGGTGAAGGTAGGGAAAGTGCAAATCTCTCAGCTTCCCAGGAATTCAGAAGTGAAAAAATGCAGTTCCCAGAAGTCCCTGCTTGAAGTTGGCTTTGGGCAAGGTGGATGGAGGGAGGTCAGATGACTTCCTCCAACAGGCATGTCTTCCTTGACTAGAGGCAGCTGAGGTCCTTCCTATCCACCTTGGGGCTTGTCGACTGCCTCATCTGTATAATGGAGAAGGGTACGACTTTGCGGGATGGCTTTGAAGAACAGGTTAGGATGTGAGTGAGCACTTGGAGGTGTTTTCGGCTTCTACCCTGTTACTCTTTAGGTTCTTAATACCCTTCTGTGACACTGGTAATATGTAAACTCCTTGCTTTATGCCACAAGTGCCTATCCGTGCGTGCACCTCTTTTCCCCTGCCCACTATGGAATCCTTGAGGGCAAAGATACCAGCTCTTTCCAGCATCTCCTTGTGTGCATATCTCCTGCCTCCTTTTTATTATTTATCTATTTATTCTGGGGAAACATTCTCCTTGCTAGTTCAGGTGGACCTTGAACTCATGATCCTATGCCAGAGTCTCCTGAGCTTGGGATTATAGGCAGGTGTTATCCTGCCAAGCCTCTGTGTCTAGTTTTCAGGTGGGCAGATTGATGGGTAGCACATGAAGGTTGTGCTAGATCCTGTGTCTCAGGGCTCACTGGAGGGGGTGGGGGGGTGTTTGCCATGACGTGGAGATGAAGGAGTTGGTGATGTACAAAAGACTTTGCCCTTTCAATAACAAGCTCCCCTGTGAATTGAAGATATAATTAACTTCTTTAAAATTCCATTTCCATGCCTATTTTTAAGAACGTCTGTGTGGGTAAATCAAAATACACATGCCTGCAGAAAGTCTGTCCTTTGTCATGAGAAGAATGGAAGGCACTGCTGAGCCCCGAGGTGTAATGTTAATATTGCCGTATTATTTGCCCTTCTCCGGAGACCTCCTACGGAGTCTTTTAAGAGAGTCGTGTCTCCAGATATGCAAAGACGCCTCCTGATTGGCAGGAATGATGGCAGCTTATCAGTCCTGAGTTTGTTCTCTTCTATGCCAGACCTGAGACACCTCTGCACCAATGGCTGACCATGTCGCGCCTCACGTGCAGGACCTTAGTCTCTGCTTGAATATCAGCATTGAATGTCCATCTTCCCTTCACATTTCTCTTACCTGACCACAGCTTTTAAGTCAAAGTGGTTGCTGCAGTTTTGACTGTTTACTGGATGTCAGGTGTCAGACTATGGTGACGAAGGTCAGAGAATCTTCTGGCTACGGGTGTTTGTCAGTATGTGCGAAGTTTATGAGGTATGAAATGTTCTGCAACATGTTTGGGGAACCAGAAGCAGGTCAGTAAATTCAGAATTCATGGTTAAGGGAGTGATGCTGAATTTTGCAAGAGATGGCATAGCTCATCAGTGAACTACAAAGTGGCTTCCAAGGTCACCCTGTCTTAAGCCCCATAAAGGGTTAACAGTGTTCCCCTAGTGACCCAGAACTTTTTCAGCAGGTGACAAAGACATGCTAGAAGACTTCCTGGTATAAAGGAAGTACCCTTGGTTTTAATCTTTGAGTTAGGGCACTGGTTGGAGGGTTAAGAGTTGGTCAGTGTGGAGAAAAGAGTGGACTTGAAACCAAGGGGCCTATGCTATTGGGGATGTGAGAGAGAAAAGGCAAGAGCCCAGGAGAGATCATTACTATTTGAATGTAGAAAAGAAAGATGTATATTACCTGTGATGATCCAAAGGATTCTGAAGATAGTGTCGTGTTTAATGGAAAATGAGAAGAGGTGAGGCGTGGAGCCCAATGCAAAAATTCAGAAGTTGGATTTGTTCTGTGGTGTAGTATTTTGTTCATCTTTACAAGGTTCCTTAGACTTTTAGTTCACTGAGTAGACACTTTGTCATTAATCCTTATATATCCTTGTTTAACCTCAATGTTTTAGGATAGGAGGGCCTCAGACTTGGGAGTAAGTGTGGAATAAACTGTCTTCCTGCAAGAGTCTCACTTCTGTTGTATTTAATCCTTGACTACAAGATAGGAATAGTGAGGAAACCCAGAGGGTCCACGCTGATCAGAGCATCCTTCCTGCACGAGGGAGAAATGTGTTACCCTACCTATGGTACTGTGAGCATTTTCAAATACTTGGCCAAGTGTGGCTTTACTCTCATTGTTCAAAAGAAGATTCCTTAACTCAGAGACCTTTTGGGTGGTTCTCGGCATCGACTCTGTGTAGATGCCTTGGTGGGGACTGTAAATCTAGCAGGGGCTGGAATAAGAGGTTGCAACTCCTCACCTGAGGGTCTTTGCGTTGCTTGACATTGTCTTGCTACCAAGCATTGTCAGCATCAATAATTTCCCTTGTTGCTGTGATGGGGCTTTGGAAACATGGGTAAAGAAGACTCGGGTGTGGGGTTTAGATTGACTCTGAAATTTGCAACTTGACAGGATCTTTTAAAGGGGGTCTTGGTGGGGGGGGGGGAATGTCTCTAAAAGAGTTTCCATTGATAGTCTTTCGTCTCTACACCTGCTTTTAAGAACTTACCTTGGAGTAGCACTCGTGCCTATTCCCAAAAGGGCGCTATGTTAGGACAGGTTCAACGACCACTAGTAGGGATTTGGGATGATGTGGTACATCTTTGTGCTGGAATGCTTCCCTAATAGCCAATGAAGGGAAGTTGGTTGAGCCTGAGATGTGCTGAGAGAATATGGGTAATGTGGTCCCATTTGTGAGGAATGTGGAGAGTCATACATTGTAATGGAGAAATGAGGGATAGTGTCTCTTCATATTTATGTTTGGAAAATATGGTATCTTATAGAACTATATCTGGAGGGTTTTCTGTAGAACTATACTGCCTTTAAAAAAAAAACTGTTGGCTTTACTTTACATTGTATTACTGACTTGGCAGTTTTCCTTGTAACAATTTTGAGGGCGGACCCTCGCAACTGAAAGAAATGAAAGGAGCCTGAGGGGCAGCAAAAGTGTTTTTGTCCCTTTAATTAGCTCTGCCCAAATTCTTGAGGTGAACCGTTTTCACTGACAATTCAAATTTTATAAATTGCTGATATGCACCGCGCAGAAATGAACACACTGATATTGACTTACCCTGAAAATGAACATCAAGATTTATTGAGCAAAGCAGTAAATATTGACCCAGGCAGACGTCAGGTCAATATTTGCTTTGACATGATATAAATCCTTATCTTCATTAATCTATAAATTTGGTGTGTCTACGTAAGGTGCACAGTTATCTGTAAGTATATATTTTTCGTATCTGTGATGAATCATAGTCAAATCTTTTTTTCCTAGTTATGAATTTGAAAGAATGATATTCCTGCCTTTGAAACTGACTTCTTGGAGGAGAGAGGTGAGGGGGAACTGTGTGCAAATAGGAGGGTTTGATTAATTTAATCCCTCAAAGAAAAAGTAGTTCTTGCCGAATGGAAGTCTAATAACCACAGAAGGACGGTTTGCATGTGCTCCCTGGTTTACGTAAAGCCCACAGGTCTGTCTTGCAGGCCTAACAAAATGTACTTATTTATTATACTGATTTGGCTTTTAAAGCCCACTTTCAGGTGATATAAAACAAGGGAACATTCTATTCTTCCCTCTGGATATTGTTAAGGTGTGTTATATAGCATTTCTGTTGACAAATATAATATTGTTGGTATTTGTCATTGGAAGCACCATTTCTCTGGCCTTTTTCTTGTTGAAGTTATTAAATCAAATTGGACTTTCATTACTTATCTTCTTGTTACTCCTCCTGGTGAGATGTCTTTGGTAGCAACATAAAAATAAGGGAAGAAAGCTATTTCACTGAATTATGAACGTTCAGAATTGCCCAGATGTTGCTGGAATAAACATCTAATGTGTGATTAAAGATCGAGGGCCTAGGAAAACGGCCCAGTGAGTAATGTGCTTTCCGCATAAGCTTGGAGATAGGAGTTTGTGTCCCCAGAATCCAAGTAAAAGCTGGGCATGAGGACTTGTGATAGTCCTGGGTGTCAACTTGACACACCTGGCATTAATTAAGATCAGCTGAGATGGCCCCCCCAATACATTATCTGGATCAATACATTTGCAATACAAAGACCGCCCTGGATCAGATTGGAACCTCTCATTACTGGACCAGATAAAAGGAACCACAGAACAGAAGACTGGGAAGAAGAGAGACTCTCTAGGAATCTTCCAGCCTTCAGTCACCCACTAGCCTACTGGATGTCTGCCGTGACTTAGCCTGCCTCCAGCTTTAGCCACCAGCCATGTCACCTCCACCATGAAAGTCTGTTTCTCTTCTCTGGAACTTTAAGTTAAATAAATCTCCCTTTTGCCCTTAAGTTGCTTGACTTTGGGTGCTCTGTCACGACAATAGTTAAGAGTAATTACAAGTCTGCAATCCCACAACTCCTACCACAAGGTAGGAGGTGGAGACAGGAGAATGACTGGAAGCTCCTGGGTCAGCTAGCTTGGATCAGACAAGCAGCTAACAACAAGAGACCGTGCCTCAAAGAAGGTGGAGGGTGAGAACTGACATTGAGGTTGTCCTCTGCCCCCCCCATGCTCAAACAAACGTGTATGCAAACGTGTATGCATATGGACACGCGCACGCACACACACACACACACACACGCGCACTAGATTATTAAGGACAGGATTTTTCACTTTATTTAAATACAAAAACTCAGTTGCAAGGTGAAGCACCAGCAAAGATCTTGGATAGATTAAGAGTGATGTGTCTTCTTTGTTGCCTTTTGTGCTATTTTATTGACTAAACCTCATTTTGTTTTCTGTTAACTAACATCCTCTGTATGTGAAGACATACAGCAGTGGCTTTTATAAATTAGCTTTAAGACCCCAAGTTGCATTATGAAACTTTCATGTGTGCAGGTCACTATATTTTGATTACATTGACCCCCAGAAGCACCCCCTGTCCCTTTCTCATGTCGCCTAAGCTGGTTTGGAACTCATAAACTTCCTGTCATTGGGAATACTCACGTACCCTTCAGTGCCCATCTTTGAATCTTACCCCCTTGAGGAATATTTCAGTGAGTGTAACTTTGAAAGTGATTTTATTTTGTAAGAGAAATGGCTGATTTTGACCCAATAATAAAGTTGTTTCTTTCCAAATATTTTCTTAACCAGGGAGAAGTTCAGATTTCTACACAAGTAGATCTTTAACACTTCTGTCACTTGGTGGTGCCTTTTTATAGCAAGGAGAGATGTGCCTGGCCTCAGAGTCTTCAACTTGGAGAGAATCTTAGGATGTTGATTCCATCATTTCCTGGTTCCCTTCCTCACTGGCAGGCCCTCTGTTATGGTCTGTTATACTTCATGTTAAATTACATTGAAGATTATATAAACAGTGGGGCAATTGAGAGAAATTTTTTATCGAAACAGTTGTACACCTGCCATTCTAATATGGCAAAGTAAATTTCTTCTGTAGGAAATGCCTGTGAGTATCTTGGAAAGATGGGAAAAGTCGCAGGAGTGTCTCATGCAAGCAGAGAAATAAGATGTGAATGGCTGTAAAGCACAGAGCATTTCCTTTGATTGGGTGGAAAGTCAGGAAAATTATCCAGGTCCTGATTTAGAAACCATGGCTATAGTCAGGTAGAGGCCATGAAAAGTTCCAGTTCACACCTGACCCAAGTCCTCTCGGAATTCCTTCTCCACAGCTACTGTAGAGATTTCTTCCCTTATGTGGGAGTTTTCTTAGGACCCCTCAGTAGATCTTCACAGGCCTCCTGACTAGTACAATACTTAAAGCATCTGCGCTCTTCACAGTGGGACAGTTTCGGGGGGTGATGGGGCTCCTTAGTGACGGGTTTGGACCTGTTTTATGTTCTTTCACGTCTTGCTCCATGATGAAAGTGCCCTCTGGCAGAAGCTGTATTGCCACCTGCTGCTCTAAACGTGTTCTCATTGGCTGCTTTTCCTCCTCCAAGTGCCTCTTCTCTGTCCCCTTCTTCCCCCTCCTCCCTGAGTTCCTTATCATGGTGCCATTAACGTAGTGAGTATCGATTGGTCAGTGAGACATTTTAGCAAGAAAATAAAATATGAGCCACTAGCAGGCTGTGTGAGCAACACCCGCAAAGATGCGCCAAGCTAGCTTGGCAGGTCTCTGCTTCTGGGGCTCGCTGTGATAATGGGAGATATTTTCTTTTCATTGTTGTTAAGTACAGAGCCCACGGCCTTCTTTGGAGGAGTGATTCTGATGCTGGGGCTGGCGAAGGGCCTGTAGCTTTTAGGTCTTACACCACCTCCTAATGAGCCATCTTACAACAACAGCCTTTTCATGTCAAGATCGTCTCTTCTCGCACCATCCACTAGGGTGTGAAAAGGACGTTTCCACACTCTGGCCAATTGGACTGCTCACCTGCTGTGCTAGAAAGAACTAGAACTAGTGGAGATTTGCTTCCCTCTGTCATTGATACTCACCACTTCTCTCTGCACACCCCGCAGGTTGGCAGTATTTCTCCTTTTTTGGGGGGGAGGGGGTCCTGAAATTCCACACACCACATATCCAGGAGCAGTTTTTAAATCAAAGAATTTGCTTTAGGATTGATGCTTTACCCTCTGGAAAAGCCCCCTGATGGATAGCTTAGAAATGATCTCAGTTAATTATCACATAGCACAGGATACCTCTGGGTAGCCTCTGCTCCTGCTCTGCCGTCGTGAAGTCATATTCCATTTTATCTGTGCTTCATCATTTTAGTGTACAGGCTTGACTCTTAGAATCTTTCTCTGAGGTTTTGCTAAATTTCAGGAATTGCACATGCCAAAATGAAATAGGTATAAAGAGCAGAGAAAACAAGAGAAATTGTTCCTTATCTGTGTCGCGCGTGCACTTGCGTGCGTGCGTGCGTGTGTGTGCGTGCGTGCGTGCGTGCATGTGTGTGTGTGTGTAGAAGCCGTGCATCAATGTGGGATCCTTCTTTGTTCCTCTCTATTTTATTTTAGGAGACTGGCTCTTTCCCTATATTTGGAGTTCAGGGGTTGGCTAGTTGGTCTCACTGAGTCACATGTGTTACTGATCTTCCTGTCTCTGCCTCCCAGGGATGGAAGGGCAGAACTCTAACTCGGATCTTCACGCTTGCCCATTGAAAAATCTTTTCAGTCCTTTATGTCTGTCTTTTAAAAGCAAGTAAAAATACTCCTGAAGGTATTTCAACCTCCCAATCCTCTGGCTATATCTAGTCACATGCTCATGCTTTAGCCAATCACAGGGAAGAGGGGCAAATTTAGGAAGACTGGCTAGGACCATACATCTGGTACTCTAGAGACAGCTGGGAAGACGGCTGTGGTGGTTGCTACATTTACTGAGTGGGTCTGTCGTCATTTTCATTTTCGTGGTCTTTGAGCCTCACTCATATAGCTCTGGGTTAGTGTGTGGTCTGGACGGCCCCCTATTTATGAAAATTCTCCTGCCTCAGATTCCTGGGTGTTGATGTTACACACATGAACCCCCTACTGAGTTACCTGGTGGCACTTAATTTAAGAGGTTTGAAGAAAATAATTGTTCATTTGTGAAACAGAAACTTGATTTCACAAGGCTGGGATTGGTTGTGTACAGTGTAGTAGAGAGCTGGGATTTGGAGACCTTTACAGAATTCAGAGTTCCCCATCCATTTAGCCACGGATATGTGTGGCTATCTTAGGTTTTTAATGAGTTAACATGAAAACATGGAGGGCTGGATAGATAGTTCAAGTGGGTAACTCGCAAAACTGAGTTTGAACCCCTGTAGCCCGTATGGTAGAAGGGGAAAATTGATTTTCTAAAGTCATTTTCTGATTTATATTCATGAAACATGTGTCTCTCTCTTTCTTCTCTTCTGTCTCTTTCTTCCTCCCTTTTTTCCTCTCTCTTATAAAATAATAAATAAAACACTTTTAAAAATTGAAACTTAAAATTCAGTTCCTTAGGCCCACTCAGCGTATTCCACGTTCTCAGCACCCACAAGTACCTCTGTCTCTCTCTCTGTCTCTCTCTCTATATATATAGTATATATATAATGTATGTGTGTATATATATTATATATAATATAATATATTATATATATAATGTATGTGTGTGTTTGTCTTTATGTGTATGTCTCTATGCACCTGAGGGCATAGTGTGTACCTTGTACGGGCCCAATGGTGACTTCGGGAATCACCCTATTGCTTCTAACCTCCTATGTACTTTGCTCTGGAGTTTCCCAGGCTCTACTTCCAGGATGGAAATATAGGCTGCCACCATTTCTACCTGGTGTTTTTATGTGGGATCTGGGATTTGAACTCAGGCCCTTCGGCTTGGGAGACAGAGGCTTAACCTCTGAGCCATCCCTCTGAGCCATAGAGAATTTCTTTTGTTCCTACAGAAGGTTCTTTGGGCAGTGCTGTTGAGAGGATGGAGACCTGGCAGAGGAGCCAGCAGGCTGACATTTACTGAGCATGAACACTGTCCCAGGCACTGGGTTAATTGCTCTGTCTTCATTGATGTTATCACCAATCCCCTGAGCAGAGCTCTTTTCCCAGAAAATGCAAGTGGCTTCCTGTAGAGCAAGTCAACTCTTCTTACCATTGACACCTGTTGACCCTGGCAATTCAGTGCTGTCCCCTCCAATGAAGGTGGGGCAGTGTGACACTTGCCTGCCTCCTCCTAGATGGAAAGAATTTGGTTCAAATGTTTAAGATCTTTCTGGAAAGCTTCCACAGTGTCCTAAATAGGCAAGCTTCTCAAATGTGCAGAGGTTGCCTATGGACTCAGGGAACCAAGCCAAGTGACTGCTCCTGACTTATCATTTTTGCTGAGGTTCACTGTCTTTAGCTAAATAAACCAGAAACTTTCCAGTATATATAGGATGTGGGACATGCATTGAGGATTCCTTTTGTCATGGGTGGTTCTTTGAGTCATTCCCCGAGAAAGCATTGATCACACCCTAACTAGGCAGTGGGGTAAGGACTATGACAGAACATGAAATACACAGAGATCCTTTCGTCCTTGGTAGAGGCAGTATTGGCAAAATAGCATGCAATCTCATAGTGCAAAGTGAAGTGTTGGTAGAGAGAGTAAATGCAAGTATACTAGTTAGGGTTCTCTAGAAGAACAGAATTGCTAGAACCCAATATGTAAAAACAACTTTATTAAATAGTCTTGCAATAAAGGTAGAGACCTTCAAAGTAGCTGCCCGTAGTTGTTCCATTCTTGACCGGGATGTCTTACAAAGCCCAAGAATCCAGAGAAGATCTGGAGCCTCTATCTCACTGGAGGGTTGAAGACGCTGAGCTCAGAGGTCTTTGAAGAACAGTTGGTCTCAGCGTCAGTGAAGAACAGCTGGGCTCTGATGTCAGCGATGAATAGCAGCAAGACCTAGAGACCAGGCTCCAAAGGCAGTGATGGTCTAAAGGACAGAGCTCAGTCATGGACCGAGCCAGAAGCAGCAGCAGCCGCAGCAGCAGCAGCAGCAAAAGCAGGTAATGAAGCTTGAAGAAGGTAAAGATGCTCCAAGAGTGAACTCAATGGCAAGTCCATGCAAGATAAGGGAAGAGCAATTCCCTCTTCCTTGCATTTCCTACAATCCACCACTGGCAAGCACTACTCACTATGGGCTGGGTTTTTCACATCAATTAAACAAATACCTGCAGACTGTGCCCCAAACAGCCTGCAGCTCTCACGTTGATGCTCAATCTAACCATAAAAGAAAGCAAGTTCCTCTTCCTCTTCCTTCTCCAGCTGCATTTGAGGTGGGATCTAAATAGGGGCTGAGCTCTCTGAATTCCTGAGATCAGTGGTCCAGGCAGAAGAAGGAGAAGACTTGGGGGGAGCTCAGAAAGGGTGAATGCTGTATTGAAAAATACTCCATTACTTTTAACTCGGCCTCCTCTGGGAAACTGCTGCTTTGTGCTACAGAGAAGCTGTTCCTAGCTAGCAACTTTCTTTCATCCCTTTAGGGAGCACTTGACAAAAATCTAAGGACATTGTCACAATTGGAATGGGTTGGTAAGCAGTTGGTATTTAGTGGGTATTTAATGGAATGCTCCTCATCCTCTTACAATGCACTAATCAATCCTCACCAGAAAGGATTACCCAGCACCAAAAATCACTGAGGCCAAGGTTGGCAAGCTTTGTACCTTAGAGGCTTACTGGGATTAGTGATTTTTTTTTCCCCTTAATAAATGGCACTCAACACTTCATTTTTCAATATTTGATATTTATTTATTTGTGAGAGGGAGAGAGGGAAGGTATGCACATGCATGACACAGTGCATGGTAGAGCTCAGAGGACAACTTTGGAAATCAGTTCTGTCTACTATGTAGGTTTCTAGGGATTGCCAAGTTTACGAGCACACACCTTACCTGCTGAGCTATCTTGCCGGCTAAGATTCATGTAGCCTTTCAATGTGATGCAATGAGTTAAACTTCTGTGGGTAACTAATGTCCCAGATTTGTATGTGCGAGCATGCACACACACAGACCTTGTGTGCACATGCGTGTACAGTGTGGTAACAGAGGTCAAGGTCAGGTGTCCTGAATTACTCTTTACCTTATATTTTGAGACACAATCTCCCACTGATCTGGACGCTCACTGACTTCAGCTAGAGTGACTGACCAGCGAGCTTCAGGGATCTACTTGTCTCTACCTAGACTCCACCAGCACTGGGTTCACAGATGTGTCCTTCTCGCATTAACCTGGGTGATGGGGATCTGAACTCAGGTCCTCAGGCTTGAACAGTAACCATGTAGCCTACTGAGCCATCTTCCCAGCCCCTTCATCCAGATCTTGAATACCACACAAGTTTGGTGACAACAGGCCCAACAAATTGGTATGTAGGGCGGCTGCATTTTAGATTGAAGTGAGTCGTGTGGTCTATTGGAGCTGGAAGAGTAGAGATGGAAAGCTGGGCAAGCTAAGCATTGTGGAAGTCTGTCCATGAAATCTTCAGGGGATAGATCACCATTCTGATCATGGTGGAAATGTTCTCTCTTAGATCACGCGAGATTGATGAACGATACGCATGCTTCAACATAGCGGTGGGGAGGTTGCCTTTATCATTAGTGTTTTACTTTCCGGGTCCCTGATGACTATTTCATGTGTCAACTCTTTGATATAAGAAGGGCATTGTGAAATGATATCCATTTTCTTACTGCTTGCCGAAAAGGACTCTGAACAATTAGCTGGCCAAGCTCCCGTGGCACCCAGAGAAATGCACAGTTGTAAACCTCGACAAGTGTCTTCAGGGATGAGCTGGGGGTGGCAGCTCCGCAGGGTCATCTTCAGCAGAGGGGGCTGAAAGGGAAATTGAGCGAAGAATGGTGATTGACAGGCCATCCTTTTCTAGCCTTTTGTCAAGTGTCAGCACCTTAATATTTGATGAGTTACATAAATGTTGCAACATTTGCCATAGATTCCTCCCTGAATAGATCCCTTACCTCTGTGCAGACCAATGGGAACTATAACATGATGGTTCCAAGCTCTTGTGTGGTGATTATACATGTCTTATTGTCCTTACCTTTCTACAGTGCAGATCTTTTGCATCTCTATACCAGCCCCATATCCAGATTCCCTTATACAAATTTCAGTTGGAAGACAGAATTCATGTGGTCTCTGTCTCCAGGGACCTAAGACTCTATTTTCTTTGGAAAATGAAATGAAATGTTAGTTCTCACAGCAGCCACTGGCTTTGTAGGTTAAACACAGCACAGTCTAATATGTTGATCCTGATACTCCGTGTAGATCTTCGGGCACAGCAGCAGGGCCCTGGAGAGTTTGGAAAGGCGTGAGATTACTCAGGTGTCAGGTGCACTCAGATATGAATGTTTTTTACATTCGATGCGAATATCTCAGCAGATTGTTGACACACCCATTTCTGATCTTCTATCCATCTTGTTGACACGCCCATTTCTGACTTTATATCTATCTGCTCTTCCTGCTTCCACTCTTCCTGACGCCCTGGAGCTCAAGTCCGAACTTGGTGGTGATGAAGCCGTGGGAATTTCACTTTCTTCCCCAAAGAAATGTCAACTTTATTTCAGCTTTGAATTAATCCGTCCTAGATTCTTTCTCAGTCCCATAAGTATTGAAAGTGTGTTCTGTTACTCAGTGTTGCTCAATGGAATGATTTTTTTTTATGACGTTATATTTTCTCTCTATGATTCTGAGTCTGACTTTCCTGGAAATCAATCTTTCATATCAAAAGAAACATAGTCTCAGGGGTTAAAGACTTTGCCTCCCAAGGATAAGGACTTGAATTCGGATCTTCAGATCCCACATAAAATCCCAAGGCAGAAATGGAAGTGCCCTACAATTCCAAGCCTGGGAAACCCCGGAGCAAGACAATAAAGAGGTAGAACAATCTAGGGTGATTCTGAATGTTACCGTTGGGCCTTCACAGGCACATAAACTCAAGCTCCCAATAATACATACACACAAGACAAATAGAAAGAACATAGGTTCTTACCACAATTGCATTGACCAACATTGTTATTATACATATATTTTTCTTGTTAAAAAACATAGCAAACTATCCATCAGTTATTAAAACATGCTACTCAGAAAGTGGAAGAATTGCAGACACTTCACAAGTGAACTAAATGCCTATCCCTGTTTTGCTTTTTATTTTTTATTAAAACCTCATTCATTTAGCTTGCGCACAAGCTCGCATGCGTGCGTGTGTGTTTGTGCATGCGTGCATGTGTGTGTGTGTCTGTGTCTGTCTGTCTGTCTATCTTTCTGTCTGTCTGTGTGTATCAGAGGGCACTGTGTGTCCCTGTGGAAGACCAAGGGTGACTTCTGGAATCATCCTGGATTGCTTTTACCTCCTTTTAGTTTCACTCTGGGATTTCTCAGGTTCCACCCATCAGAGCCAGAAGTGCAGGCCATTGCTGTTTCTGTCTGGTGTTTTTACATTGGGACCTGGGATCTGAACTTAGGAGCAGAGTCTTAACTCCTGAGCCATCTTCCAGCCCTTGCTTTTTATTTTTAAGACAGGTTTCCTCTAAGTTACTTTGTATTTGCAATCCTCTTCTCTCAGCCCCTGAGCAGTAGGGTTGGATTGTGGGTAAATGTCTCTAAACCCATATCTGTGTGTGTGTGTGTGTGTGTGTGTGTGTACCTTTTGCTACAGAAATTAATAGCCATTTCAGTTTCCTGGCTTCAGCGCCTCAGGTAATGACTTTTTTTCAGCCATGAAAGCAGTACTATCTGCGAGGAGTTCAGTCTTATGACCACCTGGGTACTGATTCTCAATGGAGGAGCTAAGTGTGTGTCTGGAGATGTGTGTGCTCACCATCATTGAACAGTTCATTGTTTTTAAACGTTCATTTTTTTTTTTTTTAAAGCCAGAAGGGCTCTGTCTAAGGAGGACTGAGAAATCCCAAGATGAAGACTATAACGTATGCTTCTTCATTTCAGGACTTCTCAGAGCCTCTACTAAAGGACTGGACACTCATCTGCCCTTTAGGACGGACGGAGAAGGCGGATGTGGTGGGAAAGGGTCATAGGACTGCCTGGGGCAGGAAGTGGGAGTCCCAGCAATAGGAGCAGGTCTCCTTCTTGTGGCTTGTGGCCACCAGGGAACTGCAATCTAGAAAGAGGCGCTTCTGGTGATTGACATGCCCACCTTACAGGTGGCAGAGGAGCTGCCATGCCCCAGAACTTCAGAAGTGTGTTCCCCTTCTTTTCCTTATTGGCAATGGGGCGTTTGTGTATGAAAGAATTCCTGGAGGGGGTGGGACTCCATATTTAAGTCACCACACTGGGAATAATTTGTAGAAATGGCGACATTTGACTTTATGGATGTGTTTTGTGTAATGGCTAACCTGAGAGAGGCGGTGATGTATGAGAATGTGGAATAGTTTTATTTCATGTTGAATTTGGAAATAATAGAACTGTCACTCACAAATTGTTAAGATGAAAGAAATAAACCCTCCAAGAGCCTGGTTTGTGACAAGAAGGAATTAAAGACTTTTCGTCGAGTCAGACTACATGTGATGGGCCCGTGGCAATGAGAGTCCAAAGGAAGATTTAAGTTGGAAATTTAGTTTTGATGTAGAAAAACAGATTTGGTGACTGTGTAGAGAGAAAGAAACATGGAAATGGGATTCTCCAATTGGTCTTCAGTTCTTTCTGACTTTAAACAGCGCACCCACCAATGGGGAATCAGACAAAGTCAGATACATCTGTATACATACACACACACACACACACACACACACACACACGTACACACACACACATACAGGCAAATAATTATCCTTGGTGTATCGTTGGTGGAGAGCTACAGCCATTGAATCTACAAGAATTAATAATAGTCACCAATAGCGTAGAACACCGTGGAGTCCTCTATAGCATGTTTGCCAAGTTGTTCTAACTGGTATGGTTATGTAACAATTCTAAAACATTTCACTTGGGCAGATATTAAGGGATTCGTAACATTTGTCTTGAGAAATGTGGAAGGCTGCCTTTTAGTGTTCTTTAATTTGTGTTCTCTCGTCCCTGGAGACTGGGAAAAATGTCCATTGTATCCCATATAGACAACATGCAGTAAAAAAGGTGCCTGTTGCCTAATTCATTGTTTCAGAGGAGAACTTTGGAATGAATTATTGGGATTTAGACATGGGTTTACCTCACCAAGTTTATAGTCCATAAAGCTTTACCTTGTAGATGTTTATGTACAGAATAAGTTGCACTGTGGCTCAGTCAGAGCAGTGGACACTTAGATAATGTTAATTTCCTGAATATTTCACATGCATGTAATTATTTCAATGATCTTAATGTTGCATAAACCTCTTCCCCCCCATTTCCACATTTAATCTAGTTTGTTTCAATTCCTTGGTCTCTAATTTTTGTGGAAATGGCTTCATAAAGGATTGGAAATAAACTGCCATTTGAGATGCACACTGAAAAAAAGGGAAAGTGGATTTATCTGGATGGGAATTTTTATTTAGAATTACAACTTAATGGCTCTTGTGGTTATTTTTGAATTCATATCAGACTGCAGTTAAAAGTTGGCTGTTTAAATGTGGGGAGGGGGCAGCAGTGTGAAAGTGCTTGCCCTTCCTTTGCTTGCCAAGAAGTGATTTTGTCCTTGGCACCAACAGAGGTCTCCCTTTGTCACTCTCGGTTTGTTTTTCCTTCTGGCCCTGATGAGTTTCACATGCCCAGTGGGGGGATTCCCGCCTTCCCAGTTTTGCTGTATCTGGTGTGGTTTCTGCCCCTATTAAGTCCATCTGTAGACCAGGGCCTCCTCTCCCAAAGGGAAGCTGGAGTTCGAGGAGCAGGAATCCAAGACTTTATCTGTTTCACACTTAGTAGCGCGCCTCCCCCCTCAGAGCAAAGGGGATGTGAGAACTTGGGCACTCTAGGAACTTGAAGCTGGCGGTTCCAAGGGAACCCATGGTGTGGAGCCCAAGGGTGGAAGGCGCTTGCTTGTGTGGAACGTGGGCTCTGGTGATGTCCGGATCTGGATCTTTGGGTCCTTTGCTTTTGGCTTTTCCAAAAGTCTCCTAAGGCATTCAGAAAAGTATGTGAATGTTATGTTCGCACGCGCCTTTGAGTTTCATTTGGTGGTGAGTTAGCACATTGCCTGAACCTTTGGCACACCAGCAACTTGTTTGTTTACAGCTTCATTGCCATGGAGACTGGGGAAAAAGCCAGTGCTCCACAGAAGTCAGATGCCTACACAACTCCTGTTTCCTATTTTGGCTTAGTATGTTCTTGGGAACTTAGTTCTGGATAATCTTAAAAATTTAGAATAATACCCCTTCTGATTCCCCTGTCCCTTCCTCAGTTACAGAAGGGGTTGAAAGTGGCTTGAGGTGTGGAAACCCCCATGACCCATGGTTTTGGGGTCCCCTCATGTTCCTCTTAGCAGTCCTAAATGGGCTAATAGGGGTAATCACAGAGTTCAGAGAGGAGAGAAGGAACTTCTAGAACGTGCTCTTTGCTCATTGAAGACCCATGGACTTCCGAATGAGGACTTAACGAAGTTGGGTTTTACGTTTTCTTCTTCTTTTCCTCTTCCTATTACCTTTCTTCCTGTGATAGAACTCAGAGCCTGGCACATGCCAGGCAAACACTCCACCACTGAGCTCCAACTCCTTCCTTGCTCGAAGCAGCTTTTATTACTGTCTAGGGTACCGATGTGCAGGGATAACACAAGTTATTATGGGCTTTCTTAATTTTTCCATCTGTTCTTTAAAAATATCATTTAAAATGTTTGTAGTAATTTTTGGGAAAACAGGGAGGGGGGGTCTGCTCCCCAGATAACTGTGCTAACTTGTGTACCCAAACACAAACACATTCATAGATCTTTGTACACACACACACACACACACACACACACACACATCGCTATACTGCTGTGTACACATGTACACATAGTCATTTTTTTAAAAAAATTGATTTTTGCTGTTATTCTTTTATTGCTGACTCATCCAAGTCAATACATGCAACCCTCCTTTAAAAGCATAGCTTTCGTGCACCATTCTTTAGTATCAACATGCAGTATTTGAACATTTTCATCTTGTGTGACAATTGGGTTTGTGATATTTCTACAGCATTGCAGGATCCACCCATCTATGCACATGCTTTTATTTTTGTAGGTGAAGTGGTTAAAATAATGAGGTTCCCAGATCAGACAGTACTGCAGTACTCACGGTATCAATGTGACCACTGAGATTTGAACCTTTAGGCACACCTGTGAAGTATTATTTAGTTAAAGTAGGTCCGAGTGAGCCAGTAGGAGAGAGAGTGGGCAGGTCCATTCCCTGGGCGGTGGATAAGACAGAAAAGGATTTAGTGGGAATTCAGCAGACTGCCAGGATGGATAGATAACCTGTCAGCTTTCCTGTGGATGTGGTGTGACCAGCGGCCTTGCCTCCACTGGTACCTCTGCTGCTGAGATGGTGAACTGTAACCTGGAGGATTATAAACTGGAATCTACACCCTTGTTCCTGTCTTCCTGTCAGCAGCAAGAAAGATGAAAGTTGAAAATCAAGGCGTTTAGGTGAGTGTCTGTGGAAGTATATTCCACAGTAGAGTGGAATATACTTCATAAGATCTTTGTCTGGATGTTGGGCAAATGCATGCAGAAAATTTACAGAAAAAGGCAATGAAGACTATGCAAACAATAAACATTTCTTACTTATGAAGCACTCAAGAGTCAGGATTTTTGCTAAAACAGTCTATTTCATAGAGAAGGGTATTGTTTGTCATCTTACAAATTGTTCCTGGGCTTGAAAAATAGTTTTTGCTTGATCTAAAGAGGAGAAAGAAGAAAAAAGCCTCTAGTTACGGATCAGTGAAATTATAAGAATTTGGGAAGCTGTGGATTTAGAAAGTGCATGTATGTGGCCAAAATGAGAGCTCTCGGGTTCTGGAGGTAATTAGAGAGTAAATACTCCTCTGCTGCTTCTTGTCAGGTGTTTGAGGTGAGCAGTGTCTGGCAGGAGAGTGTGGTTGATTGTTACTGCACAGGTGTGATCACGGAGGGCCAGAGTGGGGTAAGTTACCCCACAGAGCTCCCTGTCGTGTCCTGAACCTGAAAGATGGCCTGGTTATTGTGAATGCTTAGGAGTTGTGTTTTTTAAAAATGAGCGAAATACTGTAAGGCTTCTGTCTGTACATTTGTTCCATGCATGCTGGACCCAAAGATGAATTGATTGTAGTTCCTTTTGGCACTTTAAGGCAGACAGAAAGCTACAAAGCATTTCATTCAAGGAAGCTAATCCATCAATCAATTAATGGAATTCACAAGGCAAAGTACAAATGAGTTTAGTGAAGAAGCGGCCCCAGAATGTGAGTTATTTATTTTTTCTAGTTCTGTCTTGTCAGTGTGCTGGGAAAGCATGTTTAGGGCAGTGCTGTACCTGTGCTTAATGATTAGGGAATTGGTCAGTTGATGATTTGCAAATGGTATGATTTGATGATGGTATGAGTGTTACCCCTCAGATGGAGTTTGTTGGGCTTTGGGCAGTGAGAGTAACTGTCGCCTGCTCTAGCAAGCAGACAGTCGATTCTCCCATCCTCTGCAGCTGCCTCGGCTGGATGCAAATCTCAAGTCTGTCACAGCTCGTTTTCTCCTTATAGGTGTGGATGTGCCTTGATTACTCTCCTGGGAGATTTTGAAGTTAAAATTATTGTTTTGGAATTAGAAAATGTTAATGAGGGCAGAAGGTGTCTGGGAAGGATGGCTTGCCAGCCTGGTGTCTGCTCCCCTCTCCATTCATGGGGGGCGGGCGGTTATCCAACAGCTTCTGTGGCACTCAGAAAAGTCAGCAGCCTGGTGTGTGTGCGTGTGTGTCTAGACACATGGGAAGCTGAGGCAGGAGTAATTGATGCATGAAGGTAAAGCACAAATGAATTTGAGGGCAGCCTGGGGTATGTAGGGCAATTTGAGGTCAGCTTGGGCTACATAGCAATTCCCTGTCTCAACCAAACAGGAGCTGGAATCTATGTAAGTCAGTGTGGAGTTCTTGCATAGCATTCGCAAAACCTTGAATTTGACCCCCAGCTCTGCAAACATCAACAGAAACAAATACTCCCTCCAAACAGAGGCCTAAGAAGGTTAAAGGTTAAAACAAGATTGGCTCCAATGCCACGTGACCTAGTAATTGCACTGACCCATCCCCACATTGGGATTTTACTTCTTGTCTAGGCTCACTTCATCGATTTCCTAATTGATTATTTTCTCTGGCCTTCCACAGTTTGCAGTTCCCAGCAGGTAAGCTCCTCTTCCCAGTTAATATGCTTGATCAGTCTGTGGTCATTTGCAACATTTTACTCTTTGAAGACACAGTTCTTGGGCTGCAGAGATGGGTCAGGGGTTAAGCCTTTGCCTCACAAATAAAAAGAACCTGAGTTAGATCCCCAGGTCTCACTTAAAAATTTGGAACAGAAACGGCAGCAGCCTGTGATTCCTGCCCTGGAAGGCAGAGTGTGGGAAACCCTACAGCAAAGCAATAAGGAGGTAGAACAATCCAGTGTGATTCCAGATGTCACTCTTGGACTTCCACAGGCACACACACCCATGTCCCTCTGGTGTACACACACACAAATTCTTTTAGCATTTTAAAATTTTCATGACTGTTGCAAACTATCCAATATACCATGGTTACTGTTTCTTGCTAGTTATTGGTCTTTTTATTTTTATTTAGTCGTGCCAACATAGCATTGCTGGAGAAACATGTATCTCATAATGGAATTCTTCCTTCTGCTAGTGGAGTTGATATTGTGCAACAGTCTGTTTAAATGCTCAAGGTCTTACAAATAGCTTCCCCCTAAAGCTCATTTCCATTGGAACATAAACAGGCACGTTCGCCCCTAAGAACTCAAAGCTTCCCAGTACATTAGGATCAGGCCTGTCTGACAACTCCATCACTTCCAGCTTGCTCTCCAAAATTGTGTTGGAGTCGGTGATACTCTCTGCTGAGCAAGTGGCACTACTGATTCAGTGATTCAGTGACTGTGCGAACCTCACCCCCAATGTGAGGGTGTCATTGACATTGAACTAGGCAAGTTCCCAGGACCTTAGCATCCATGGAAGGGCTTCCCTGTTCCTTAACTGGAGCTTGTGGGCGTCTGGTATTGTGTGCATGCAGTGCTCTATACCTTTACATCTTTCTTCAGTCTCTGTTTACTTCATATCAACATGTTTTATTTTTTCTGCCACTGAGTCCTGAGTCCTGAGTCCTGCACATTTTCTACTTTCTATGGTGGCTTCTTGCCTGTTTTTGTTTTTTTTTTTTTTAACCTTCTGTCTTCAAGGAGTATTGCAGAATCTTCTGTATTTAAACGCCAGTAGAGCTTAAATTTTATTCCATCCTCAAAACCGCACTTTGCATAGTGTGGTCAAGGTTAGACCATTGAGAGTGATCCTGTCGATCAGAGCTACACACAGAAAAGTTCTGATAGACATATTTGACACATTTTGTTAAATTTAAGCTTTTCTGTGGAATGTCAGGAATACCATTTCTTTTAGTCAACAAACAGTAAAGTGTTTTCTTGGTAGTTCCATTTTGTGGAGATCCACACAGCACCCTCGAGCAGGGCCCGGCAGTGATGAAGATGTTCCACTTGTGTTGGCTAACCCACTAGCCACTAGCCACCTGTGGCCTCTGAGCATTTGAAATATGGCTAGTGGGGCCAAGGAGCTGAATTTAATTTGATTCAATTTAAATTTAAGGACACATGAGACTGGTGGCTGGTGAGTTAGGCATTGCAGGCAGAGACTTTGGCTGTTTCAATCTTGATCTTTCTCTCTCTACTCCCAGCAATCTTTATTAAAGTGTCTGTGCAATAGCAATACCTTTTTTAGGCACTGAGGATGCTAAGTACATATTAGCTTCTTCCAGGATGGGGCGACTGTGACCGTCCAGCAGAACAACTGGGAAGGTCCCTGTCCTCATGAACACAGGGCAGTAAATGTGATGTGGGCGGGGCCAGTAGGCAGCAGGGAGACATAGAAGGGAACTGAGGGCCAAAACAGAGCATACCAAGATGGCGCCTAATATCCCAGAAGGTGGTCACTGCAGATACTAGTGTTATGAACCATAGGTGACAATCACTCAGTGACAGATCTGTTTCTAGGTTCTTGGCTCTTGGCAGATCGTAATAAAAAAAAATATTCTATTCTTAGGAAAGTTTCTTGTGGTGAGCTCTGAAGTTCTGTTACTCTTTCCATTTCTCTTCTTTCAGACACGACACTCAAAAAGTTGTGAGATTTTTAAGTATCATTTGCGTTAGCTTATTTGGGTCTTAGCGACTGCGGTGATGGATCCTGCTTGGCAAGTTGACAGTATCTACAATCAACCAAGGGACAAGGCTGCGGGAACATCTGTGATTGTATTAATTGAAGTGGGAGGGTGGACCTGAGATTTGGGCCGCACCTTCCAGTAGCAGCTCTGAAATAAGGAGGTGTCGGGATAAGCTGTTCATTTTGCCTGCTTGCTCTCTGCTGTGTTGGTGAGTTCCCGTCAGCTGCTGCCATTGCTGCTGCTGCTATGGTTTGCTGAGTCAGAACCCAGCTTCTAGGAATCCTCCAGGCCTTCAGCACCACGTTGGAAGTGCAGAGGCAGCAGCTATGTGGGCTGAGGGGCTCCCAGGTCCTCAGCTGCTCCAGGACAAGCACACGCCATTAGACTATCCAGCCTGTATTGCACAAGCGCATCTTATAACTTCTTGCACTATATGTGCATTCTTAGTTCTGTTCCTCTAGGGGATCCTGACGAGTGCCCAGTGCAGGGTGCAAAAGAAACTTGTTTGTTCACACCTTCTACAAAAGCTGGCTGGGTCCCCTCTTTGATACGGTGCTTTCACTGGAGTATGTGACCCATTTGGTTCCAGTTCCCATGAAGCATATCTTACTAGGACAATCCGGTGAGGGAGTTGAGAGTTCACCAGTGGAAGACCTATTAGAGCCTTGAAGGAAAGGAGTGGGCCTGTGAGCTGTGATAATTGTCTGGAACTGCTTGACTTATGGGTGAGTGAGGGTCTCAAAGTCATGTGATCAGTGAGGGGCAGAGAATTCTAGGCAGTGAGTACCAAAACCACGCAGTGTGAGAAACAAATGGATTGTGCCAATAGCTGGTGGCAACTGCAGAGGCCAGAATAAAGTCAGGGGGATGAATTCTGACAAGGAGGGAATCGGGAAGGAAGGAGCTAGGTCCTGTGCAGTCCTGCAGGATTTGCTAATGAGGATGGTAAACAATCGTCATTCAGTGGGCTCAGTAATATCTTGGTTGCTGTTTCAGAAGTTCGTAAACTTTTCCTCTGTCTTAGAAGTTAAGGCATACTTCCTATGGCCAGTCCAGTTGCTATTTTGAGACACCCCCATTTTGGCCATAGATTAAAATCCATTAGCAAGTTGCACAGGGTTCTGCATTCTCCAGAGAGTGCTTGAAGCTAAGTAAACCGGATGGATCCTTGGAGAGACCAAAGTGGAGGGGATAATGCTGCACAAGTAGGTTTCGACTCCAGGTCTAATTTTAAGAGTGAGACTCCCTGCGAGAGGCAGTAATTGGCCAGAAGAATGTGATTGCTCCTAATTGCCTTCCTAATTACAGACACGGATGTTGGGGGCCAAAGGCCTAGGGTTTGGCACTGTACATCACAGTCGACTTGTCCCTAGAGAGCTAGGATTAAAATACCTCCTCAAGATGAGCCTATTTTCACATCCCTCTAGCTAGCAAAGATGCAGATAGAAGGTGAGGGATAGAGGTTATGCAAATGCTCTTCTAAGTAGACTTCATGCAACTTAGGGAGTAAGACGGTCCTCTGAACCTTCTAGAGTTAGGAAGATTGGTTGCTTCTCTTGTCTTAGCTCTTGATCAGTATCAGTAGAGTTGAGTGATTGTAGATTTGCTGTGAGTTAGTTGCCTGACCATATTTGGTCTTTTCTGTCCAGTCATGGTTCTGTTATCTCATAGGTGATGGCTTGTTGTCCAACCTTGAGGTCTGAGTCCAGTGTAACCTGCCCTTAGCATTGCAGGTGTAGGGAGGGGTTTTATATATATAATACATATGCCAGCATTTGCAGCAGAATTGGGTATCATTGACTTATTTGTCGCATCCTTATTCTTTGTTGGGCCATCTCCCTCTTAAAGGACTGCTGTTTGAGTCTTGGTCTCAGGCCTCCTCTGTAGAACTCAAGCTAAGATACTCAGTCTTAAGAAACACTGATAGAAGGACGCCATCGTAACAATTTCATTGAGACAGAAATTCAGACATGGAAGTCATCCATGGAGTCTTTAAGAGTGTTTCTCCGTATATGAGACATTCAATTAGACTGTGTCATGTCTCATTGAGGTGTGACAAGTTGGTTTGGCATGATCAGCTCTGAGTAAGTGTGACCACGCTGCTTTGTTGTTTGGTGCTAAGGATTTTTGTGAAGCTGGAAAGCACCTGGATCTTGGATAGTGGACAGACTGCAGCAAGACCTTCTCTCAAGAAGTATAAAAACCAAATCCAAACAAAAATCCAGCAACATTAGAAAAAGTTTTTTTTAAATAAATCTCAGCGGTGCAAGAGTTAACAAATCTATATATTAATGGGTTTATGAAAAATAATTTTCACTATAGGAGCTTTTTCAGATAAAACATTTAAGGATGACTTAGGTACATGAGAACTTACTTTTTTAAGCTAAATGATAGATATAAAAATCAGCAGTTTGATGACTTTTAATCTATTCTAGTCTATTCTATTTTTTTAAAATAATGTGGAATAGTCTGAGATATGTGGATCCATTATTTTGAAATACCATGTCTTTCCCAACCCTGACCCCTTCTCTGAATAAAAATGTGATTGTGGCGGGGCCTTTTTATCTGCATTATAATTGTCTTCCCTAACTATAAACAATTTTCAGTGAATTATCATAATGATATAACTTATTAAATTAGTTCAATTTATTATTTGGCTAATTTACACATTTTGGCTTTTTTAAATTTATTTTTGCATGCGTGTGTACATGAGAAAGAGGCTACTTGAGAGTGTGTGCCTGTGGAGGCCTAAGGGTGATATTGGAAATCATCTTGAATTGCTCTGTGTCCTTATTTCTTTGCTCTGGGTTTTTTTCAGGCTCTGCCTCCCAGGGCCTGAATCACAGGCTGCTGCTGTATCCTTCCAGCATTTTTATGTGGAATCTGGGGATCCCAACTAAGGTCCCTTGGCTTTGTAAGGGAAAGGCTTTAGCTCTGAGCCATCTCTCCAGCCCGACCTAAATATTTTAATCAACACAGTAATAATCTGTAATCACTAGTATGATCTCGTTGAATGAGCAGTGATTCATTTCTTAAGCAAAATAGCATAGTAGTCCAGTTCTGTCATTGAAGCACATCATTTAAAAGTCTCCAATGTGACCTTCAGACCTGTAAAGCCAGTGGAGAAAGTTCTTCATGTTTCCATTTCCCTTTGTCTTTCATTTAAAACCTTTGCTCTCCATGGATACACATATACCCATATCTTTTTTTTTTTTTTTAATTTTTTTTATTTATTCAACTGTGCGCATGTGCGTGTGTGCGTGTGTATGCGCGCGCACGCGCGCGTCTGTGTGTGTGTGTGTGTGTGTGTGTGTGTGTGTGTGTGTGTGTGTGTGTGTGTGTGTGTAGAACCATGGACGAATTCGTGAACCACCATGGACGCCTCCACCTCCTTCTGCCCCGGGATTCACAGGCTCCGCCCTACCAGGACCGGAAACGCAGGCCGCCCCAGCTTCCGCCTGGCGTCTATACGTGGGATCTGGGATCCGAACTCGGACCTTCCGCCTGCAAGGCGGAGGCTTAACCCCTGAGCCACCTCTCCAGCCCCCACATATACCCATATCTGTATCAAGTGCTTATTTCTCCAGAGCATCTCTTGGATAATGTAATGGACCAATCAATGCTATTTCAACAATATATTAAGACAGGGCTTTAGTCAGTGGCTTGTCCATGTGTTATACCATTCTCTACTTTGATTAAACCATTAAGCCAGGCAAATGAACCCAGCCTTCCTAGATTGTAGTTGATATTAAGCATTCATTTAGTTGTTGATTTCAGATGTGTGCAAAGAAGTTTAGTATGAAACTAAAGTAGCATGTCAAGTGAGCAGAAGTGTGACAGTTTAGAGGGGTGAACATTGCTGTTGACGGAGATACTGTGGACTAAGGAATAAGACTTGGGGCACCACAGGAGAGTCACAGACCTTGGAAGGCAATCCAGGGCAGCCCCTTTATAGGCAGGCAGGTGGGGTTCATTGCAGAGAACCTTCACACTGGGTTTGATACCTTGAAATGGAGAGTGCTGAGAGGTTAATGGAATACCCTGGGATGTCCTGTTGGAGAGATCCCATTGATCTTTGACTGTTTGAGGTTGAAGGTTTGTCTGAGGCACAGATGTGGGTGATCTCAGAGAATCGCTGGGTTCCCAGGAGCTGGAAAGAGAAGGGAATACTGTAGTGAGGCGGGCAGAGGTGAAGAGTGAACAGTCATGTCACGTGAGGGTCACGTGAGCGAGAAACTCCCCAGGAAGCATAGCAGTGGATACTGTGCTTGGAGTCACATGCCCTGCTGTCCCCATTCCCAGAGGTGGTCTGAGCAGTGCCATGGAGGGATGACTCCATCTGCACATAGCTGGATGGACCAGTAGCGCCTGTCAGTCATGGGATAAGTCTTTCCTCTTTTTCTTCGTTGCTTCCAAAGAATTGCCTAATGCATATGATTATGAGTGGATTTTCTGATTCTAAGACGATATGTTCTTAACCAGAGAAACGTGGGAAAGGAAAGCGTAAGGAGGGAGGGGACACAGGACACTGTAAATTCAGCAGATATTATATATAACAAACATTCAACATCTCTGACCTGTCTTACTGTCCAAACGGGCACATCCAGGTCCACTTAGTTGGGCATCTGGGTCACTGCTCCCTTTTAAGTCTCCAGTGCAAGGTGCTTGGAAACCAGGAACTTGATAATTTCATGTGGGGACTGCTCAATTTCTTCTGCCTTTCCATTACATGCAGACACCACCATCGTTAACCGCCCAAGCCCGTTTGCTCTCATCACAAGATATAATTCTCCTCAGGAATTTAGTATGCATATCCTTGACCTTTTTTGGGAATTAAAAATTATCTTGAAACTCACCTCTACATCTGTAATTTCGGTGGTGTGCTCACGCACAGCTTAATAGTCTGAAAACGGATGAATTTAAAATTAGAGAGTTGAAGGTCGTAACCCAGCAGTGATAACTCAGGTAATGAAATATTCATTTCCAACTCCAAAGTGGCACTATATATCAATATGTTGTCACTGTCTGTCATTGTTACGTAGGACGCAGGTATATTTATGCATTTATAAATAGCCAGGGGGTGGGGGGAGAGGCTAATTACATGCAAGAACGCCACAGAAATGTTCGTGGCTCTGCCTCTAACTGGCAACTGCTCACCATTTTTCCAAGCCATGTTTATGAATTAAGTATGGGTTCTGCACATTAACCTCTGGTGTGTTTAGTTTGGAGAATGATGTAATTAGCGGGAGGACAGTTCAGGAGATATGCGTGCTATTTTGGGCCATGTCCACACCAGGGTTTGTTTATACAACATGTAAAACGAAGTACGTAATTTAGTACTTACTTAGGACAATTAAACCAAAAACCCTTTGGTTTGAAAAATCTAGAACATTATACAAGAGCCATATATTTATTTAATTAACTTCACCAATTAAGAATGTATTTACATTAGCAAAAATCAATATAATTATCCAGATAATTCAGGCTAATTAAAGTCCTTCCTACATTCTTAGACTTCCTTTAGTTGCCTGTTTTTGGTAACATAGGACTTCTTGCTATTAAATTAGCTTTATCACCTTGCTCTACCTGTCCTTAGCTGGTAGTGCCTGCCTGACAAATGCATGTCTTTTAGGAACAAATAAAATGGGAAGTAGAAAGCATTGTAAGTCACAATAAAAGTGCGATGGTACTTCCATTGATATCTCAAAAATGTGAACTCTTAAGCATCTTTGAACGGGTACGTGCTTTCCTCCATGTATGTGCACATGTTATGCATGCTCACTTGTGTATTGTTGGTCAGAGGTAACGTGTCTTCTCCAATCATGCATTGCCGTGTGTATACTTGTGTATGTGGGGGGCATGTGTACATACAGACTGGGTGAGCACAAGTGTTTGCATGACTCGTGGATGTATGGAAGTCAGAGGATAATCTTCTGAATGTCATTCCTTGCCTTTCCACCCCAAGTCCCGATGAGCTCTTCATTGCTAGGCTTCATTCATAGGCCAGGCTAGCGGGGCCCCGAGCTTCTGGGGGTCCCGTAGGCATGCTGAGTTCATGGAGGCTTAAGTACCTGAATCTTGCTCTTTTCTTTTCTTTTTTTTACCATGGGAACTGGGGATCTGACCTGTAGTATTAGATGTTCATGGCGAGCGCTTTATCATGTTATGCTTGAGGCAGGGCCTCCTACTGAACCCAGAGGAGGAGGATTTGGCTAGACTGGCTGCCGACCGACCCCATGAGTCCTCTTATCTCCATCTTCTCTGCACCGGGATTATAGGCCTGGGCCTCTAGGACCCTGGTACCCTGCCTTTCAAAAATATTTTTCCGTGGTGGTGGGTATCAAACTGTTCAGGTCCTCATGCGTATGTGACAAAACACTTTACAGAATGGGCTGCCTCCCCAGCCCCCAAGCAGGGAGTCGTCCTATGTAGCTGCACATCAGGAACATTGAGGCTTTGAGAGGAAGCCGTGTAAAGCAGGACTATGTTAGTGTCATGGACACCACCTACGCCAATGTAGGAAGCAGAGCAGATTCTACGGCAGCTTTTCTGTTCTTTGAATCCTGTCTCTAGCCTGGTGGGAAAAGGACCATCCTTGGTCCTCTGGGAAAGTGACACCTCTAGTTAGATTTATAAATAAATGACACCCAGTTGAATGTCACATGTAGGTTCTAGTCTTTTTTTTTTTTTTTTTTTTTTTTTGAGTCTTCTTATCATGCACTAGGGAATATATAGGTATGTGTATATGTGTACACACATATACACATATATATGATAGTTTGATATATAGGTGTCATCTTGACAATTGAAGGCTGAGCTCTGGACACATTTGTGAAGGATTAGTAGTTAACGCAGGCCTGCAAGAGATTGTCAGATCGATACTGGAAGATATAGCCGTAGTGGTTGGGACCATCCCCAGACAGGTAGAGAGGATGGGAGAAGCTGGTTCAGGGAGCGGCTGTGCTTCAGCGCATGCCGGATGGATTCACTGTCTGCTGAGTGAGGTCTGCCCCTCGTTCGCAATCCTGTGGGCATGGTGCGGCCAGTTCCCTGCATTCATAGTGTTAATATGGGCTCTTTTACCAAGCTGGACTAACCCAGAACTCTCACCGAGAATTGTGAGAAAGCATAGAACCCTTGTTCTCTAAAGCTCTTTGATCATGAATTTATCAGCAACGTGCAGACACTGCAACAGTACGTATTTCTCTTTTTTGTCTTATAATCTGACTCGGAGTGAAGTGGGTGTTTTCAGATGGGTGGGCACTTCACAGGGGGTGTTAAAAGAGTCTTGAGGCAATTAGTATTTCTCTGGGCTTTGCTAAATTCATTTAGTTATTATTATTTTTCCCCCTTCTTGACCGTTCCTAGCATTTGTGGTGTGAGAAGAGACCAGAGATGATGATGGCTTGGGCTCACCTCATAGCACGACGCCATAGTGAAAACAATGTCAGGATCTGGCCATAGGCTGATGTGTTGCCTTGGGCCTTCTGAGCTCTTTTATCACCATTTGCTCATTAGTTTAAGGGCTTTATCTCAAAAGGACTTTGAGAAAAAATTTACACAACTAGGCTGCCCATTATACTTGCTGTAGGAGGTAAAGGGTTGTCAGAGAGTTAAGGTAGGAAAGAGTAGAAAATAAGAAAGCATCCATTCCAGAACTGGATCTATCTTGTCAGGAACAGATATGCATATTATTTTGGGAGGAAAAAATGCTTATTTTTGCTTTTATGCTTCTATTTTTATCATTAGTTCATTTTTTAAAAAAAATCAGAAATGACATATGCCTATCACATTTTGGAACTAATATGTTTTAAAATAATTATTCTCTGATTAGATGGTGTCAATTTAGAATATGCTAAAATGGAGGCACATTATTACCATTATATCTTTGAAATGTTCCACTGGGAATGGAAGCTGTCCTCAAGGTAACGGTTGAAAAGATGGGGAGCAAACATCCATGTGCTGAATTCTTCCCACATTACCTCTCTGGTCTTCCATATCTTCTGGTAGTTTTTCTTTTTTATTATTATTATTTATTCAATTGTGCGTGTGTGTGTGTGTGTGTGTGTGTGTGTGTGTGTGTGTGTGTGTGTATGAAGAACCACGGGCGAATTTGGGAACCACCATGGACCACCTCCATCTCTTCCGCCCCGAGATTCACAGGCTCTGCTCTACCAGGACCAGAACGCAGGCCGCCCCCGCTTCCGCCCGGCATCTATACGTGGGTCTAGGATCCGAACTCAGGACCTTCTGCCTGCAAGGCAGAGGCTTGACCCTTGAGCCACCTCTCTAGCCCCATCTTTTGGTAGTTTTTCTAAGTCAAGTACACTTGCAGTTTTTATCATCCCCAAAGTGAACATAGTTGGTGGTCTGATATCCCATTTGGCATGTGCTTTATAACCTATGTCTGAAACTCTCAAATATTCTTCCTTATTAGCTGCATTTTTCTTGTGGAGGACAGGAGAAGAGAGAACAAGGGAGAGGGGAAGAGAGTGGATAGAGAGGGAAATGAATTATGGTAGAGAAAATTCCTAGTGACCTTTCACGTGCCTTTGTGTTTGCTGTTGATAGTTTGAAGAAAATTACTTTGGACTGATTCCAGACTGTTGAACAGCCCAAGTACCTACTATTGCCTTTTCTCTTGCTTGCTTCTGAGTTGATCTCAGGCAACTGTGGTAGAATCAGAGTCTGTGTTAGAAGCATTCCTAGGCTGGGTTCAGCCGATGGGTTACATGAGTGGTGTGAGAAACGCTGAAGATTCTGAACAGTTTTTTTTTTTTTTAAGTTTTATTTTATTTAAGTGTGTGTGTGTGTGTGTGTGTGTGTGTGTGTGTGTAGAACCACGGGCGAATTCGAGAACCACCATGGACGCCTCCACCTCTTTCTTGTTTACTCCGCCCCCGGATTCACAGGCTCCGCCCTACCAGGACCAGAAGCGCAGGCCGCCCCCGCTTCCGCCTGGCGTCTATACGTGGAGTCTAGGATCCGAACTCAGGACCTTCCGCCTGCAAGGCAGAGGCTTAACCCTTGAGCCACCTCTCCAGCCCCTGAACAGTTTCTTTTCTGATTCTCAGTGGCTTGTGGAGCCAGGCCCCCCTGGGTACCACGTGAACAGTGCCGACAGGAACATGATGACCGTGATTCTTTTGAGACCCTTTAAAGGGTCTATCACTGGTCCTGCTACCTGTGCCTGCAAATGTATGTTGCTCAACCTCGGCCTGATTTGCATTTTCAGGAAAGCTTTTAATCTTGGTATCATGGGCGTTATATCATGGTGGTTCTCCAGGAGCTGTTGAAAAGTCAGTTTGTTCTTCAGAACTTTTTTTTATATATAATACATTTTTTATTATTATTTCAGCTCATACAAACTTAATAGGTACACCAGTTCCCTCCCTCCCTCCTCCTTCCCGCGAACCCCCTGCTCCCCCTCCCCTCACCCCTCCCTCCCCATCCCCCTGTGCCTCCCGCCCCGATTCCCAGAGTCCTTTCTTGTGCATGCCTGACTCTCCTCTGGGCCCTCCTCTCCGATGACGTACAAGGACCCAGTGGCCTTTCCCTGAACCCTTTCTCGTGTTCCCCTTAAGCATAGGAACACTATTGTGGCTGTCAATCCCTTGCCTCCAAGGATCTTGGTGCCTTTAGCAAATGCTAGACTTTGTGAGGTCAATAGTGTGTTGGACATTGCGCCGGGCATGCAATGTCCGATTATGATTGCTTCGGCCCTAACTTGTGTGGAGTATCTTGCAAATCATTGCTCCTTCCATCCTTTTGCTCTTACACTCTTACCGCCCCCTCTTCTGCAAATGTCCCTGAGCTTCAGGATGGGGAGAGATTAGGCTGGCCTAGTTCTAGGTGGTTGATATAGAGTCTCCGAAGTTCTGGATAGTGGTTCGTTGATTTTTTTTTTTTTTTTTTTTTTTGCAGTTTTGTTGCTCCTGTAATGCCCTTCACTCCATCGTGATGGGCACTGTATGTCACCCCCTGGCCAGAGACAAAAAGCTGTTAAACTTGAGTCTTATTATAAGAGCACATTCAAGGGTAGATGTAATACTTATACCCAAAAGTGGAATCGCAGGGTCATACGGCGTTAGGCAATGGGAGGGGCCAATCACCCATTTGCAAAATGGTTACTTTTTAATCTGCCGGATTATATGCCCTCCCCTTCTGGTGAGTTCATACCCCCTTAGTTGTAAATGATCAAGAACGAATTGTGAACTTAACTAGGTGTCAACATTACTTTCTTGGTTGATTGATTGACTCAAGGGGCTGTAAATCTGTGTCCCTTGTTGAAGGGAGTTCCCTTCTTAGACAGACTCTGCTGTCTGTCATGGCTTTATTTGTGAGTCTTGGCCACCCTTGGAATTCTGGTCAAAGAGATGCAGTTAAGCTGCCTTGTCAGAAGGTCTTGTCTCTGCTGCTTTACTGGTGCTCTGAACAGAGCCTGGTGGAGGGCAGGGTGTCAACTTTCTACTTTGTTGGGCAAATAGATGGCATCTGTTGGCTATCTTCCCTAAGTCTCTGAGGCTCTGTCTCCAGTGTGTGGAGACAACCATCTCTTGTTTCTCAGAATCAGCCACATCAGACCACTCCTGCCTTGAAAGTAACAGTCATGTATTCACCTGATTCAGATTCACATCAGTGTGCTGTGCATGGGGCCTTCTTAGGCTTCTATTTCAAGGTATGAGACAGACATTCAACTTCCGAGGACTGCCACTAATTTTAAAATAAATATTTGTAGCTCTATTAAACGGAGCGCATAAGACTACAGAGAGCACAAATTATATTGCATATCTGAATGCTAAAATGCATGAATGGCAACCTGTGAACATTTTATTAGCATATCACTAGATCTTCAAGCAGGTGTGACAATGATCATGATGGTTCAGATTGTCCCAGGAGTGCCCATGACATTTGTGAGCTATTCAGAGCATCTCTTGTGATTGATTTCTGATGATAAGAGATCAAGTTCTGCTACCAGTTCTCCTCAGTTCATAGGGAAAGAACTGCTCGATATTAAACTCAGCAACCAGAGTCTGATATTAATGGAAAGTATTTAGCTTGTTTTGCCTTGCAAGGTCAGAGATCACTGAAGTTCTGGCTAGTTGGTTTTGGACCAAGTAGTTGCTAAGTTTTATGTAAAGAGTGTTTGCTGCAAGGCGCTTCTGGCTTTGTCAACCAGTGTTTTCCTGAAAAGAATCTAGTCAGTCCCATGAAAGCAGCCACAAATGCTGTATGAACAATTGTTCATGGGTACATTATAATAAAACTATGTAGAAACACAAAAGTGTGCTGAATTAGGTCCATGGGCCACAGTCGCTCACCTCTTGTTAAGAAGGTTTTCCTTCTAAGATTCACACCTTATCCAGGTGGATATATTGTCAGTGTGTCACTGGCGACTTGAGACTTATTTTTTGTTGCCATTTAGTGTATGTTTCTTGCAATTTTGGGGGTGCTTTCCCACACTTCATATTACATTTGATTTTAAAACCATTAAACAATAGTATAATACAAATATGATTACATCCTTATATCCTCTCTTACAATTGGGTAAGGCAACATCTGGATTGGGTAGGTGTTATAATTGCTGCTGGAGTTCAGCATAAACTGTTATGCAGCACAGCAGAGGCCAATACTGGCTTCCTCCTTGCTGAGATTCAATTCTTCCTCCTTTTGCTGTTAGTACATCTACAGAACTTTTTTCTTCTCCCTTTCCATGATCTTACATAGCTAAAAGACTCCCATGTCTGTGTTTAGGTATTTTATTTGACATGTGCAAAGAGTTCAGAATATGGTGATAGGGGTTTATTTGCAGATAGTGGTAATGTTGTTCCAAATCTTGTGGCTATTTTCATAAGCATCTATTGTGAGTGAGGTGCAATCAAGAGGATGCTTTAATCTTTATCCATTAACCCACAAGAGTGGGTT
Source organism: Typhlomys cinereus (assembly GCA_023101885.1). Lineage (NCBI taxonomy): Eukaryota > Metazoa > Chordata > Mammalia > Rodentia > Platacanthomyidae > Typhlomys > Typhlomys cinereus. The sequence continues at coordinate 1,248,805 of JALPQD010000084.1, read as the reverse complement.
CCCATAGCTGGGGGTTTTGCTCTAGCCGAGGACCCATGTAAAACATCATCTAGGATTTCTCTGCTTCAACAGTTTTTTCTAAGAACCATCCCAGCCAGTCTGGCCCCTGGGTTGTACTTTCTGGGCTTAATACAATGGGGGAAGACTCCCCCAATGGGTGAAGCACAAAGTATGTAGCTGAACTCTGGGACTTGATTGTATGATCTCGTAGCTGTCGCTGTCTGGGGAGTAGACAGTTGAGTATATTGCCCTCTCTCTATCCACACCTGTACTAGAGAAATCCTAAGGATTGGTTGTTTTGTTGTTGAGAAAGTCTGTGTTGCCTAATGTTACCGGGCATCTTTCTGGGAGGGGGACCAAAGTCTGTTACCTTCCCTTCTTCCTCTGGTCCCCCCCATACACAGGCGGCATCTTTCTTTATAACTCCTTCCTACACGGATTGATTATGAATTTGTAGTTCAACCTGAAGTGTTTTAGCCAGTGATTTGAATTGAAACACACTTGATAACACTCAGGCACTGTAGATTTCATGGAAGCCATCAATACTGACGTTGGCAGAGCTTGCAGCATCCAATTACAAATGCTTGGAGAACCAAGATGCTAATGCTTTCCTTCCTGGGTAAACTAACTTTTGAGTTTTAGCCAAGTTTTTGTATAAGGTTCTAAATGTAGCTTTACACCCCCCCCCCCAATACACACAGAGGATGAATTGGCCAGAGCAGAATCTTTGTTGCTATTTACTTGATTTATACAAGCAGCTTTCCCCAAAGCATCTAAGATAAATTCTTAGTCCTAGAATTCCTTTCATCTCTAAAATTCTGCACTTCGTAAACCTTCCTCATTCCCTCCCTCCCTTGCTCTCTCCCTTCCCAAAATTTAGCTATTCAGATCACGGTTCAGTGATTTTCTGTAGTCAAATATGTCTCAATAAGTCATTCATTGCTGCTACACATACATGTCTGATTTGTTGATAAATGTTTGAATATCAGTTAAATAAACTATATGCAAAATCTGAGTTTCGATCTATAGCATATTTGTAAAGATTCACTTTCAGTGAATTATAAATCACTATCTCTTTGTTTCCTCTTACTCTGTCAAAAGAAGACATTGGTCATCCATTTAAAATAACAAGTGTCTAATCGATAGTTGTGCTACTGCTAAATTATTAATGAGCCAGGAAAGAAGTATGTTGCAATTTTTTATTTGACTTGACATCTCCATATATTTATGTGTAATTGATCCTGAGTGGTTTGAGCTTACTTAGTCTCCGAGGAAAGCTTTGGGAAGGCAGAAGCCATGATCTCTTGGTGGACAGGAAAGACAAAGTCAACATTTGCCTTGGCTACTTAGAATGCGCTGCTTCTTATATTTGTAATTCAGCCTTGCTCCCACAGAGACTGGAAAATTCTTTCCTCTTGCAGAGATGTGAGCCTAAACCCGTGTTGTTCCATCCTTTCATTCAGAATCACCAGGTGACTTTAGGAACCAATGATTCTGCTGCATAGATCATCCATGTGACACCAGGATTGGGCAGGTATTTGTAACAGTTTTAGGCATCTGGACTTGCTATACTTTTAATAAAAAACATTTATAACACTTAGTAACTGTTCTCCAAACTGCAGAGCCTGTGCTAATTGGGGATTGTTTAAAGTACTCTCACTTTCAGAAGCATTATTTATTCATGGGTTTATTTGAATCTCATCTCGTTTTGGGGTTTGTTAATGTTCTAGAAACATTTTAAAGGAAGAGGAAGGCAGAGCAAAGTACATAGATAGCACATGCATCACACACACGTCTTACACTCAGCTACCACACAAAAAGGAACAAATTCTGAGACGAGCTGGGGACATTAATAGCTCAGTGGAGGGTAGACGGGTGCTTGCCCTACATGTGCAGAGCCCAGGTTTGAGTTACAAGCACTGCAACCCCAAAGCAGCGGCAACCACCCGTCAATTTTCTTCCCTTAGGAAGTTAGCCAGATTCAGTTTGGCAAGGTCGTGAGACAGCAGCTGCAGACCTTCTGTCTGTCTCTCCTGCGTCTCTCTGGTTCTTCAGAAAGAAAGGGAGGGGGAAATGTGATGTTTTACTGTGGCCTGTTGCCTCTACCACATAGCTCCGTGAAGCAGGTTGATTTTGCTGGGGAGAGGCAAGGAACCCAGGACTTCCTGGTGTCTCCATTCTGTGTTGGAGACTGTGTATTGGCATGATGTCCTCCAGCTGCCGCGTCTTCTCCGTGCAGATCACGTTGCATGTAACCTTTCATCTCCTGTTTTTTCATTTCCTCTCCTGTTTCCTATCCCCACCCCTCACCATTTTCCTTCTTAAAAATCTGAATAGAATTACTCATAATCAGTTCATAGGACTTATGTTTCTTTGTGTGTGTTTTTAAAGGATGTGTGAGAATTTCTATTATTTTTAAAAATCCTCCTGTCTTTTCCCCCTCTTACCATCTGTTCATTTCAATGCTCTCAGATTGTTTACGATGTTGGTTCCCCCTCTATACATTTCCTGGCATTTGACTGTCCTTTTCTGACATAATAGGTCAGGCTTTCAGAAATCTGGCCCCTGTGTAATTTGACTTTTTCCACCGTCAACATACCGCCCATGCCTTCGGAATCTTTCCTCTCTTAGGTCTTTGAGCAGATGTTAACTGTTTAAATATTTTGCTGTTTTGGTGTGAAGAAAATTGAAATATAAGACGTCAGCGATAGCATGCTTTGCTTACAGCAGAGCAGATTGCTGCCTGCAAGTGGGATATGCAAAGCCTTTTAAAACATGGAGCGTTTGCTCCCTGGTGCATGTTAACCATCTTCTACAGGTGGTGTATTCCACACAACGAGTAAAAGCATCAGGTTATATAACGAAAGCTTGTGTGGAGTCTGCAGTGTTTGAAATGGGTGTTTTAATTCCCCCAATTGGGTTTCGGTGACGGGAGTCACTGAAACTTCCCTGTGGGAATTGAAAAAGGAGGGAGTTGGTTTTTTTTCTTTCTTCCTTTTTTTTTTTTAAGCACTTGGTAATTTCTGGTTTGTATTATGCTGACAATGACATCCAGCCTTGCCTGATCATGATATGAATGGACAAACTGAATGAATAGCAAATTTTTGGTGCTGTGAGGTCTACTAGTCATGACACACCATTCTGAACGCACTGATGGTGTGGTTATATTGATGAATGGGATTCATCATACATTTAGCGTATTTCTGATCCTCTGCCAAGTGTTTTCTTTCTATTTGCTTATTCATTTCACTTGCTCGGCATCCTCCTGCCTCAGCCCCCTTGCTGCTGGGAATGTGTGCTCTCCTTCCAGCCCTCAGGCAGCCCTGTGAGCAATCTTGGTTTCAGAGGAAGGAGCTGAGCCTTCGACTAGTTCATCTGTTTTTCTGGGACTAAAGCAGAGCCATCCTTTCTTGGTTCAAGACCACTCTGTGTGAAGTCAGCTTTTGTGAAGTCATTATAGTGAAGGACTTTTCAAAGCCGAGGCTGCGAGGTCAAGATGATACAGCAGCCCTCAGTCTTCGTTTTTTCCCCCATCTATACAAGAAGGAACAGCAGCTACCTAAATGTTCAAGTTAAATGACAAATGCAGATGCCCAGCCAGTAAATACCAGCTTACTGGCCTTATTTTTTCAAGCCATCCAATACTGTTACACTGCAGAATGTTCTATGTACTCAGCTTCCAACCTCCATTATCAGTTGGCCTCGGGACACTGTAAGTTCATGACGGCTTTGAGACTGGTCTGGTCCCTGATGCATTTCACTGCCTCTGTCCTATGTGATCCATGAAGTAATGGGACAGACACAGGTTTCCCCTCCACTTTATCAGATTTCATTTTTGGCTCATTCTCCCCTAGCCAGGCCCTGGAGTTGAAAATGAGCCTTAATATTAGCAAATTCCTTTTAATCGCACTCACATTGAGTTTGATGATCAGAGGGGACATTGTTGAAGCTTATACTCAGGAAATAATGTATCTGGGAGGCTGGGGAGAATTTCCTAAACATTAACTACTGAGCAAGATTGGAGAGAGAGAGGTGGTTGGCAGTGCGGCTTCCAATGTCTACCACTCCTATAAAACTCCTGATGGATTTCGCGAAATCAGCTGTCTTTTTGTCTTTCCCTGCAGAAATAGAAACTCCTAGCACCCTGTTTGGGAATAAAAGATCACTGAGATTTTCTCTGCTTACATAACTCCAGAGAAAAGAGGACTGTAGAAAACAATGTTCCTGACCTTGGGGTTACCGAAGAGGAACCCTTAAATCCTACAGCCAGCAGAGCTGCTCTAATACAAGAGCCCGGCTGGGCAGAACCTGGTTGCTTGAGGACATAGAAGCCCTAGAAGGAAAGAAGCCTGCAGAATACTCTGCAGACTGCATGTCCAGGCCAGTCTGGGCGTGGCATGGTGTGGTGGGGGCTGTTCCCCCCCCCCCACTTCCTTTCTCATTAGAACACAAAGTACATTACATGTTGGTACATGACCTGAAGTGTGGCCTTGCCTGGGACTCTTCTCTTAAAAACGCCACCTTGGTTGTGTTGCTGCTGTTAGCTTGATGATTTTGTTTCTCAGACACCAAAAGCAAGGGTTGCTTTTGTATCTTTTCTGACTTAACCCAGGGCCTGATGGTGAATACCAAGTGCCTTCAAGTATTTAGGGAATGAACATCAATTATTGTCTTACTCTGCATGGTCGGTGTGTGTGTACGTGTACATGTGCATGTGTTTGCATGGTTATGTGTGTTTATGTGCATGTAAAGACCAGAGGTTGATATTGAGTATCTTCCTCAGTCTTTGTCTGTGTTATATTTTGAAACAGGGTCTATCACTGAGCCTCGAGTTCATGGCTTAGGTTCACCAGGGAATCCACCTGTCTTCTCTTCTCCAACACCAGGTTTAAAAGTGTCTGCCACCTCATCCATCTCTGTCTGTCTGTCTGTCTGTCTGTCTGTCTGTCTGTCTGTCTGTCTGTCTGTCTGTCTTGAGAGTGAGAGCTGGGATGGTTCTCAGTCTTTTTACAGAGTCCAAGAGGTTGGGGCTGCTGTTAGTGATACCTCCACAGTCCCCCTTGCTGTTGACATAGCTATTGCTTCAGTTACGACTGGGATGGCTGTTTTAAGCTGGTTAACAGTCAGGTTCTCTTCAGGTACAAGGGATGGATGGAGGAAAAGGTGACTGTGGCTGAGCCTGAACTATTTACAGGTCCTTTAGAGCAAAGAGGCAAATGCAAAGGAGCAGAAGCCAAGGAAGTTCTGTTTCTAGCCCTTCCTGGGATGCGGCCTCTTCCCTGCCCTGCCTGCCTCAGCTTTCCTCTGGGAAGTGACTTCCTGGGGAGGTAAAAACGTAGTAACCAGCTGCTTCTGCAAAAACAGATGCACTGGTTGCCCAGGGGAGTGCTTGTGAGGTGGGGAATGGCTTCTCACTGCTTAATTTAGTTTCAAAAGCACATATCTTTTCATGATTACTCCCCAGTGGTCACACACACACACACACACACACACCCTACCTATCTACCTACCTACTTTCCAGGTACAGATTGCTGCATGACTATATGTACAAGCATAATTACTTTGTTCTACCAACACATCCACAGAGGAGGGCGTAGAGGGGAGAGTTTGAACTTGGGAAGGGAGGGCATGACTGAGGGTAACCTGAACCAGGTGCACACAGAAGGCAGAGATGGGGGTTTGTGTTGGCCTCTGGGTCAGTGGGTGCAGCCTCCCCAGCCTGTGGTCAGTGTGGCTGTCCATCAGGGTGAGCACAGAGTACCACAGAGGTTGTTTGGAAGGAAGGTTTTCTCAGGAAGCCTAGGGGGTGGGGAGCTCACACTGTATCAGCCGCTTTCCAGCTCATGATGTGCAAAGCTGGCTGTCCCCAGTCTGAGCTTCATGGCCCAGCCCTGCAGTCCTGGCAGGAGCTGAAACATTTTATCCACTGTAGAACTGGTCTCTAACCTTAAAAAAAAAAAAAAGGAATAGGCAGCCTAGAGTGAACTTCCCTCTCCCACATATGCTCACTTTTTGGCTTGTGAAAAAATTTTAAAGCATTTTTATGTGTATTTATTTGCATGCGTGGTGTATGCATGTGTGTCTATATGTACAGGTGCACATTGCGTCCCAGTATCGATGATGGGCATCTTCTTTGATTGCCCTTCCACCTTATTCTTTTGAGGCAATGTCTCTCATTCACACCCAGAATTGCAAATATGTGCAGTCTTCTTCGCCAGCTTGTTCTGGGATCTCTTGCCTACTACTTCCAATGCCCATCCAGCATTTACTTACATCTGAAGGTCCGGACTCGAGCCTCTTTTGTGTGTGGCAAGCGCTTTAACTGCTGAGTCATCTCCCCATCCCTCCTCGGCATTTTAAATAGGCCATCAGTTCATGATTCCAATGGGATGGTGTGACTGCCAGAATAAAACCAGGATTTTTGCCCAAAGACGGCACAGCAGAGCTTAGGACCAAAACGAGGTTGAATTGGACATTAGGAAACTATCTGTCGTGTATATTGCTCAGATATTAAGGAGACCCAGCCCTGGTACAAATGTTAAGATGTAGGATTGCATAATATTACCACAACATGTTACAGAGTAAGCACCATGAACAATTTCTGAATGATGTTGGTTTTCTGGTGAGTGTTGGCCATTATTTTTATTACAAGCCTCACTTCCTTTATCTGTGTGATAATTGTATACATCCCATCAAAGCCTCTTATCTGGACATAATGATTAATTTAAGTCCCGCCTTTTATTCTCAAAATTGATTCGACTTGGAAAATAAATTCTGTGGTCAACTTCTGGTTTAGTGCCTGATAGGAATGCATAGGATTCGGTCCCTCAGCTGTCACTTTGAAGTTCCTGCTTGCATGATGTGAACCCTGCATTGGGAAGGCTGGTGCACATGGCCGTTGTGTAGAAGGCCAGGTAGACTTGGGCAGCAATGGACACTGTGAACCAGAACGCCCATGTCCTGTCCCAGGCACAGAACATTCTGATTTATCCAACTTATCTGCTGGATACAACAGTGCTCTAGCTCTGTTAAAGTCATGGGCCACTGGTGTGTTCATTTACTCTTCATAGGAAACTGTTAATATTCTGGCATTCAGGTAAGCATAATAAGGTATGAAGGCCACATTCAACTGTTTTCCTGGTTTTCAAAGTTGACTCTTACCAGGACCCAGCCACACCCTTTTGCTTTTTACCAACGGCTGTTTTAATTTCATAGACCCAGACCGAGCTTAAGATTTTCTGTCTATTTAGAGAATACTTGCTGGCTCTGCTCTAGAACAGAGTTGTTCAATAGAAACTTCATGTGCGTCTTCATTTTTAAATGAAAAAAAATAATTTGATCATTTTTAAAATCAGCAATTCATGATTTATATAACAAAGTTGTGACCACCTTGCTAAAACCAAAAATCTTTGCCAAGAAGTGGTGAAGGTGAAGTTTGGGAAGCTGATCAAAAGGAAGATGAAGCAAATGTTCCCAGCAGGCAAGGGGTCCTCACCCACTTAATTGTGTTGGGGTGTGGGCTTACCTGATGCATCGGCGTCAACCTATAATTTAAAAGTCTCCTGAGGCCTTACTCATGCAAGAAGAAAGACACGAAATGAAATAAAGTAAAATTTCATTCAACTATCCCCAGATGATTATCATTTTGACATGTCATTGGCAAAACTGTGGGTGAGTTATTTCACATTCTCATTTTCCTGCCTAGGGTTTGAACTCCAGAGTGTATTATACAGTGGAAGCCCGTCTTGGTTGTGACTAAGTCACATGTCAAGTGTTTAATTGGTCACATGTGAGGTGTATTATGCAATGTGGGTGCACAGGCTAAGCCTGGAGTATTTTTCTGAGTGAGTTGGAACTTACAGAACCTTTCCAACTTCTGTTTTTATTACACACCTGATGAGTTAATTTTCTCCCCAAAGTTTTTTTTTTCATTTGCTTTATGAATACTGCTGCTGATTTATTTATCTTATCTTATCTATCTATCTATCTATCTATCTATCTATCTATCTATCTATCTATCTATCTATCTATGGCAGGGACTCTGTGGATAGCCCAGGGTGACCTTGAATTAGTAATTCCTCCTGCTTAGGCCTCCCAAATGCTGAGATTATAGCTGTTTTTCTTAAGCCTATCACGAGTTCTTTAACAATAAAAGTGTTCAGAGGTGAACTTCCGGGGTGCTTGTCTCTTGATTGGCTAGACTACACTAGCATCATTCAGCATATTTTTGGTACTTTGGGTGGTTTAATCCCTTCAGAGATTTCAAAGTCCCATTTGTCTTGGATCTTCTAGGTCTTTTAGAATAATCACCAAGCATTTGGAGAGCTAAAAGTTGCAATGCCAGGGTCTTTTGTACTTCCTCTAGGACGTAGCTGTCAGGTGTGAAAAATCTACCATGCCAAGAGCCATTGGTTGAATTAATCACTACCTTTCCCTCGGAGTTGATTTACGGTTCAGTGGGAAATTCTGGAAGATGCTGAGTGCAAACTAGACTAGATTCATTCGTGGAGAAAGAGGGCAATTCAGGTTCAAGCTGAAGAAAAGCAACCATTTCCTAGGCTCTTGGGAAAAGACGTCACTTAGGTTCCCATGGGCTTTCTGTAAAGAATAAGTGTCTGCTGTTGTTGGGCGCGTGATGAGCTTTTTAGCATCTTGCACAGAGGAACAAGGAGACCAAGACTATATTAAGCAATCTCTTGGGTCACTTTTCCTCATTTTCAGTGTGTGTGTGTGTGTGTGTGTGTGTGTGTGTGTGTGTGTATGTGTAATTCATAATGATTCCCTTTCTTCTAGTGTGAAGATATTAACTTTGACCTCCTGTTAAGGTCAGAACTAATAAATATCCCCTGTTGAGGCAGAAGCTCTGAGTAGCCCTGTTTCTTACGAAAGGCAATCTTGGGTCCTAGCTTTCCAGCTGCCTGACTCAGTTTGCTTTTGTATTCCTTCAATGGAATTGGAACCCTCCTTTATCCCCCACGGAACTGTAGAGCAGACTGCATTTGGCAATCTCTTTTGCCAAGGGGTTAAATATGTCTCATCCAGTGTCTTTTTGTTTAAGGATAGCGCGAGAGTGCTGATGGTTAGCTTTCCCTGGGAGTGTGCTCATTTTTTATTTTTACTGCAGAAGTTACTGACTTTCCCATCTCTCTCTCCCAAAAGGAGAAAAGATTTCATTGATATGTCAGAAAGACAAAACACACCCTAATCCACACACATTTTGATTTTCCTGGTTCTTCATCCTCCATCCTGTTTTGAAAATAGGTCTAATATCAGACATGGGGCAGAATGTCCTGGAGTCATTTCTTTTCTTTCTTTCTTTCTTTTTTTTTTCTTTTACTTTTCCTCATGTCTGAAAATTGGGTCTTCCTCCAGCTTTCCAAACTCAGGCACTTTTCCCTTGTGGGGGGTTGAGTTTTCTCATGGCACATTTTGAAGACCTTAAGGAGGCTGTCTGCTGTCTGCTGTTATTTCCCATTGACTGTGGCTCTCAGCTTGACTGGTGATGGGGTAGCAGGCACTAGAAACCCCCAGAAGCATGGTGATGTCACAGCACACCCTCAGTGTTGCAAGGACTGTCCTGCTCATTGTAAAAGAGTCGTTGATTCCTTTTACTTTAAATCACTGGGTCCCTAAAAGAGACAATTTTACCCCCTCAGGGACATTGCACAGTATATGATTATTGCATTAGGTTGCACACTGGCAGTAACCCATCCAGCAGGGTTTTGCCGACCATCATGCAGTGTTCAAAACTGTACTGCACAGTGGGAATTGCCTAGGGGCAGAGAGAAGTTAGGTCTGTATTCTCCCTTCCTCCCTTCCTTCCTTCTTCCCTTCTTCCCTTCCTCTCACCTCTCTTCTTTCCTCCTCTCTTCTCTCTTAAATATTTCTTAAATGGCATCAAGTCAAAAGTCATTGTGTATATTCTAGTAAAGTACTTTTAAAGTAAATTCCAGGCTTGCTGTTGGTAAATATTAGGATAGAAAATCAGAGTGGTCCGTGATACCCACTGGCCCACTGGTGACATTTGCCCATAAGTGTGTTTCTGGATTAGGGTGATAAGCACAGGTAAAAGGTGTCGCCCATTTGTCGCTCAGGTGAACCACTCTTCTGGGATGATTGGCTGTGTATATTTCAATTACACTTCTTGTATTGACTTTGTGATTGCAAAAAGAGGACTGGCTGTTAATCATTCTCCCTGCAGCAAAATGTGTATTTTGTAGCTTTGTGTTACTCTCATAAAGGCTCCATCCACATTGAAGAACATAAAGGAGTAGAACTGAATTTACAAATAGTGCATTTTGCAAAGCGCTGATGTGACCTTTGGATTCTGTATCAGAACCAGTGTTTTCTATTAAGCTGTCAATCATATTCTCTCTTTGCCATTTTAAAAAAATGAAAGCCTCTTTGTGGTCTTCAGTTTCTGGTGCCAAAGTTCGGTGAGCTGATGGCTAACATTCTCAGACAGGCTTTTGGAGCCAATGTTTTTAGAATCAAAAAAAATGCCCTGGGTGCTAAATAGTTTTGTGTTCATAGGTTTCTATTATAACTTGCATACCAGCTTCTGCCAGAGAATCTGAGCTATAAGATGGCAGAGGGGGGAGAGAGAGAGAGAGAGAGAGAGAGAGAGAGAGAGAGAGAGAGAGAGAGAGAGAGAGAAGTGACCTTGCCAAGGGTATCATTTTGATTTCTCAGAGTGGAGGAAACGACAGAAACAGTTTAGTTACAGCAAGCATTCTTAATCCAATGAACTTTAAATGGATGTTGTGGAAAGTAGCGGTATTGGTGAGAAGCAAGATTATTTATGAAATTTTTATATATTCATGTGTGTCTATATATATACACACACACACACACACATGCACCCATGTTCACCTGTGGGTATGTGCATGTGTGCATACACGTAAATGCGTATACCTGTATTCACCTGTGGTGGATGCGTGCACATGCGTGTATGTACATGTGGCTAGAGGTCAACCTTTGATACTCTTCCCCAGTAGTCAGCAATCTTATTTTTGAGAAGCAGACTTGGAGATCACACACTCAGTGAGGCCAGCTGACCAGTGAACACCAGAAATCCCTTTGTCTTCCCCTTACCGGCGCGGGGCTAGTAAGATCAGCTTACTATAAAGGCGGACTGAACTCAGGTCTTCAAGTTTGCTTGGCAGGCACTTACCCACTGAGCTGTCTCTCTAGGCCAAGGTCGCATTCCCATGGTTAGTAAGCTTGCACATCTGTCCTCGGATCCAGGGAAGCCTCACAGGATCATCACAGGACCGTCACACTGCGTGGGTAACGACTTCATTTCTCTACCTTCCTTGTGTGTGTTCTAAATACACATGCCCTATCTGCTTTGAGACTCATTTTAGATGCAGTAAGTGGAAAATTGAATTTAACAATTAAGCTCCTCTGACTTCTTAGTTGTGTCTATTCTGATGGCTTTTGTGCTTGTAGATTTACAATGCATCTTATGAATATTCTTTTTGCTCTTTGGGTTCTCAGACATGGGGTGCAGTAGTGAGCAAGTTGCACTAGGCACAACTATGGATTAAGGAAGGAAAAGAATATGACAGAGGTCAGCTCTACTAAGCTCGAAGTTGAATGCAGAGTACAGCATTCTTTAAATACTCAAATGGAGTTTTGCCTATTAGCAGCCGCATAAAAACCACCGTCCACTGCGTATCTGATTTTGTTGTTGATGTAATTTTAGGAAATCAAATGAACAGAGATGGAAATTAAGTTTCTCTGCGGTAGCTTGTACACGCCTCTAAGTTCTATTAGATTTAGCTGAACTTCTGCAGGTGGAAAGACAGCAGGCCCTCGGCCTCCATCACTTCAGAGAGCAGGTCCCTCATCCACAGAGAAGATGCAGTCATGCCTAGAAAACGCTTCATCTTATGCGAGCAAGTTATTTAATACATTTACAAACATACACACCCACACACTTTTTTATTATTTATTATTTATTCAATAATGCATGTGTGCGCATGTGTGTATTTATGTATGTGTGTGTATGTGTGTGTGTGTGTGTAGAACCACGGACGAATTCGGGTACCACCATGGACCGCCTCTACCTACTCCTTGTTTACTCTGCCCCGGGATTCACAGGCTCCGCCCTACCAGGAAAACCTAGGCCGCCCCGCTTCTGCCCAGCGTCTATATGTGGGGTCTAGGATTCGAACTCAGGCCCTTCCGCCTGTAGGGCAGAGGCTTAACCCCTGAGCCACCTCTCCAGCCCTCCCCATCCCCACACTTTTTAGGTTACTATATTTTGAAAATAAAGAGAAGATATTCAAACTCTTATTAAAATAAAATATGAAAACTACATGTCACTTTGTAGTTTTTAAAAAATCATAGATGGCATATTTTTCATTATATTTCACTTATTGACAGAAGAGAGAGAGGAGAGAGGGTGAATATGTAGAGGTCACACGACAACTTTTAGAAGTCAGTTTTCTGCTTCTACCGTAGGAGCAATGGGAATCAAACTGGTATTGCCATGTTTGCATGCATTCACCTTACCTACTGAGCCATCTTGCAGGTCTCCTTTTGTAATTTTTGGAACAACTTGTGAATGAATAATTATGGGGAGTTGCTCCCTTTAGTGAGGGGAGCATGGGGATTTTAGCAGTTCATCCAAAACTAGTAAGAAAGGACCTCTGCTGAGGAATTCCATGTTGGTGAGCTGGTGCGATTTAACGTTCCCCATGTTTACAAGTGTGGATATGTTATCTCACATTTCCCATGGGTCCTCCCAGGGGGCAGCCATACTATGTCTCTAGGCCACAGCGCTGATAGTAACAGTCTCAAAGCCCAGATTTGACCCCCGGAGCAGTTCCGTTCGACTCTCTCCTGCTCCTCCCTCCTTTTCAGTTTGTAGAAACTTCAAATTGCATTCAATTCTGTGTCCCGAATCTCGGTCTGTACAAATTCCACTGAATCAGAATTTTATGTTTTAATCACTTTTCTTTTTAAAAGCTGTTAATGATGCACCTTGTTGACATGTTCTAGGACTGCCTGGAAATAGCTAGCCCACACCTGTAATACCTAGGTGTGATCCCCATGTATCCATTGTGCCCAGGCCATTTTCACCTTCACAACGGAATCCTGTTCCTATCATCCCACCTTCTCTGGGTGCTATTTCTCCTTTGAGATGGTAGTCGTAGGGAGACTGTTCCTAGCCTTCTGAGAAGCAGAGCTGTTTCTCTCTCTCTCTCAGGGACTTTATCTGCCCCAAGGGAGTGTGCCCTCTGCCATCTGGATCTACGAAGACTCCCAGGTTCAGGCATCCTGGGCTTGTGGTACTGCTGTTAACCAACACCTGTTTATCAGATCATGGAAGGGCTAGCTGCTTGCTGCCTCAGAATGTGCTCTCTGCTGCCTGCGCTTCTGTAATCCTATCCAGGTAGAGAGTTCTGATAGCGGGGCTCACACCAAGCTCTCCACAGAAACCAGGAATTGCAAAGTGCTTAGTGTGGACGCTTTCGGATCAGCCTTTTGTGCAGCTGTAACTAAATACACAGGTGACCTAATAATCGCAGTCTGCAGCTCTTCACAATGGGAGTTTTTGTTTCGCAGAAGGTGAAAGTTCACTCAAGACAGAGAGGGTGAGGATGGGGGACAGACGTGGTGCCATGTTGGTTGGGAGAGACACTGTCCTGTGTTCCTTTGCACAGAAATGATTGTAGCGGACAGTAAGGCATTGTGTGTTCACATCCGTATGGGAGCGGGTTTTGAGTATTGTCCCAGCAAGGAAGTGATGCGTGTAAAGTGATGAGGATACTGATTACCCTGATCTGATCCTCACACATCGAATACATATATTGAAACGTCACAGTGTATCCTGCTCCTATGTAAGGTGTAAATTATTAGTGACCATATCAGAGGTAATAGCTATTCAGATACGGAATACATTGAATGTCATGGTTTTCAAATCCTGAAGCTCAATAGGAAACTCGTGAGAAGACTCGTTAGTGGTGCCCCTCTCTGTCCTCTCTGCGCAGTGCCTATTTTTCCACCTACTTAAGATAGATGTGGGAGGGAGGGATGCATATGTACATGTGAGGTCAGAGGTCAACCCCAGGTGCCATTCTTCGACCCTTGCCTGGAACTCACCGATGAGTGTACACTGGCTGGCAGTGAGCCCCAGACATCCACCTATATCCATCCGCCAGCAGTCACATGCCAAGCACATGCCACCGTGCTGGCTTTTACATGGGTCTTTGTGCTTGCCTAGGAAGCATTTAACCCTTTGAGCCATCCCTCCACCCCCACCCCCAGCCACTTCAGGTAATTCCTATTCAGGTTGTTGCTTGGTCCAGTGGGGAAATCCCAAAGTAGAATATGAACCTCATTATAATCTACTGAGGCAGGAGTCAGTTTCTTTGGGACATTTAAATTCCATAGTATAGTATTGGACAGATCGAATTATGTAGGACAGACCATCCTTTGTTACAAAACACGAAGTTTTCAAGTTAGTCCTAAAGTCAGTGGAACATACTGTCCCGTGGGCACAGATCCCCTGGCCCAGGTAATGCTGGATCCCAGCCGTTCTATCCTGCTCTTACACAGAAGTTGGCAAGGGAGCCCCCTGGTGAAGGTTATTCTTAAAGCCAATGCTGTTCACTCTGCCAGGGCAAAAGGCTTTGCAGCTTGGGCCCATTCCTAAGGGAGTCTCTGGATCCAAGTGCTGTGAAGTGTCGCTTCTCCGTGTCTTTGTGGGCAAAGCCGAGACACCGGCCACATGTGTCCTGTCATTTCTCCTGCATGTTGTCAGTTTGGACCTGCATTTTCTCCCTACCATATGTGACCCTGGCTCTACCTTCCCGCATTGATTCTTTTTTGTAAAATGGAAAGTGTTTCTGTCGGAATAAAAAAAAAAAAGGATGGTTAAGGCATTGGCTTGCTGCCTTCCTGTGGCAAAGACTCAGTGGCTGTGATCTTGTGTTTTTCTTTTTCCCCCTAGAATGTTGGGAAGTCTCAGATGGACTGCGCTTTGACATTGTGCCGCTTCTAAGTCAAAAGGTTCAAAAGGTGGCGAGGTATTCATCTTAGGGCAGACAGATGATGGCCTGTGTCCTACTGTAAGCACGCCCCTGTGCCTTTGGGGATGCGTGCCTCTGAAAGGGTAGTGGAGAGAGCAAGGCAGCTATGGTGACCTCAAACCATGGGGCTTTTCATACAGGTGGTTGATTTGAATGCTGGTCGTATTAACTTCTATGAAGTGACTGTCAGAACATCAAGCAAAACGGGGACATGTTCATTGTCAGCTCAACAGCTAGGGACGGGTGCGGGGTGATCTAGATGAAAGGTAGCCTATAAAGAGCCTCTATGGAGGGTTATCTTGATTCCTTAATTATGTGTGAAGACCCATCTCAGTTGTTGGCAGGACTACTTTTTCTAGGTTTATGTAAGTTATAGGCAGGAAACTGAGTCCTATGTTACATTTAGCAGCTACTCTCCACTTCCTGACTAGAGATGCTATGTGATTAGCTGTGTCAAGCTTCTGGCACTGAGATGTCCCCTGTCATGATGGACTGTAATCTTCAATATGAGCCAGAATAAAGTTTTCCTCCTTTTTGTTGCTTATGTCAGATATTTTATCATAGCACCAGGAAAAGAAAGGAAGAACAGATTAACAAAAGTTAATATGTAATTACCATTTTCTGTATAATTTCTAATTTCTGTTTCTATAAGGGAGGGTAGAAATACATGGATAGAACTATCAATGTGGACCAGATATCAATCATACAAAACAGTAGGGCTCTTTTTTTTTTATATTTTTATATATGTGCATTACATAGTTTGGCCACATTCACCTCAACTTATAAGCACTCTTGCCTTCCCAACCGTTCCCTCTTCTGTTTTTGCATGTTTAAAAAAAAAAAAAATCTAGGGGGTTGAGAGGTAGCTCACCGGGTAAAAGTGATTGCCACACTTGAGCTTCTCTTCCGTTCTCCTCTTCCACCAGTGAGACAGATCTTTTCAGGATGTAGAACTTTTTTAATGTATGTGTTAGCCCTCTGTAGAGCTATCTGTTCCATTCATTTGCCCATGCACTGTTTGGATTTTTATGCTACTGGTCTTTAATTTTTAGAGTGCTTTATGTATGTTAGATCTTAATCCCCTTTTAGGGGAATAGCTGGAGCAGATTTTCTCCCAGTGAGAGCATTTTAATGCTGTTCTTAGGAGTTTAGATTTTATTCAAGCCATGGAAGCTGTGTGTGTGTGTGTGCCTGCGCCTTATGCACGCCTGCGCCTCATGCACGCCTGCGCCTCATGCACGCCTGCGCCTTATGCATGCCTGCATCTGGAGACCAGGGGTCTTTATCAGGTGTTTTTCTTGGTCTCTCTCCACTTTATTGTTTTGGAGACAGGGTGCCACTGATTCAGCTCAGACTGGGAAACCAGTCATCCCAGGGAGCCTCCCTTCTGCCTCCCTTCCCAGCACCAATAATCCAACTCAGGTTTTCATGTGTGGATGACAACTGCTCATCTCCCCAAGCCCAGGGAAGCTTTTTGACCTGGTACACCTACGCTGGAGCTCTCAGTTACCATGGTTTCAAGGTCATTCCTTTGGGAAACACGAGGAAAATCCCATTTCTCTCCTCTTCTTCTTTTCCACCAATGAGACAGATTTTTTTTTTTTTCCCAAGAGCTCCACTGATCCTTCTATGTCTTTGGCTTTGGGCTGGGCCCTTGCCCATCCCTGACTGTACAGGGGGGCTGAGTGAGTACCTGTTTATTGAGCCCTTCTACTGGAAGTGGCAATTGTGTGCACAACTCAATTGAGTCCTGACCTGTTGCCAGGTAACCAGTGATACCTGCACCTGGGAATCCAATGACACATGGGGGCCCAGGTGCCCTCTGCGGGGAGAGAGTGCAGAAGGCAAGAGTATCCACCCATGTACAGTAAAGGATGGGTTAGCAGCTTGTGTGGAAAGCTAATACATTTAGCCTCCCTTCCCACAGTAAACTCAGGGTGCAGGTAGACAGGTAGAACTCAGGGTTCTGGGGGCTGGTAACCCCCCAAGCAAGAGTTAATTAGGGTCAGAACACAGGACGGGGAATATTGACCTAGGAATCATTCATCTACAAAATTGTAGTGAAATCAAATAATCTCAACTATGGAAAGAAGAGAGGGGAAGGATAAGAATCACATATGGAGACTAAGGAAATAGCTTCTTTTCAAGTTTACTACATAGGCAGTGCCAGTGCCCGGGTGGGTGAGGGTTTATCGATGCTTCTAGAGCCTCTGTGTTTCCCATGGAGGCAGGCCTGTGTGCTGCCTTGTGCTCATGGAGCAGCCCCACTGGAAACCGTGTTCCTGGGCTGGGTCTGGCCATACCGCACGGCACACTGCTTTCCCCAAACACTCACTTCTTCTGCACAGATTTTCCTGCTCAGTTCCCTGTGTGTGTAGAAATGTAGTTTTCATCACTGTGGCTTTCAGTAGGGGGAGGAATTGAAGCTGGCAATGATTAGAAAAAAGGGACACTTATTATGTGCGTCGCTCAAGGGCAGGGGAAGCCTCTAGAGAAGGCTGGGAAGAGGGCTGCTATTTGTGGGCTACCACCAGAGTGAAACCACACAGAACGAGTATCTGATTGGCCACTTGCCAGCCCCATCCCTACTTAACCTACCCCTGGTGGGGAGTGAACAGCTGTTAGGAGTGTGTGTGTGTGTGTGGGGGGGGGTGTTAAGCTGATACTGAGTTAAAGGCAAACCCAATTGTTCAGATTTGAGGCTCTGTCTAAATCACTCTTTGCTCCGTGGCTCTGGCCTCTGTTTCTGCCAGTTGCTTTGAGATGTGCCTGACTTCTCGGGTGGCAGGTCACTTCTGGTCACAGGATGAAAGACCCTTGGAATGCCCTGACCCCAGCCTCTCCTTGGTTCTCTGTCACCCAGTGTACCCAGTTCCCAGTGAGCAAGAAGAAATGTTTTGTGTTGTCCACTATCATAATTATTCTTCTCTTGTTCTTTTAATTACATGGTACAAACCTGACTGTGCAGGAGGCAAGCGATGTAGCTGTTTCTTGACCAGAACTTTGAGAGAAGGCCAGACTGTTCAGTGACGTGGGGAGCAAGGTCACCTGGCCCTCCTCCATTTTTACAACCTGGCCTTCCTCCCCACCTGTAAATTATGTGATCATTCCTTCCTTCAGCGCACACAAACTTGGGCTTTATTCTGGTTCACAGAGCCAACATTCCTTCTGAGACTTAATTTAAAGGTGTAATCAGCTGTGTCATTCAGAGAAAGGAGAAGATGGTAACGTGGACCCTTTCCAAATTCCCACGGGCTGAAAATATAAAATCTCCCCTGGGCGTGCTGACAGCACACCTTGCTGTTATCACAGCTCTGCTTTGGTTTGTTCCTCTGCCAGCACCGGAATAGCATTAGGTTACAAATCAGATCTAACGGTTTAGATTATTGTTCATCTTGAGCCCTGCGCTTTCTCTCTATTAGTTGTGGCATAACAGAAATAATTTAATTTATTAGCAAGCCCATCTCCTAGAAAAGCTTTTATTTCAAAATGTGTGTGAGTACTAGATTGGAGAGAACTGTGGCCTGTGGAGTCTCAGGAGGTAAAGTTGCTGCTACATAACATCCTTTGAAATGTGTGGTTCTGTTGGGTGAGGAGATACTTTGTAACTCAATATAGCCTCTTTTCTATTAAAAACAAAAAAGCAGGTTTTCTGGCAACCTTCCCCCCCATAGCTACTGTACATCAAAATCATGATTTTAGATTTATTGCCTTGTGGTTAACTCGAGAGTGATGCTGATATTTATTTGTTGATTTATTCAGTTTATCAATCCGTCAGCCAGTCACCAAATATTAACTCTCTCTGTCTTTTTAGGACATGATCAATTTCTCTTTAAAGCACACTAATATTTTATATGAATTGAAGATGGTGTACCATGGACATGTTTGGTTTAGCAGTGCAGTGAAAACAGGTCGGTCGGTTGGTTGACATGCAGATTTGTGAATAACTTTTGTAAGCCCTCCCTCAGCAGCCCTATGCGTCCATTGCTTTCTACAATATTGCTTGCAGTTTATTCTCAATATGCATGTGTGCTTTTGCTTACTTACCTAAATTAATCATAAAATTCAATATTTCTCATGAAACTAACCAAGTATCTGATAGCTGCTTTTCAAAAGAGATGTGCGTAAGGGTCAAAATGAAATCCATAGTGCCAGGTCTGTAAAGTTGTCCCCATATCCTTGAGACTTCTTTGAAGTCACCCACAGAAGCAGTGCTCATGTCTACGGGGCTCTGAGTTCATTCAGATGATGAGGATAGAGTGTGGGAAATGTTGAAGCCATCAAGGCACATAGAAAAGCTATGAATGACAGTTTCACTGGTTTGATAAATATTTAATGTGCACCTACTGATTTAAGATTTGGTTTCATCTAAACATGGATAACTGCCTACAGGATCTTAACTGCTGTCCAAGTTTTATGGAGACATTTGATATTTAACATCGGTAAGTATTTTTCCATACAATGGATAACTAACTGCTTCCATAGCTTGAAATAGGTTCTCAGTATCATGGTACAAAAACCAGTGTCAGGAGATCCTTGACAGGGGAGCAAGGTAAAAACGTAGTAAATACTTTCTAGTATGAGATCACTTGGGGATATATGGAAATCTTATGGTTATAGGGAACAGGAATGGATTATGACTTGAAGAATTGTATCCCTATAATGTAGAGGATGCAGCCATGTTACTAGTAATTTATATGGTTTAAACTAGATTCTCCACTGTTTCCATGGGGCATCATAATTTGATTTAGATTTATCTGTATGAGGGGAGGGGCTGACAGTAATCTTCAGGGCAAATAAGATAAAGTCTAAAACTATTCATTGTTTGTACCCTAAGCACATAGAGAGTGTTAGGAGAAATACCTTTCATGCATTACAAGAATTCTTTATATTTTACTTAATTGTCTGTTCACTTAGTTTTTTCTTTTATTTTTTGAGCCAGGGTCTCAATATGTAGCCCACGCTATCCTCAGGCTTGGGATTGGCCCTCCTTCACCTTCCAGGTTGTGGAGATGGCAGGAATCTATACCACCATGTGTCACCCTACATTAATGCCCCCTCCCCCTATGATAACATGAGAAACTATTTTTACAGTGAAGACAATGAGCTGGAGAAAGGGGCCACCCTTGTCCTACGTCAGGGGCTCTGTAGCAAGGGGAAAGGATTTGAATCTGACCCTCTGGCTCTTGACCCATCTTTCCTTAGGTCTCCTGATCAGTCACCATTGTATTTTTTTCTCCTGTTGATAAAGAACCAGCTGAAGAGCGGGCTTTGCTTGTCAGCAGTGAGCAAATCAGCGGGCCACCAGGAGACTTTGTCTAGTGGTAATTTGCTTTGTTGATACTCAACTTTCTGTGGTGCAGCTTCTCTTGAGTAGCCCCATTTTCTGCTTGTTGTTTGTTTATAACTTCAGATCTCCTGGTAAGGTCTTCTCAGGCCTCTGGGAAATGTGAGTTACTTGGAAGGTTGCCTGAACTTGTATAAAGTCACAATTCGCTACCTGGGGTGTTTAATACATGAGGCATAGGAGGGGACCCACCATTGGAACATGGGAGTCCTCTTGGAGAATACCTGCACCACTTTATCCTTCCTTCTTCCTTTTTTCTTTTGGTGGTTCATCTTCGGTGACTGGGAAGGACTCGGGGAAAACGTTGTCTGACTGAATGTATTGTATACCTGCTTTTATTTATCTCTAGCAGCAGCTGTTGGGGAACGAACAGTTCTTAATGCCCGTTTCACAAATGAAGATGCTGAGCCTTAGGTTGTCCAGGGATAGAGATGGATCTGTTTGTGTGTGTGTGTATATGTTCATGTGTTTGTGTGCATATGTGAAAAGAGTCCACAGGAACACATTGAGTGTCTTTTCTTGTTCACTTTTCCACCTCAGTCTTTTAAGTTCCTTCCTTCCTTCCTTCCTTCCTTCCTTCCTTCCTTCCTTCCTTCCTTCCTTCCTTCCTTCCTTCCTTCCTTCCTTCCTTCCTTCCTTCCTTCCTCCCTCCCTCCCTCCCTCCCTCCCTCCCTCCCTCCCTCTCATACAAACTTAACAGGTACACTGGTCCCTTCCCTCCCTCTACCCCCCCCTGTGTCCCCCTCCCCTCTCCCTTCCCTCCCCATCCCCCAGTGCCTCCCCCTCCCATCCCTGGAGCATCCTTTAATGAGCATGCCAAACTCTCCTCTGGGTCCTCCTCTCCGATGAGGTGCAAGGACCCAGTGGCATTTCCCAGAACCCTTTCCTGTGTTCCCTTTAAGCATAGGAACACTACTGTGGCTGTCAATCCCTTGCCGCCAAGGATCCTAGTGCCTTTAGCAAATGCTAGAGTTTGTGGGGTCAATAGTATGTTGGACATTGGGCAGGGCATGCAAAGTCCAAATATGATTGCTTCGGCCCAATTTGTATGGAGTATCTTGCACATCTCTCTTTCTTTCTTTCTTTCTTTCTTTCTTTCTTTCTTTCTTTCTTTCTTTCTTTCTTTCTTTCTTTCTTTCTTTCTTTCTTTCTTTCTTTCTTTCTTTCTTTCTTTCTTTCTTTCTTTTCTTCTCCATCCGTCCGTCCGTCCGTCCGTCCGTCCGTCCATCCGTCCGTCCATCCGTCCGTCCATCCATCCGTCCATCCATCTATCCATCCATCCGTGTATATCAGAGGGCACTGTGTGTCCCTGTGGAGGTCCAAGGGTGACTTTGGGAATCATCCTGGATTGCTTCTACCTATTTTTTTGCCTCACTCTGGGATTTCCCAGGCTTTGCTCACCAGGGTGGGAAGTGCAGGCCATCACTGTTTCCACTTGAATTTTACGTGGGACCTGGGATTGGAACTCAGGGCCTTCTATTTGCAAGGCAGAGTCCTAACCCCTGAGCCATTGGCCCCCACCTTATTTTTTGAAGCAGAGTCTCTCACTAGCCTGACCAGTCAGCTGAGTTCCTGCCTCTGTCTTCCCAGGGTCCAGAGGACAAGTGCGCTCCTGTGTCTGGCTTCTTGCGTGGGTGCTGGGCACTGAACTCAGGTCTTTATGCGTGTGCAGCAAGCACTTGAGCGAATGAGCACCTAGAAATGCATTTAAGCTCACATATGTCCATCACAACTCTATGTGCCCCTGCGTCCGTCTCAGCAGGACCACCGTAAGGCTCAGCTTCTACAATTCATAGCTGCTGTTTTCCCTGATTTTATTTTGTTTATTATTAAAAGAAATCTCATTGTTCCACTTTTGTGTTTCGATGGGCTGCAGTCCTGTTTCCAACAGAGCCTTGGAGATGGAATGTGTTACAATGGGGATAAGCATTTCCTGGTGTCATCTCTCATTTGAGCTAATCAGAGAATACGAGCTTGTATATTGGCAAGATTGTAGGCACCCGGATGATGAGACTTCATTGTGTTACTGAGTAGAAGTCATTTATCCGTCCTTTACCGCAAGTGCTTATTGAGATCCATATTGCTGTATGGTCTCAGTCATTACCAGGCAAGATGAGAGATATTGCTGCAGTGAATTAGGTTAAGGGAGGCCCATGCATCCATCCAATAGATATTTATGAAGATTCGGGTACATGCTGGGCAATGTTACAGGCACTGGAGGTACAGGAGCGACCGAGGCAGAGAAATCCTTGATGTGTCGTAGAAATATAACACGGTGTTTGGGAATTCTGGAGCAGACCTCTCGTTAGTCTCATTGTGATTTTAGCACTAGCCGTTTTATTTCCTGAGATCACTGATGACCAGCCATCTTTCGGACCCCTGGAGATTGTGCTGATGATTGAAGATCTTAGCAGAATGTGGTGTTTAGGTGTTTAGTTTGATGGGTGTTCCCGGCCTGCTATTAGCGAACTCCTTTAAGGCTGTCAACCAAAATTATATGACAGATTGACCATCATCTAGTCAAGATTTGACTTTTTGATGAAATTTTTTGCATTTTTTATTTTGTGTATATGCGTGTGCACGCATGTCATGTGCCCATGTGAAGGCCTTTGGATAGCATGCTGGGGGCAGTTCTCTCCTTTCATGCACACACTGGACATCAGACTCAGCTTAGCAGGAAGGACCTTTACCTGTCGAACTGTCTCCTTGGCCCAAGATTTGTCTCCTAAGCAGTGAGAAATCAAGGTCTAAGGAGTAGAGTTTAGCTAGGAAGGCAGTTTTGCTCCTAGTGGGACTGTTAGCTTGATGTGGCATCATGTCATGGCTTTTGTGAAATGAATGGAAAACCCAGGGCACTCGGTGGCTTCTCTGCCAGGCTACACTCAGTGCAGGATGCTCCGCCAGCGGCTTCTCCAGGCCGCTACCATGCTGCTGTTAGCCAGGGTTTTTACAACTTCCTGGCTATCTTGTTCCCCGAGAAGCTTCCTGACCACAGATACTTATGTTGCTTATATGGATTTTGCACTTGGTTTGAAGTGAGGTGTGAGTGGATATTCTGGTGGTAGTGATGGTAGTTGAAAAAATTTTAGTTCAGTATAGTGATGGAAAAGAGAATATAGTTAGTTCAGTGACTGGATTGGAAGGTTTGGTGAAATAGAAGTGACATCTCATCTTGCACATTAGAAGAACTTCCTTTGTAAATACCTGTAGAAATACAGCTTTGTGTATGGGGGTGGGGTAGGGTTGATGCCCTGGTAACATTAAATGTCATTTAATGCTGTGAAAATTGTTAATAGACAGCTATTTCAGTAATTAGTTTTCTTTTTTTCTGCATCTATTTTATGACATATGTACACATAACCTTTTATAATTTAAAACTAAAAAGAAAACCCTTTTATTTGAGTTGCTGATTTTTGGCAGATAAATGAACAATTCATGAAAACACTGGCTTGTGGGAGCTTTTGACTTGAGAAAGTGATTGTTTTTTTTTTTCCCTGCTTGTATTTGTTTCTTTGTTTAAAGATTGGGTTTTGCCTCACAACCTAGCCAGCCTCTAACTTGCTATTCCCTTGTCCCAGTTTCTAAGCCAAGATTCTCAATGTATGGGACCATGCCTGATGGCAACTGTGATATTTTTAGGAACTTTTTCATATTTCCAAGTATCAACAAAGTATCAAGTTGTTTACTTCGTCTTCAGAATCATTGTAATTCAAGTCTCCAATTGATTCTGCAGATTGAGTACCAGTGAAGGGGATGATAGTTTTTGGCTTCTGGATTCTTCCTTGAAAGAACTAAAGCAGTTTGAAAGGCATAAATAACATCGGCAGTGAAATTAGGTAATGAAGTGTCCCTATGCATCTCAGGATGCACAAGGACAGAACAGACCACAGATACTTAGTCCACTTGAATGGGATTTAGCCTTAGAGGGAGAATGTAGATCTCCACCCTTCATCATCACCTTCTAGGCACCCATGGGAATATGTGCTGGCCCACAGGGATGTGGCTCAGAGAGTGGGAACGGTTCCATAGGATGAAGGCAAGTAGACGCTGACGTAGCAAGATTTGGTGATAACTGACCGCTGTCACATCCACATGAACAAAATGTACCCCCCAGTGTCCTGAGACCTTCTACCAGCCCCCTCCACTTGAAGGTTTCACTACTTCCTCCTACTAGTGTGCCAAGGTATGTCACAACGTTTTGTTTAACACATGGACTTTTGCTGGGCATTCCACATTTAGACTTAGGATTGTTACTCCAAGAAAGACAGAAGCAGCAGAGATGAAACATTTCGCTAATCAAAAGAAAAAAAATGTTAAAATGACATAAAAAAAGCTATAGAAATATGTGGTAAATCGAAGAAAAAAATCAAATGTAAACAGATAAAGGAAACGTAGAAAAGCTTGCATGTTTCTCAGACATTCATCTCAAATGATCTCCTAGGCACAGTACAGTTAATCTACAGGCTATTGATAAAAATTTAAAATCTCCTTTCACCCACCAAGGCTTTCCACCATGTAGGAAGAAAACTTAGATTCCTATGAAATTTTTTAAACAGTTGCACTGTTTGACGAAAAGACAATGGAATATCACATTTGGTCAAGGAAAGAAACAGTGTGTCTTGAATTCATAACTGTTCAAACTGACCATGTTGTGTGCACACACCAATGGAAATGAAGGAATGGTGTTTGTCCTAGAGCTTTTTAAAGAGGTGGTAAGAACTTGGCTTTGGACAGTCTCAAAGCTGGATGGAGCTTGGGGTAAAGACAGAAGACCCACCAATTGATGTGTGATGCACTTTCATGTGTTGTTGATTGACCTTGCCATTTTGTCTTCAAGGTCATAACAGCAGGAGTTCCTAGTGAAGGGAGAAGAAATGACAATATTATGGACATGGTTGTGCAATGCTGAGTAAATTTGTGGTTTTAGGTAAAAATCATTCAGAGCCCCTAAGTATCACCTAGACTTGAAGTAGATTCCTCCCCCCCAACCTCTCAGACATGTGAAACACCACTTGTGAACAGTTCCACTGACAATTCTACTGTAAGCTGGTCAAACTTCTAGAGGTACCTCTTGACACATCACAAAATGGACACAATGTTTAATGCCACCATTGGGACATAGTCAGCAAAACAAAAATGGGTGACCTTAGGAAAAAAGGGAGGCAAAGTGTATCCAACACAGAGGTGAATAAAAGGAGATAAAAGAGGAAATCCGAATGTTCAAACACATTTAGGAGCACATCCTTGTATTTTAATGAATGGATCCAAACACAGGGAGACAGAACATTAGGAACACGTGAATAATGGATTTCGAGGAATTGCTAATTCGTTTCTTTTTAAATGGTTCATGTATTTTAGCTTTTACTGGTAATAATGAAAAAGAATAGATTAAGAAGGTGTGGGAAGACAATTAGAGAGGGTGAAATTCTCAATACCTCATTTTGAGATTTTAGTTGCTGTATATGCTAGATTTCTAGAGAAGCAGAACTGATAAAGGGGTTTATTATAGCTTCATGAGCATCCCTTATCTGAAAATCCAAAATCCAAGGTATTCCAGAAGTTTGACCATTTTCCAGCCCTGGTAAAATGCTGCAAGTAGAAAATTTAATCCCATGAAGCTTTGTTTTTTGCCTTGAAATAGTTAAAAAAAAAACCAAAAAAACAAAAAAACATTCAATTACCTTCAGACTACGTGTGCATGGTATCCGGCAGGTAAGCTAATTTTGGTTTTAGAGTCAGGGCCCATCCCTAAGCTATTTTAATTATATATATGAAAATGTTCCTGACTTCAGGCCAGGAGGTTGGGGCATGTCTGAAACACTTTTGGCCCAAGTGTTTCAGATGAGATGCTCAACCAATGAGGAATTGGTCCCAGCGATAACAGAGGTGATGGAATGCCACCTCAAGCTGTGGCTGTCACTCAGCCAGTGGTGTAAGTGCCACCTGAGCAGCCCAGGTCCCAGTTCAAACCTTCAGAGTTTGAGGGAAGGCAAATTCCTCATCGCTCAGCCTCTCCATTCTACGGGTCCTCAGCAGGTGGGAAGGTGCCTGGCTCCATGTGCCCTGCCCTCAGCCATTTTGTTCAGATGTTAGGCTCACACACCCTCCTAAAAATAAAGCTTCACCACATGCTTGGACCCTTCAGAACCCTGTATGTGGTATGTGAAATTCTCTGTCATAATAGAAAATATACTTTTGTCTTTCTTACTGCTGTCTTCTATTTGTCCGTGTGGCTCCTTTTGCTCAGAGTGTAATGTGTTGGTATCATGTCACTGTGGCTATTGCAATGGACAGGGGAGGGTTTGCAGAGCAGTAGATTGAGGCTTGGGTCGTGGGGGAATTGTTCATGTAATAGCTACTGTGTTCATCTTCAGGGGATCCTATTTTTGCACTTTCTCTGTTTCGTGGGTGTGAAATTGCATGTGAGTGAGATGTTCTATGCAGTGCTGGCCTCTCTGGAGAATGTGGTCGCTTCTTATCTCTAACACTTCTATTCAATGTGATACTGAACACTCCCTGGCTGTAGCAGTTTCTCTTCTCTGTTGCTGTGAGACACCACTCAAAGTCAAGCAATTTAAGGGAGAAAAGGGAGTTTTTTTCAGCTGATGGTTCTACAGAGGAGGTACAATCCTTTATGACTGAAAAGGCTGTCTCCTGTTTGTGTTTTTGATAGTACCAAAGATTGAAGCTAGGGCTTTTTGAATGGTTAGCCGGCGTGAGCTACCCCAGCTGACTTGTATCTTTAGTCCTGATGTTTATTTCTTTAGCCTGAAGTATCTCCATGTTTTAGTAGTAATGGATGCCCAAATCATACACATTGACCAATTCTTTATTATTATTTATTTTATTTTTTTATTATTATTATGTATTCAACTGTGCGCATGTGCGTGTGTATGTGCGTGCGCGTGTGTGTGTCTGTGTGTATGTGTGTGTAGAACCACGGACGAATTTGGGAACCACCATGGCCGCCTCCACCTCCTTCTGCCCCGGGATTCACAGGCTCCGCCCTACCAGGACCAGAAGCGCAGGCCGCCCCCGCTTCGGCCTGGCGTCTATACGTGGGATCTGGGATCCGAACTCAGGACCTTCTGCCTGCAAGGCGGAGGCTTAACCCCTGAGCCACCTCTCCAGCCCCACATTGACCAATTCTTATTTGATTAAATTGTTTCAGGTTGACAAAAGGCTTCTCTCTTTCTTAGATGATTAAGTCTCTTTTTTTTCTCTGAGTTTTTCTGTTAAAAAATTGAGGCTTGAAGCAATCATAATAGGACTTTGCATGACCTGTGCAATGACCAACACATTATTGACTCCTCAAATTCTAGCATGGACTAAAGACACTAGGATCCTTAGAAGCAAGGGATTAACCATCACAATAGTGTTCCTATACTTAAGGGGAACACAAGAAAGAGTTCTAGGAAATGCCACTGAGTCCTTACACCTCATCAGAGAGGAGGACCCAGAGGAAAATTTGACATACACATTAAAGGATGTTCCAGGGATGGGGGAGAGCAGGCACTGGGAGATAGGGGGGTGGGGAAGGAAGGGGAAAAGGGGGGAGGGAACAAGGGGGTCTAGGAAGGGGTGGAGGGAGGGAGGGGACCGGGGTACCTATTAAGTTTGTATGAGCGGAAATAAAAAAAAATTAAATGATTCATGATATGTGATGAGTTAGAAAGATCACGAGGGAAGGTAAGGAGGGCTCAGCATTCAGGAAAGTGGCAAAGAGGTTGGGGATGGGTAGAGAGGCTAGGGAGGGCACAGGTCCAGGAGCAGTGTTGGGAGCTGCACACAGGAAGGGCAAACATAAATGCAGTGTGATGGCGCAGGTGTTGGCAATGATGGAGCACATTCTGAGAAGTGTGTGCAGAGCATCTTTGGGATCACATCACTTCATGGTCGGTACTGCTATAAGCAACTGACAGTTACTTCCTGCACCTTACAGAGGCAGAATCAGAGCATTCGCATCCATGTATGTGTGGCCCAGGGCCAGTCATGACGACCAAGTCCCTGCCCTGACCTCACATACCCATAGCTACCTCTTGCTCTGTCAATCAGGAATGAGGTGACATTACCCCAGGCAGGTTTGGTAAATTACTTCAGAACCTACGTTTTCTCAGTGGTAGGGCTAATTGTTTGGATTGTGCTCAGTGAATTTGTTTGCAGAGCGGCCCTGTACTTGTCTCTTGGGTACTGTTTTGTGGGCTTTTCTACCTATTTTGATATATTGGTTGCATCTTCTCTTTTCTACCCACATCACCAAACTTGAAGTGAGGTTCCAGTTTTGTATTGTAATTGAAAAAGATAAAAGTCAGCCTAGAAGTAATTCTGGCCTGTTGAGTATCTGTTTAATGTTTGGAGAATGTCTTTCTTGTCCCTGACTTCAGGTTTAAATCTTCTATTAACGAGGACTAACACATTAATGTGGTCCCTGAACTTTATTCTCAATAATTCACCATAGCAGCCTCAGTAATGAATGTAGAACAGAAAGAGAAAAATCCTGTCTGTCCTTACAGGACCCTTCATGTTTGGAGAAGCCAAAAGCTCAAGGAAAATAAATCAGGCACCCGAAGGAAAGGCGCTACATCCTTGAGAGAGCTGTATTCGTGAAAATTCTCATAACCCAGAGCTTTTCTTTCCATTTTAAGCAGGGAGAAATTTTCCAATGTGGATCTATTTTTTGCATGGCCACTACTAGCAGGGTATTTTGTGGGCTAAATTAGTTGTTGGTCCTGAGTGCCGTGACCCCTTTCCATTTTAGTCAGATTTGTTTCTCTGTCACATACATGTATGTGACAGAGACATGTAAGTCAGTCTTTCCTGAGATGGTGTCTTCACACATTCCACAGAAAGGAAAGGGAGACACAAGAGAGGAATGTTTGTTTTGACATGGGCTCTTACATGTGGCAATACTTGGGAACATGCCTCTCACCCTCTGTTTCTTTCTCAAGGAGGATGGACCACAAGGGAGTGTCCAATCTAGCTCCTGAGGGTCAGCACCCTTTGATGGTCCTGTGCATATTTCCCCTATGGTAGTTCTTAAGGCTGTTGATTATCCAAGGCTAAGTATTTTCTACCAGGTCTCCATCCTGTTGTGTGCTTTTCACCCAATGTTTGGTTGTATTGGAAGACAGAAGTAGGCTTGTTGAACTGTTACTCAAGGGGTGTCCCTTAGGGAAATCATACTGTCCAGTGCACAGGGCAAGTCAAACTTAATTGTCGTAGATATTTTTGGTGTTTTGTGGAATTTGTGCACCGTCAAGTGAAATCAGTTTGATTTCATTAGCAGATTTGATGGTAAACCTAAGATTATTGTGTTCATATTGTTCATATTATTTTCATTTTGTAGACAAGGAAGGTGAAGATGAAAATGAGGTCCAGTTTTTCGTGGTGATAAAATGTTCGTGGATTAATAAAGCAATTAGGAATTGATAATGACGGTGGGGAAATGCATGCATTTCTTGGACTTGCCTGCTTAAATGCTTAGATGATGAATATTGTTTTCATCTCTTTTACTGTTGATGTGATAAGTTACTCTGGCAAAAGCATCTTAAGGGGGAAAAGAGGGTGTATTCTGATCCTAGTTCAAGTTATAGTCCATCATGGCAGGGAAATGTAGAGACCAGGAGCAAGGCATCTGGTCAGTTCTTCTCCACAGTTGCAAAGCATAGAGAGAGGACGAGTGCTAGTGCTCCGTTTGCTCCATTTTATACAGCCCAAGAACACCTTACCCGTGGAGTGGTTCTCCTCACAGTTAAAATGGGTCTTTTCGTGTGAATTACTTAAGATAATTCCTCACAGACATCCTTAGAGTATAACCTTAATGTTACTGTTCATTTAATTTTATTAATAATGCCGTGGAATTGGTAAGGTCATCAAATCTCAATCTTATTCCAACTTTATGAAATTTCTTTAGTTACCATGAAATACTGCCTGCTGCTTCAGCAACTAGCATCTACTTTCAGCTTTTTCAATTACATTGAAAGTACATATAAGTCCTGCAAACCACCAAAATAAAAAGTAGGAACTTTTTGTATTTCTACTCGCTGCATCTCCCTTAGTATATTCTTGCTAGCAGCATTTCTTTGAATCACAACTAGAAGAAAAGCAAACTCATCCTGCAGATGACAAGTGCCTATTTGCACATCTACTATTTATCCTGAGTTCAATATGAACAGTCTCATATTTGAAACATTTAACTTGCTGACCTTCAAAATGAAACCCAGGAGCTTGGGGTTGAAGGGGAGGTTGACTCAGAGATGAAAGCTCTGACAGTACAAGCAAAAGAACTGGAGTTCAGATCCCAGAGCCACATAAAATATCTGTATACTTGACCAAACATGCTAGTTTGGCAAGTAAGGATCATCCCTCTCTCACTTATTTCGTGCTCATGATGTGGCCAGTTCCCTTAGCCCCTGTCCTTGGTGTGGGCTCTCCTGCCATATTGGACAGGAAACTGTGTAACCAGGAATCATAAAGAGAACAATCCCCTTGGTCCCTTAAACCATTTTGTCATGATCACCAAATTGGAGGCACATTGCAACATTGGCATTCCTATGACATACAAGGACAGCATGTATTTGCTATTTATGTATACATTTGACCATCCTTTCACCAAGGGACACATATGTTGTGCAATCCCATGTGGCGCATGTAGCCCCTAGCATGTGGCAATACACGGTGGGAAAATCTGAAGTCCTCTCTACTCCACGGCTTGGTAGAAGAGGACTGCATGCAGTTGGAGCAGACATGCCTCATACCCACAGATGGCTGTTTCTTGCTACCTCTCCAGGAGGCCTTGTGGGCACTAGAGGAGGAAGGACTACATCTGCCTGGGGTGGTCTGCCTTGGAACACTTCAGGCGTGATGGAGTTGGAAATGTGCCAGTAGGAACTGGCTTGTTGGAGAATTCCAGGGAAGAGGGTGAGAAGCCTTGCCTGGAGTGCCAGCAGCTCGTGTGGCTGCACAGCCACATGCATTTCGTGCAGAGAGCTGCATTGCGGCTTTCGTTTCCCAAGGGACCTGTTTGTGCAGAAAGCATCTCTTATGCTTCCGTCTTTCTTCTTGGCCAGGCGCGCGAGCCTGGCACCCATGTGACTGAAACCTTTCTCAGGAGAGGTCCGAGCCCAGATCTTGTCTCTCTGTTGTGCTCTGTCTGCTCTGTCCAGACACATCCTCAGTTCATGCCACATGGAATAGAAAGTATTTGCTGTTAGAGGCTTTTGCAGCCCGACACAGGAGAAGTAAATGTCTCCTGGTGTCCCATGTAAAACATGATGCACTAAATAATATTGAGAGAGTCACTCTGAACCTTCCACAAATAGTACATTAATGTCAAGGAAGTGTTGGGGAATTCCCAGAGAGCTGTGCAGTTCAATAATGGCCGTTATTTATCACAGATGTGCACTCTTGTTTGTTCACGGTGGATAATGAATGACCTTTCTGTGTCTCTAGCCAGGGCCTCACGGGCCTCTGAGGACGGCTGGGGCAGGCTGGGGGGCCATTTGTCAAGTCTCACTTACCCAGTCACTGCCTAAAAGGATGCCACCTTGGGAAACACTGGAAGAATCCAGCAAAAGAGAGCCTTTGTGGGGTGACTGACCCAGCAGCAGATGCTGTCCCACTCTTCCTCCTTGAGCACTCGCTGTGTCTGTCTCTCTATTACACATGTTGCATGTACACAAACTCACACACACTTTGACACATATATTGCACTAACCCGGAGTTGGGCTTAAGTCACGTGACTGTGTTTGTTGTCAGGAAAAGTGTGCTACTCCGCATGACTATTTCCAGAACAAGGTTGTTTGGCTTGGTATCCTCTCTACCGGCGAAGGTAGACCTCTTCATTCACTGTGCCTCAATGATGCACATGTCCTGGAAAATCAGAGACAAAGCTCTGCTTTTGGTGACTGGAAAACTACAGCGAGGACAGAGCCTTTGTCCCTCACAGCACTTGTCCTTAAAAGTTAGGTTTACCTCAAATGCTGCTCAAATTTATTCATTTAAAGTGCATTTAAAAGCCAGCTCCGAGAATTCTGTGATGTCCTCTGGTACAACTCTGGGAATACTGCCAGTTTCTGAAAACCTGCAGAACAAGTCAGAGTTGCCATATTTTTGAACACTTCCCTTTGAATTTTGATACTGTTCTGCTTTGGAATTGGATGGTGTGAAACTTCTACTGTCATACAATAAGGAATGCTACCATCTTTCAGGCTCACATTGTTTAATTTAGCTGTATGGTTGGATATTAGGCAGGAAACCTGGAAAAGAAATCATCATATATCTATCCGCCCACTTCCATGTTTCCATTTTCCCTCCCTCCCTCCCTCCCTCCCTCCCTCCCTCCCTTCCTCTCTCCCTCCTCCCTCCCTCCTGTCCATCCTTCCATCCATGCATGTCCATTCTTCCTTCTGTCTATATGTCTGTCATCAATCTGTTCATTAATATACCTGCCTGTCTTCCTTTTAAGCAAAAAAGTCTTAGAGGCTGTTAGGTTTTCTGGTTGTGGATATTCATTGGCAATTATATCTGTACCTTTAGCTTATTTTAAAAGGTGAGGATTCTTCACCAGGGACTCAGAGCACATTGTAATTTTTGAATGTATGGTGAACTTTGCAACTTTGTTTCACGAGTTGGCCTCTTTACTTGAATATTCTAGTTCCTTTGAAGCGTTAACCTTGTACAGCCTGATCTTTTCATGTTTTTGAGGAATGTAGAAGGATGTTTAGCTGTGAAGTACATTCCTTGAACTTAATGCTGAGCTTCACATCCCTAAGCTAGTATCATATGCATATTTCTACTTGTTCTACACTGGCATACAAATTTCAAATAACCCAGGATGCTTCTATCCGATGCGATGGGCTTTTTCAGTGAAACATATTAATGTGCTCAAGCATGTCTCACAACTTTTGTGAAAGAAAATAATACCCATTTATGGAAGATAGTGGAAGCAGTTATTAAGAAATAAAACAGTGACCCATGTTGAACGATATTTCTTGCATAAATTCATTGGGATAATTTTTTGCATATTATACATATAATTACAAATAGAAATAACCTTTTGTTCAAGTTTTTATTTCGAGCGACCTCTACTGACAAGCACATTTCACGTCCCTGCCTTGATACTCAGCCCAGTCTGTTGAGTTCACTCTTGTGTTGGGCATGGTACCCATCTGTCACAGCCTGACTGTGTTGGTCCCATTTCTACACACCCATTGTTCCTGTGTGTATATACTTTGGGACTTTTAAGAATGGGTGAGCTTCACTTTAAAACAGAGATAGAACCTTCCCAAATTTTGTATATTTTTAACCTTCCTGTGTATCAGAAATGGTAGTGTTGACACATTTGTTCATTTAGAATAAAGGGAAAGTTTGGAATAAGACTTTAAACAACAACAACAAAAAAATCCTGTATATATAAATAGCTAAACACAACCAGACACCTATACCTGTGCATCTGTGATAGGTATTGACAGGTGGTAAAAATTTTCTAATTGCTTCAGATGAGAAGTCTAAATAACTACTTGCTGAAAAAAGAAGAGACGATCAGCTCATGAATTCAGTGGTTATGACTCGTCTAGGTGGTGTTTTAAAAAATAATGTAATATTTCTCTAATGTTTCCAGATGGATTATATTTATACATTGATTTATACATTTGTATCTTATAAATATCCCAGAAAGAGTCAATCAAGAAATTATATCTGCCAGAATGCATGTAATCATGTTGTTCAGCCAACATGAGGGAGGTGCTCTGCATGCACAATTCCATGCAAATGAGCTCACATTTCTCCTTAGCTCTAAGGGGCACATTCTCCCCACAGCTGTGTTTTCTGCTTTGACATGGTGATAGAAGCTCCACTTGCAAAATTATTGGATTTGGAAATAGAGCTGGGAATATTGAGTTTGCTGCCTAAAATATGCTCCCTCCCCCACCATTAGTCCTTGCAAGGCACTGATCAAGGCCCTTTGCCTCTATTCACCCAGTTAATTTTTTAGCATACCCTAAGAAGGTAGGTTCTATTGCAATCGTCCAGAAAGGATTTTGAGGCATAGGGAAGCCAAACATTTGACCTTGGGCTTCAAGTTGGTAAGAGACTAGTCTGGATGCGAACTCAGGCTTTCTGACTTTGGAGCTACCACTGTTGATACTTCTGGTGTGCACCCTTCAGGGTATCAGGTGCCTTTCTCATATTATTTCATCTGTTAAGATCTATGGTTCTATAGGTTGGATATCCTTATATGCATTTACAGGTAAGGCAACTGAGACTAAATGATTGCCCTGAGATAGGATAGTGGGTAATTTCCATGTTTATCTACTTTCTTCTTTTCTTTTCTTAATTTTTGCAGCACTAAGATTGCATCCAGGGCTACTTAATGGATGCTAGGCAAAGCCTCTTCCACTGAGCTATGTTCCATCATCCTTTACCTGCTTTTATTGGATGGGTGGATTAAAGTTGGCCAGAGGTACAGGTGGAGTCTCTTGACTGCAAACTCTTAAGTGGAGTTTACATATTTTATCCTATGTAGACTTTAATATTGCTAGCTTTG
The DNA here is from genome assembly GCA_023101885.1 of Typhlomys cinereus. Taxonomy (NCBI): domain Eukaryota; kingdom Metazoa; phylum Chordata; class Mammalia; order Rodentia; family Platacanthomyidae; genus Typhlomys; species Typhlomys cinereus. Next base: position 1,213,872 of record JALPQD010000084.1, on the reverse strand, counting down.
CAAGACATTTTGTTATATCTGTCAGGAATTAAGCATGCATATTTTTGATATAGCAAATGTATTTTTAAAAACTTGCAAAAGAACTCTCAAGAGCTTTTGCAAGTTTAATCAAGTTTGAGAAATTTACATTTTATACTTGGGGCAGCTTTTTTTTTTTTTTTTTGTGGCAGAACCCATACAGAGTTTCTGCAAGGATGTCCAGCATGCATGCCCTCCCTGTTGGATTCCTTGTTCCCTGCATCCTCTGTGGCTTAGTCTGCACTAAAGAGACACGGGGAAGGGGGGGGGGAGTGGCTCTCACACATCCCAGATTGTTCTCCAATTCATGTTGCTTCAGCTGAGGATGACCTTGAATGTTTGAAACTCTTCTTTTCCATGTGCCAAGTTACGAACAGGTGCTACCATGTGTATGTAGTTGTTGGGGTGCTGGGGATCCAACTCGAGGTGCTTGCTGTAGTCACTCTCTTGCTGTGAGACAACTCTCTGACCCAGGCAGAAAGGGAGAAAGGGGTATTTATTTGGCTTACAGTACTAAGGGGATCTAAGTCCTTTATGGTAGGAATTACATAGCAGAAGGCATATGGCTGGAGGCAGAAACAGAAGGTGGATTTAGGTTACTGTAGCCATCAGGAGATAGAAAGAGCATCTGAAGGAGAAAGCAGGGTCAGCTGACCAAACCTGAAGACGTGTCTCCTGGGACGTGCCTTCTTCCAGCAAGTCTCTACCAATGAAAGGTACCACAACCTTTCCAAACATTAACACCAACTAACGATCAAGCACGGGAGCCTCTATGTGTGTGTGTGTGTGTGTGTGTGTGTGTGTGTGTGTGTGTGTGTGTGTGCAACTCACATTTAAACCACGATGGAGTTCTGTGTAATACACAAGCCCTCTACCATCTGAACTACATCCTGAGCTCTTATTTATGTGTTTTCAAGGGAAGTTCATTTATTTTTCTTTTATTCGTTGACAGCTTCATACTGAATATAATGAATTTATGTCATTTTCACCTCTTACCATCGGATCCAATTCCCCCTCCTTTTCCTACTATAAATCTTCCCAGCTAGTCTCTCCCCCAGCTAGTCTCTCTTTCATCTTTTCTTGCTGTGTGGCCCACTGTGTTTCGTCTGGGTTGTCCAATCTGTGGAAATAACCATTAAGAAAAGTAGCTTCTCTTCCCATCCCACATTAACCCTTTTCTCCCAGGCAAGAATGTTGCCTCTTGAGAACTTTCTCTTAAATGGTGAAATGTTGAGAGGGCCAAACCTTGTGGAGGTCATGTGGATATAGACACAGATGCCATAAACTCTTGAATCCAAGGGTCCTCCCATGTCCGGAAGATACTGTTGCTGTACCTCTCCCCACACTCCGGCTCTTACATTCCTGTCGCCCTTTCTTCCGTATGGGCGAGCTCATATTTGAAAGGAAAGTCTGTCTAAATGTTGATATTCTTACCTACAATATTATGAATATTTTAAAATTTTCCTCTGTATTACCGCTTCAATTAGTTACAACACAATGAGTAAGTAAGATTAATAAAGTAGAAGGCAACTATAGAACTTAGGGAAGTGCTGTTCTTGGGAAGTCAACATTACATTTATTCCTACCATCTTTCTTTGTGGTTATTTGTCAGAGAAGACTTTTGCCTTGAAAGGAAATTATTTGTCATAACGTCTTCTTTTGACACTGTTGCTTCCCTTGAGTCATTTTTTTTCCACGAAAAAAAATATCCTGCAGTTACAACTGCTAGATTGAGCTTTGATAAAAATGGGTCCTGAAATCACCTGTAATATTTATGTTGTCAAGTATGTTCATAAAGGTTTCTTTTCAGAACTTAAGTTTATTTTTCTCCCTGAGGTATTTTCCTGGTTGGGGTGCTACAATTCACACTTGAGAACTTTCTTAAAAATCTGTTTCTTAAAATCCGGCTCAGATGGGAAGTGCTAATTGTAACTTCTGGTCCTGAAATTTTTTCAGATGGACATATTGAAAGCTCAGGGTTGAGGATTTAAGTAGTTAGATTTTATTTTACCCATATTGTCAAGCTAGGTCAATAAAGGCTTGCATTTGTGAACTTCTTGTTATGGTTCTTAAATTTGTTTCTTATTTACTGTTCTTTGTGTCCTCCTGTTTTAATTTAGCTACCTGTAGAAATTAAATCCCAGTTCACCTCAAATCCAGCATCATCAGTATCAAATTCATGGAGAGATGATCTGTGTTGAAGTTCAGAGTTATGTTGTTAGATCTATGGCTTCAAGATGTTTCTTGTCCTGGGCAAGAGTGGAGTTATCACTGACTCTTGCTTGGTATGTTCATGGGAGAAAGGCTTAGATGACTGTCTAGTGATCTAAGCTTCCTGCCCCTGGATGTGAGCCAGGCTTTTTTTTTTTTTTTCCTTTGTGCACGTGTGTGTGTGTGTGTGTGTGTGTGTGTGTGTGTGTGTGTGTGTGTGTGTGTGTGTCTGTCTGTCTGTCTGTCTGTCTGTCCAAGAGCACTGTATGTCCATCTGGAGATCCAATGGTGACTTCAGAAATCATTCTGGATGCTCCTAACTCCTTTTTGCTCGCTCTGGAATTTCCCAAGCTTCACCCACCAGGCTGGAATTAGCAGGGTGCTGCCTTTTCCACCTGGCATTTTTATATGAAACCTGGGATCCAAAATCAGGATCTTTTGCTTGCAAGGCAGAGTCTTAATCCCTGAGCCATCTCTCCAGCCCCTCCACACCCTTTTATAAATAGGTAGCTTCTTCCTTATTCAGATCATTGTCATTTCTGACTTTTTATGCCTTTGGTGATTCAGCTTCTAAGCAACCTGAAATCTGTATCCACGATTTCCCAATCTGCTTTTCTAGAGGGATTCCTTAAAGTGAGTGTTTGTCCTCCTGCATGTTAGTGTCTCTCTGTATTGACTTAGACTCGGAACCTCATTTGCTCCCCGAGGTTTCACCTTCCCATCTCAACCCTTCTTCCCAAGTATATCTTTTATTAATATTTATACCTCGTTTGCTTTGTCTACTCAAATTCATCTTTTCAGTCCTGTCCCCCCTCCTTCCCTTCTTCTTTGCTTTCTGAATGTGACACATACAGTTGTGTGATTAGAAGTGATTGATATGCGTATGGATTGAGGTTGTAATATTGTGGTGCCTGGTGTTGGTCTATAAGGGTGGTGGACTGAATTCTAGACTTACATTTTCTGTTAACTTTAAGTAACACATAATAATAATACTAGCAGGCATTATTTGTTATGTTTTTGTGACATACTAGACACGTTGCTAAATAACCTTTCTCCCCACATTCTGGACATTCGATGCTTGGCCCTAACACTAGTATCAGGCAAATATTGCTTGCACCTTAGAGCTGAAGAATTATCAATGAATACTGCAGTATTGAATGTTCCTAACTTGCTTAAGATGGCCTAGTTTGACCTTGAGAGTTTAGAGTTACCTATGCACAGTACTGTAAGAAAACTCAGAAAGTGTTGCAGAATGTTGGAGAAGCAGAAGATACCAGACTGTTGCTGGCTGCAAGCAGATGGGGCTCAGCAGCGTTGTGTGACTCAGGAGCGGTCTGTGCACAGCCCTGAGCCTGTGCTTGAGAGCAGGGTGGCCGGGGTCCGCAGGGCACACACATGCCACATTTCCGCCCAGAGGTGCTTCTGCTGTTGGGTTTGAGGGATCATCAAAAGCAAGTGAAGGCATTGAGGCCAGGTGTATTGCTCTCGTAGGGAAACTAGAGCACAGAACCGCCCCAGACAGTGATTTAAACAGCCCAAGTTCACTTTGTCACAGTTCAAGAGGTTTGGAGTTGAAGATGGAGGTGTTGGCAGATTCAATCTCTCCTGGGGCTTTGTGCTTAGCTTGCAGGCAGCTGCTCTCTTACTTTGTCCTGATGTGGCTTTCCTTCTTTCCTTTCCCTCTGCTTCTAGGCATCTTTGTCCTTTTCCATTACAGCCTCACCCTGGTGACCTCATTTAACTTTAATCGCCTCTTTAAAAGGACTATCTTCAAATCCACAAGGCCCCTGACTTAACAGTGACTGGATTTAAGATTTGTCAACTTTGGTACAAAAAGTGCTAAATGTTCTGTGGGCGTCACACTTTCAAAATCTTAGTTCTTGTCCTCGCTCATTAATGGCATGTACAGTGTGATAACCTCCTGTGATTGGTTCCTCTAGGAACCCATATGATCATCATGTGATTAGAGGGTGACCTCACAGTGTCAGCAGGGTAGTGTGTTGCTAAGCTTGGGGTTCGGTAAAATTGGTATATTAAGTGCATTTTCAGCTCACAAGACTTTTATTCATTTTTTGGAGAGAGGGAGACAGACAGAGAGAGAGAGAGAGAGTATGCATGATGCATGTGTAGGAGTCAAAAAACAAATTTTTAGAAGTCAGAGTGCTCTCTCTCCATCATGTGGGCTTCTGGGGATTGAACTCAGGTTTGTGAGCAGACAGACACCTTATCCACTCAGCTATCTCATTGGCCCTGTTTATGATATTTTCAAGTTATGCTGGATTTTTTAAGGACGTAGGAATCTTAAATCGAGAAGCTGCTGTATGACGCATTAGGGTCAGGATGTCAACATTTGAATGAGTGGGGTTCAGTTCAGTCTTCAACACTAGCAAACCTTCAAAAGCTGATTAGATATGGCAGATGGATTCACCAGGGCCAAGAAGCAGCAGCCAGCTTGAGCAGTTTGGGGTTCGGGGTTGTCTGTCTGAGATTGATACCGGAATCCTCATCATATGTGAAAGGTTAGTCTTAGAAGCTGGACTTGGTCATTGAAAGATCTCAGGAGTATATCTGTTTTACTTTTCCACTTTGAAAGGTTCGTTGTAGAATTTCAAAATAACATCTCCAAAGATAACCTCTTCTTGCCCACTTTGAACATGTCTTTGAGCTTTGGGTATCCTGGATTCAGTAAGCTTTATGGTGTCTACAAGTAATCAGTCTAGAATGATCAACAGAGATCCTCAGGTGCTTTTCTTGCCCGCATGGGGATTCCAATAAGTTTTCCTTTAAAACTCTTGATGATAGCTTTTGACCTTGAGTAAAGATAGTCTATTACTGAGAGTGTGTGTGTGTGTGTGTGTGTGTGTGTGTGTGTGTGTGTGTGTGTGTATGTATGTATGTATGTATGTGTTGCTGGGAATGGAGCCTAGGGCCACTCACATGCTAGTAAATGCTGTACTAAGGAGCCACGTCTTAATTCCTAAGATGATCATTGAGACCAGTGATATGTGTGTTTGTGTGGGTATGTGTTTTGCCCTCTGAACCAAATACTAAGTTGGGAAAAGGCTTCGTGCAGGTTTCCTTTCAGCACCCCCACCATGTCTGCCAATGAACGATTGGACAGAAAGTGAGAAATTGAGTATTCTCACCATTCTCCCAGAACGCTCTCTCTCCGTTTTCTTTCTTCTGCTAAAACTGTGATTTGGAATTAGTTCTTGTCTTGTGTGTCTGTAAATAAAATTGATAGCATGTTATTAGTGTCTTTGTTTCCAGAGTTCAGAGAGTTTGCATTTAAAAGGAGCTATATAAAATCCAAACTTTCCAGGCTTCCTGGGCTAGTCTTCAAGTGAACAATGGTGTGAAGTTAGCAGATATTAATTAAAATGTCTGCGCAAGCAACGCTTTATGAATCCAATATGGATTGAGGGAAGTCTGCGGATTTGTGATTTCTTTGTTATCATGGGAACATTGTCAATGTTGCATGCAAATCTCAAATTAACATGGTATATACGTCTTTTAAGATAATAACCATTTGCTTAGGAGCTTTTATAAGAAGAATGAGCCAAAGAGATGTTCAGGCAGAACTGATAAGTGCGGTCCATTCTCTGAAGTCCACCTGATTAAAAAAAGAGGACTGACTCTCAAAAGTTGTCTTCTGATCTCCATGAGTGCGTGCCCACTGTTACCCTGGAGGAAATGTGATGACTACACATACACACGTGCATACACCTCAAATAAATAAATAACATCACAGAGAAAAGAAATTTTGGAGGAAAGCATTTTTACGCATGGGAGGCAGCACTTACATCATGATTGTTCAAGTCGCTTTTGAGGTACAACTCCAAAAGGTGAGGTGGTGTGTTGACTGTTCACTTTCAGTTTGGCTTGTAAAAGGTTTGCCATTCTCAATGCCCAGAAAACAACAGACATATGCCAATGTCCTATGGTCTTCTGTTTCTTTAAAAGTGTGTTTCTCTGTTCCTGGAAACCCCAAACAAGCCAGGGAGATGAATGCAAAAAGAAATGGTAAATATTCTCCAGTTGCCTTCAAGACATTTTTAACAAGGATGGGTTCCAAGAGCCACAGCCAGTAACATTGCACATTAAACTTGATAGAGTCAGGGCTAGAACTGAAAAGACAGGCATCTGTCTTCTAAGCCCGTACAATGTTCAGTAATACTGTGGATTCCTGGTTGGGGTTAAAAAAATTCTTCAAAGTATCTTTGATGAGGTTTAATTTATAGAAACACAATAGCACAAGAGAAATTACAGAACTTAGAAAACAGAATAATTGAGAGAAATCAAATGATAATCCCATTAAGAAATGGTTTTGGACATTTCCGTATTTTTCTTCTAGTGTTATTCTCCTATCGCCCACCACACATTTACCCTATTTTCTAATCCTAATGCATCACAGAGCTGTACGTATTATTTTATGTGCTATCATTTCTTTTTCCTCCAAAAAAGCTGCTATTAAAATGACTGTGTATATCAAAATTCATGGAGTCTTGGAATTTAGGGAATATAGCACGCCTATATTTATGTATATACTTAGAGTTTATATGCGCACATATATTTAGATGTGCGCCGACATTTCCCCCTTGATAGTATATCATAAGCATTGCCTAGTAACATTAAGATCTAGTCACTGGCCATGGCTAAATTTTATTAGTCTGTGAGATTACATTGTCATTGACAGGATTTTAAGTCATTTGGATTGCTTTTAATCTTTGATGATAGCTGGCTTTCTTAGAGAATATTCTTTTAATTTTCTGTCTAAATATTCAGAACCCATTCTGCTCTGCTTTCTTTTCCTTTCTTGATGTTTGCCACATGAAATTGTGAGTGATAGAGATCTGATACAATGGAAGAGCCGAAATGTCGTACATATCATTTATGATTGGGGCAATCATACCTTACTAATGAACTAAGCATTCATTTAGTAGTCTAAGTGATTTAATAAGCAGCTAATGAGTACGTAATGGAGATGATTGGGGATTCTATTCAAGATAGTGGCAACACAGGAATTGCACAACTTGTTAAAGCTTCTGTCAAACCAATTTGCGTTCTGGGAGCATATTGTGTTATATGTGGACAAACCTTTGAGCTACTGGTCATTGTCTGTGTGGGATTGTTTTGTTTGTTTTGATTTTGTTTTGTTTTGTTTGTTTTGTTTTGTTTTTAACCTGTTAAGAGTTTGCAAAGAGAAGATACAGAGACAGACAATTCAGGTAAGCAATAAGATACAGTTTCTGATAAAACCAGAGGCAGGCTTGCATCCTTTTCCCGGATTATTTAATCACTGTTAATGTACCAAAAAAAACCCAGTAACACAAAGTCACCTTTTGCAACAGTTGCAGAGTGGGCGCACGCGCGCGCGCACACACACACACACACACACACACACACACACACACAGATAGTTAAAGGAGTGTTTGTGTAATCGATCATCCTGTTTTATTGAAGTGGGGAAACCCTTTGTATTTGGTCTTTAAAGTCAGATGGTTGTTAAAAAGACAGGAGTTAAAGTGAGGATTGACTTTTAGTACATTCTCTAGGTGGAGAAATTAAGAGTCCATTGCTTTCTTCAGAGTGATTGTGGTTTTGTAAGGTTTCTTTCTTTCTTTTAAAAGAAACAGGGGCGGGGGAGGAGTCTTTGTCCTGTAGGTAAAAGTCATTATCGAGACTAATGGGGCATTGAACTAACCAGAGGTGCTCAGTGGATCGTTCTGTACAGTTCTCAAACTTTCCACTGAATCCTTTTTACCGACAGGTCAAACAAGATGTGATTAAAGATAGCCTTCTGTCATGCCCACCTCTGTCCATCTTGCTTCCCCTAAAGATGCCTTTCCATGCTTCAGATATCAAGTCACAACAAAACAATCACACGCCTCCACCCGAAACAGCAAGGAAGGGAGCAAAGGGCCGTGCTCTGAAGTGGGTGTTGTTCTGGGGCAGGTAAACGTGGAAATAAGGTCATTTTTAATGGCCTGACCCCTTGCCAGGAAGGGAGCTCAGAAGGTTTCTGATGTGCATTTTGACTTCAGATGTGAGATGATTCGTCCACCTCTCTTCCTTGGTCTAAAGATTGGCTTAAGACTCAAAGCTCATTGTTTCTGTGTGAGGCAAAAGGAGTCGAAGAACAAGGTGGCTTGGAGAGGTGGGGGCACATGAGTTCAGATGCATTTGGTGATTTATGTTCATGGATTTAATGGCACAGCATTGCTTGTGGTTAGGTGAAAGCCACTGGCTGTGCCCCTGTGGACAGGCCCAAGTCTAATAGAAAGGTCAGACTTACTGGTGGGAACTGGACAAAATGGCTGTAGTCTTCAAGGAATGCCTCTAGCTTTCCTTGTGGTTTAGTTTTTTAATGGTAGCCCACTGGGCTAGGTTCCTTGTCTAAATGTGCAGTGCCCTGGAAGACAAAAGCATGAGACTAAAGAATGGAAGGGAATTCTTAAGAATTGAAGGACCTCGGAGTTAGAATTGTTGTAGCTTCTAGGTCAGTCCTATCAGAATATCAGAGCCATTTAGCTTGAAATTGGCTATCAAAACAACAAAGAATTGGTGTTTAAAGCTATCAGTTGTGAAGGCTTAACTGTATGTCAAGCTATAAAAATCACGAATAACACACATACACACACATACACACAGGAGTGTTTATAATTTGCAAGAACTTTTTAACTCATGAAATGTCCTCAAATTGGTGGACGGGGAACTTATGGTGCATCCATACAAGAGAAATGAACTTGGTCACTGGCATAGACCTCACCTAGTTGTAAGGCAGCACTGTCAGGTTGATTATCCAGTAAGAATTCTCCAGGCACCAAAGATAAATCAGGGGAGGGGAACTGCATTCTGTTTCATGACAAGAGGGAGCAAGCAGTGTGAAGGTTATGTTCTCTGCTTTGGTTTTGATGCTGTTGATTCAGTTTCATTATTTTTTTTAAATAAAATACATATTATTAACTACCCCATAGTTAGCGTAAAATGGAGACAAAATTTAGTTCTCCTACAGTGGTTCTTGAAGTAATTCCTAAAAGAGAAGTTTGGAAAGGTCCTTTCTGAAGCCATAAAAGATGTTTTTCCTAAGCTAGTGATGACGTGAACAAAAACTACAGTGTTATTATATTTTGACTGAGTTTTGCTGTATTTTAATTGTATGAAATTGGTAACCTGGAAGACTTTATGAAAATTTTAAAGCAGTCACCTGGTTTTCATGAAAATTCTCTCCCTCCTTCCCTCTCTCTCCCTCCCTCTCTCTCTTCCTGCCTTTCCTACCTCCCCCCTCTCTCCCTCTCTACCTCTCTCTAACTCCCTCTCCCTTTCTCTCCCTCCCTCATTCCCTCCTTCTCTTGCTTTGCTCTTCTGCTGACCTTGTCTCTCCCCCTCTGCCGCACTCATCCATTCTCTGGGCTCACCAACTAATGCTGCATCCTTTAAGTCCATGAAAGGTTGATTTTTAAGATTTCAGCATTGTAAAGGAAAAGCCTTTTCCGGTCAACGGAATGCTGCTGATAGATTAAATATTTGGGGTATGGTAATATAAAAAGTGAGGAACATTGCCCCAGGGATATCCTCTTGGATTTGGGAAGGAATGAAGAATCCAGGAGCTGCCAAAGTTATTAAGATACCTGACACGAAGCCCAGTCAGCTAAAATGCTGTGTCTTCACCAAAACTTTTGTTAAATGAATTTTCCTTACTCTGCGATGTCTCAAAACACTCCCTTAGGGTGAGTTTCATCTTCCAGTCATTTATCTCTCTCTCTCCCCCTCTCCATGTCTCTCCCTCCCTTTCTCTCTCCCTCTCCATCTCTCTCCCGCCCTTTTCACTTATACATGGATCTGGATTTTTTTCTAGGCCTTCCATATGTGTTTTATTTATCAGGTGGATATTCTCTTCGTTATTACTAGAGTGCTTTACATATTAACTTAAGAATGTTTTTTTCTCCAAATTCAAATGCCTGCCTGACTGTTTGTCTCCGTTTGCCTATCAGTCTGTCTGCGTTTTCAAAGTTTTTGATGTTGATCCTGTACAGTATGATCTTACTGAACCCTTTCCAGCATTAGTGGTCATGTGACTTACAGAAGTTTATGTCTGTATGCAGCAGATTTGGATACTCCTTATGGAATAAATCAAAGGAAACCGAGGTTATTTCTATCTTGTGGGATGTGGTATCAAGTCAAAGAGACAAGAGTTGGAAAAGACATGCCAGACATCTCCTGAGGTATCACGTGGATGTTCATTTGATCCTCAGTGTTGGAGGCTTATCTTAATGCCAATGGTTGTCAAAGGTTCTTGTTCTCTGTTGCTCAACAGAGTAAAAGTTTGTTTCTACTTCTTTGGCATTAGTTTTTATACAGATGTGGTTACTTAGTTGACTCAGCTCCGTCTTCCAGCTCCGTGTCTTCATCCAACTTGGGAGCATTTGTGGCTTACACTTAGAAGTAGCACAGTAGTGTCTGTGGCACTTCATTGGCCTCAAGACCTTCTTTGGTCTCCACCTGTGTTGCACTGAGGGAATTTGGCAAATTTCACTTGTTCTGTGTCATAAGGAATAAAAGGAAACAGATTTTGTTATTGTAAAAGAAGTCTATAGTATAATTTAAACATGTCCTGTACATACTTAAGATAACTGATTGATTTAGCTGTCCTTGAGAGACTTTCCTGGATCACTCTGGAACACAAAGGTCCCATCTGCACTTCCCTTGGAAACACTTTTCTTTTTAATCAGCCTGCCCCAGATGAAGGGAGGCAACTCAAGGATTGCTGCTTATATCCTTGTGTGAGAAGATGTGTGTTGGTGGACAAATGAGTGTGCAAAACTGTGTGTGTATGTGCTGATGAGCAAATGTACATGTGTATCAATGTGCAAATATATATGCATGGGTACTGTGTGCAATGTGCATACATGTGTGGTGTGCAAATATATATGTGTAGTGTGCAAATGTGCAAATGTTCTGGTGTGAAAATTTGTATGTTATTTTACAGATGTGGTTATAAGTGTGTTTGGTGTGCAAATGTACTTATGTGCAAATGTCTTTGTGTGAGTGTTAGTCTGCAATTGTGGTTGTGATGCCATATTGCTGTGGATATAGACCCCATCAGGGATGTGGCATTCCTTGTGAAGCAATAGGAAACTTCCTGCAATATTGTGATGGATATACGTAAGTTTGATAGACGTGTGGAGCAACAGGCTGCTAACATTGACTGTTTTGGATTAAAAGTCGTATAGGGTATGATAGCATACTCAAAGACAACCTTATTGATCTCTTGCCCTGTTAAACACTGCATTGATTCCTGTAACTATATTTATCAGATAAAACCAGAAACTGAAATCCCATAAAGAAAACTTTACTTAAAGGTTCTATGGTTTTGTTGATGTTTTTTTTTGAGTTGCTGTTGCTCAATACAAAGGTGTCATTACCCATAATGCTGAGGTCTCCTTTGATGGACACTGTGATGGTTTGAAGGCCACATTTGCACGTACACACTGAAGGATTTCTACTTAGCAGTTTGCTTGAGTTATTATTCTAATTTTATCTGCATTGCACCTTTGTTTTATAGCCTATTATTACATACTAAATTATATACTAGATTTACCAAGTCAAATAGATGATGTCAGTTTTCCATGAACCTCAGATAAGTGACAACTTTTTGTTGTTGCTGCTGTTTTTCTTTTGGTGTAGTATATCCCATTCAATATTTACAGGACGCTGTGAGCGCAGGTCATTTGTCAGTGTACTTGTAATCCAACCCTGGTCAGGTGGAGGCAGGAGGATTAGAAGAGTTCCAAGTCATTTTTGACTACATAGGGAGTTCAAGGTCAGCCTCAGGATACATAAGACACTATCTCAAAATATATCTATGGAATATTTACACTAAATATTTTTTATGTGAACTATTTCAATTTGGCATCTGTATTTTATCTGCCACACCTGGAAACCCTAGTTTCTAGAACTCTCTCTGTCTCATATGATATACATGATGCGATGCTATGGTTTTGTGCATATGTATGTGAAGTAATTGCAATAGTTAAGAAGTCTTTTGCCTACATATTCTACCAGGAGGCTGCTTCTGACTTACTTGTTCCTGATCTTCTTACCGTGCTTGTAATATAGGGGCTCAATATCCGTTACTTACGTAGCTACTACTGGATAAGGGATAAGCTTACTGGTTCATTTTGCCCTTCTGTTTTCTGTGGTTTTTCCTGCTTTCCTCTAGCAGCTGCAGCATCTTGCAGACAGAATTGTTCAATGTTTTTGCTTTGTGCTTGCGCTATATCAGTGATTTAAAAGGCACATGGCAGATTCCCCCGGCAAGAGCTTTGCCAGTCGAATGTTCATGTATGCAGACTTTTTAGTGGCTGTCAAAAGCTAGGGGACAGCTAATGGATGCCATGTTGAAATGTAACGGGAAGAATTTTAGGCTACAGATGAGGACAAATCACCTCACAGTGGAGATGGTTAAACTGTGGGGGTGGCCCCTAGAGGCAAGCAGCAAAGGCTGTTGCTTTTGGCAGTCAAAGGCAAATGTCTCCACTGGGAAGTTGTCTATTGATCTTATTATCCAGGGACATGAAATAACATTTGCGTTCCCCCTTGAAAGCCCACCATGGCATTTTTAAAATCGCTTACTTCATCTTTCCATTTCCACATACAGCTCTTGAGTTAAACCCCTCAGACCGGGAATGTCTTGCAGGGAAAGCACTTCTCCCGTAAGGATGTCTGTGGTAAAGAGAAAAAGCAAGCAGCTTTGGTTCTCCATGTGATGCAAGGTGGACTCTCCAAGGTGAATCCTTGCCCAGGCTGTGAAATATTTCCTGTCTTGTCATATGGTATTTTCCATGAATTGTACTGGTGTATAAGTGAATGGATTGTTAGGTTTTATGAAGTTAGGTGACAAAGTCGTTACTGGGATAAGAGAAAGTTGCAGTTGCTACCTTTCTGTGTCTAGGTCCCTGATTACTTGAGCCATTCATTTTCTCAGTGACCTGGAGCAAATAGCCTCCTGAGTGAGGCCTTAGTCAGCATTGTGTAATGTCAAAGACTCATGTGGTGTGCTGAAGTCTGATGTCCAGCTGGTGGCGCTATTGAGACATGATTTGGATCATAAGAAGGTATCAACTGGCTCAATTGGATTAATTAATCTACTGATGGAATTATAATCTGAAGATAGTTTAGTAGACATTTGCAGGTGTGACTTAGGTGGAGGAAGTAGGTCGCTGTGGGCATGTCATTGAGAGATATCCCTTTACCCTGGTCATTTTCCTTTCCTGTCATCATGATTTGAGTTATTCTGTCAAGCTCTTTGAAGAATACCATGGTATGTTCTGCCTTGTTTCAGGCACAAAGCAGGACAGTCATTTACAGAAACCTCCAGATCAGTGAGCCAAAATAAACTTTCTCCCCTTGAAGGTATTTTGTCACAGTCCGGAAAAGTGTCTAGCACAAATGGCAACTGTTACAAGAACTGAAGATCTGCAGGCCCGCTTCCTTGTCTAAGCCAGGAGAAGCTCTGAAATTTTGAATTGCTACATTTTATTACTTATACAGGTGATGTTTAAGAGATAATTATTGTTACATTGTTAAGACTGGAAGCTACAATAGCATGTAATTAATCCGTACAACAGCAATTAATAGCTG